>JAQISU010000179.1:10237500-10447500 GCA_029339505.1 Unio delphinus | reverse complement strand
GCGGCATCAATTACAGGTGACTGCCAAAAATATGGTATTGACTGCAAACTGAATACATATTTTAATTAACGATTTTAATTACTACCATTATGAAAAATTTTAGGTCCAGATACCTCTTGATAATAATTACATATATTTTTGTTTTCATGCAAATACGCAAGTTTTTTCTTAATCTAGTCCTCATATGTTACATTGTTTTTTAAATTCTTGACATTTCCATTTGGCGTCCTGAATGTCATAGCCAAACCAGAGATTATTTCATTTTGTTTTGCCTCCAAGAAGACATTTTTGATCATTTTGTTTTAATATGCAGAAACCCTAACTAAGCTTCAAAATGTTAAGACAAATTGTTCAATATTGTATAATACTGTACTGTATATGATTAGTAGAAATTGCACGTACAAAGTCTTCTCAATCAACCATGCTTACCCTGAATAAAACGGTACCTTTGCATGTCAATTGTTATGTAATAGCATCTACTAAACCCAGAGAATGTGCTCAAGAGCGTAGTCAAATAACGGTCTTCGTATAAAGTGCTGGCACATTAGACTCTAATGTTTTGCAGTTGGATGCGAGCTATATGTGGGCGAAGGCGATAAACATTTTTGGTAATGCGATACACATTTGCTATCAAAAAAAAAATAGTGCACATACACTGGTGAATACGGTACACAGCGCTGGCAATGTGAACCTTTAAACAAAGGTCGCAATCTGGATTGCCAATAAACAAATACAAATGGTGCAGAAATAAATTTAATATCAGGGTGTATTAAAAGTTAAATTTCAGAATCTAATGGAAAACCTTGTCTGGTTCTTACTGCATATTTACTGGATTTGCATCCCCTGAGTCGATTACCTATTACAGTATTAAGTAGAGATAACGTTATTTCTGGGGTATTATCATTCGCTCTGTATCTCGTTAATGGGACTCTGCGTTTCTGGCGTAAATGATTGATCCCATTATCAAGATTACGTGTATCTCGCGGGATTTTGAATAATTATCTTACTTTAAACTGTATTTGCCAGAATTTTTATCTTCACCAACGCAACAAAAGTATTATTGATTCAACGCTGTTGAACGGGATAGAGTGCACGAAGAGCCTGAACGATCAAGCTGTGTGACGTATGAGACATACCGCTAGCTATACGTAGATTCATTTGGTATGACACAATAAAACCAACACGTTAAGAGTACATTTAATAACAAGTCCTGTAACCACTCCGGTGGCCTAGTGGTTAGAGCGTCCGCTGCGGAAGCGGGGAGGTCGTGGGTTCGAACTCCGAACGAGTCATATCAAAGATATGCAAAAATAGTACTAACAGCTGCCTCGCTTGGTGTTCAGTATTAAGAGATTAGTGTTAGGACTGGTCGGCCTGGTGTCAGGATAATGTGAATGGGTGGGACATCATGCTGCATGTCTGCGGCATGATGCCCCTGTGCTATACATCACTATAAACTGCATCACTGCAGACATCGTAGCGATATGACTGAAAAATTGTTAAAGCTACGTTAAAAATCCTAATCAAACAAACAAACAAAAACAATTCCTGTATATATTAAATCTAGCACACTATCATCAATTTTATTTATTCATCTTTTATTTTCAGTTACGAAGAAAAGAGAAACAACTACAACATGCTTTTTTTTTTATTTATATTATCCCATTCTAGTACAGACCACAACTGTCCCACCCAGTCCCAGTGAGTGAATCAACATTCTAAACATACATAACAAACTTGTCTTTCCAGACAAATGCAATAGTGATATGTGATTTAAACAGGGTCCTTTTTGTAGACAAAACGTAATATTGCTATAAGTCTTTAACGAGTCCTTGCTGTAAACAAATGCAATATTGCTAAGTTGCTATGTGTTTTAAACAGTCATTGTTATGTGTTTTAAACAGTCATTGTTATGTATTTCAAACACAACCATTGCTATGTTGGTTAAACAGTCATTTATACGTTTTAAACAGTCATTGCGATGTGTTTAAAACAGTCATTGTTACATGTTTTAAACAGACATATCCATGTGTTTTACACAGTCATTGATATCTGTTTTGTAAAGTCGCTGATATATGTGTAAAACAGTCATTGATATGTGTTGTAAACAGTCATTGTTCTGTGTTTTAAACATAGTTGCTGCTATGTGTTTTAGCAGGGTCACTGAACTGTATTTTAAACGATCATTGCTACATGTTTGAAACAGAGGGTCATCTATATGTGTTTTAATACATTAACCCCTAGCGACGCGTTTACCCGGCAAGGGAAAATAACCTATATGTTTTAAACGTAGTCATTATTATATGTTTTAAACAGAGTCAATGATATATGTTTTAAACGTAGTCATTATTATATGTTTTAAACAGAGTCATTGCTATATGTTTTAAACGTAGTCATTATTATATGTTTTAAACAGAGTCAATGATATATGTTTTAAACGTAGTCATTATTATATGTTTTAAACAGAGTCATTGCTATATGTTTTAAACGTAGTCATTATTATATGTTTTAAACAGAGTCAATGATATATGTTTTAAACGTAGTCATTATTATATGTTTTAAACAGAGTCATTGCTATATGTTTTAAACAGAGTCAATGATATATGTTTTAAACGTAGTCATTATTATATGTTTTAAACAGAGTCATTGCCATATATTTTAAACGTAGTCATTATTATATGTTCTAAACAGTCATTGATATGTTTCAAATGTAGTCATTATTATATATTTGAATCAGAGTTATTGCTGTGTTTTAAACAACCATTGTTATATGTTTTAAACAGTCATTATTATATGTTTATTATATATTTAAAATAGTCATTGATATATGTTTTAAACAGTCATAGCTATAGTTTTTAAACACAGTGTCATTATTATATGTTTTAAACAGTCATTGATGTCTTTCAAACAGCCATTGCTATATGTTTTAAAAAGAGTCATTATTATATGTTCCAAACAGAGTCATTGATATATATTTTTAAACAGACACATCTATATGTTTTAAACAGTGTCATTATTATATGTTTTAAACAGTCATTGCTATATGTTTTAAACAGAGTCATTGCTATATGTTTTAAACAGAGTCATTGCTAAATGTTTTAAACAGAGCCATTGCTATATGTTTAAACAGAGCCATTGCTATATGTTCTAAACAGACTCATTGTTATATGTTTTAAACAGAGTCATTCCCATGTTTTAAACAGAGTCATTGCTATATGTTTTAAACAGACTCATTGTTATATGTTTTAAACAGAGTCATTCCCATGTTTTAAACAGAGTCATTGCTATATGTTTAAACAGAGCCATTGCTATATGTTCTAAACAGAGTCATTGCTATATGTTTAAACAGAGTCATTGCTATATGTTTAAACAGAGCCATTGCTATATGTTTAAACAGAGCCATTGCTATATGTTTTAAACAGAGCCATTGTTATATGTTCTAAACAGAGTCATTCCCATGTTTTAAACAGAGTCATTGCTATATGTTTAAACAGAGCCATTGCTATATTTTTTAAACAGAGTCATCCCATGTTTTAAACAGAGTCATTGCTATATGTTTAAACAGAGCCATTGCTATATGTTTAAACAGAGTCATTGCTATATGTTTAAACAGAGCCATTGCTATATGTTTAAACAGAGCCATTGCTATATGTTCTAAACAGAGTCATTGCTATATGTTTTAAACAGAGCCATTGATATATGTTTTAAACAGAGCCATTGCTATATGTTTTAAACAGAGCCATTGATATATGTTCTAAACAGAGCCATTGATATATGTTCTAAACAGAGCCATTGATATATGTTCTAAACAGAGCCATTGCTATATGTTCTAAACAGAGCCATTGCTATATGTTCTAAACAGAGCCATTGATATATGTTCTAAACAGAGCCATTGCTATATGTTCTAAACAGAGCCATTGCTATATGTTTTAGACAGAGCCATTGCTCTGTTTAAAACAGAGTCGCTGCTATATGTTTTAAACAGTCATTGCTATATGTTTTCAACAGACTCGTTGCTATATGTTTTAAACAGTCATTGATATATGTTTTAAACAGAGTCATTGATAGATGTTTTAAACAGACTCATTGCTATATGTTTTAAACAGTCATTGATATATGTTTTAAACAGAGTCATTAATAGATGTTTTACACAGAGTCATTGCTATATGTTTAAACAGAGCCATTGCTATATGTTCTAAACAGAGTCGTTGCTATATGTTTTAAACAGTCATTGTTATATTTTAAACAGAGTTATTCCCATGTTTTAAACAGAGTCATTGCTATATGTTTTAAACAGTCATTGATATATGTTTTAAACAGAGTCATTGATAGATGTTTTAAACAGAGTCATTGCTATATGTTTTAAACAGAGCCATTGCTATATGTTTTAAACAGAGTCATTGCCATATGTTCTAAACAGAGCCATTGATATGTTTTAAACAGAGTCATTGCTATATGTTTTAAACAGAGCCATAGCCATATGTTCTAAACAGAGCCATTGATATGTTTTAAACAGAGTCATTGCTATATGTTTTAAACAGAGTCATTATTATATGCTTTAAACAGAGTCATTGCTATATATTTTAAACAGAGTCATTATTATATATTTTAAACAGAGTCATTGCTATATGTTCTAAACAGAGCCATTGATATGTTTTAAACAGAGTCATTGCTATATGTTCTAAACAGAGCCATTGATATGTTTTAAACAGAGTCATTGCTATATGTTTTAAACAGAGCCATTGCCATATGTTCTAAACAGAGCCATTGATATGTTTTAAACAGAGTCATTGCTATATGTTTTAAACAGAGTCATTATTATATGCTTTAAACAGAGTCATTGCTATATGTTTAAACAGAGCCATTGATATGTTTTAAACAGAGTCATTGCTATATGTTCTAAACAGAGTCATTATTATATGCTTTAAACAGAGTCATTGCTATATATTTTAAACAGAGTCATTATTATATATTTTAAACAGTGTCATTGCTGTATATTTTTAACAGTTATTATTATATGTTTTAAACAGAGTCATTATTATATGCTTTAAACAGAGTCATTGCTATATGTTCTAAACAGAGCCATTGATATGTTTTAAACAGAGTCATTGTTATATGTTTTAAACAGAGCCATTGCCATATGTTCTAAACAGAGCCATTGATATGTTTTAAACAGAGTCATTGCTATATGTTTTAAACAGAGTCATTATTATATGCTTTAAACAGAGTCATTGCCATATATTTTAAACAGAGTCATTATTATATATTTTAAACAGTGTCATTGCTGTATATTTTTAACAGTTATTATTATATGTTTTAAACAGAGTCATTATTATATGCTTTAAACAGAGTCATTGCTATATGTTCTAAACCGAGCCATTGATATGTTTTAAACAGAGTCATTGTTATATGTTTTAAACAGAGCCATTGCCATATGTTCTAAACAGAGCCATTGATATGTTTTAAACAGAGTCATTGCTATATGTTCTAAACAGAGTCATTTTTATATGCTTTAAACAGAGTCATTGCTATATGTTTAAACAGAGCCATTGATATGTTTTAAACAGAGTCATTGCTATATGTTTTAAACAGAGTCATTGCTATATGTTTTAAACAGAGTCATTGCTATATGTTTTAAACAGAGTCATTGCTGTATATTTTTAACAGTTATTATTATATGTTTTAAACAGAGTCATTATTATATGCTTTAAACAGAGTCATTGCTATATGTTCTAAACAGAGCCATTGATATGTTTTAAACAGAGTCATTGCTATATGTTTAAACAGAGCCATTGATATGTTTTAAACAGAGTCATTGCTATATGTTTTAAACAGAGTCATTGCTATATGTTTTAAACAGAGTCATTGCTATATGTTTTAAACAGAGTCATTATTATATGCTTTAAACAGAGTCATTGCCATATATTTTAAACAGTGTCATTGCTGTATATTTTTAACAGTTATTATTATATGTTTTAAACAGAGTCATTATTATATGCTTTAAACAGAGTCATTGCTATATATTTTAAACAGTGTCATTGCTGTATATTTTTAACAGTTATTATTATATGTTTTAAACAGAGTCATTATTATATGCTTTAAACAGAGTCATTGCTATATATTTTAAACAGAGTCATTATTATATGCTTTAAACAGAGTCATTGCTATATGTTCTAAACAGAGCCATTGATATGTTTTAAACAGAGTCATTGCTATATGTTCTAAACAGAGTCATTGCTATATGTTTTAAACAGTCATTGCTATATATTTTAAACAGTGTCATTGCTGTATATTTTTAACAGTTATTATTATATGTTTTAAACAGAGTCATTATTATATGCTTTAAACAGAGTCATTGCTATATGTTCTAAACAGAGTCATTATTATATGCTTTAAACAGAGTCATTGCTATATGTTCTAAACAGAGCCATTGATATGTTTTAAACAGAGTCATTGCTATATGTTCTAAACAGAGTCATTGCTATATGTTTTAAACAGTCATTGCTATATATTTTAAACAGTGTCATTGCTGTATATTTTTAACAGTTATTATTATATGTTCTAAACAGAGTCATTATTATGTGCTTTAAACAGAGTCATTGCTATATATTTTTAAAAAAGAGTCGTTACTATATGTTTTAAACAGTCATTGCTATATGTTTTAAACAGAGCCATTGTTTTATGTTTTAAACAGAGCCATTGCTATATGTTTTAGACAGAGCCATTGCTCTGTTTAAAACAAAGTCGCTGCTATATGTTTTAAACAGTGTCATTGCTATATGTTTTAAACCGTGTCATTGCTATATGTTTTAAACAGTGTCATTATTATATATTTTAAACACAGTGTCATTATTATATGTTTTAAACAGAGTCGTTGCTATGTTTAAAACAGAGTCGGTGCAAAATGTTTTAAACAGTGCCATTTGTTTTAAACAGTGTCATTGCTATATGTTTTAAACAGAGTCGTTACTATATATTTTAAACAGTCATTGCTATATGTTTTAAACAGAGTCGTTGCTATATATTTTAAACAGAGTCGTTACTATATATTTTAAACAGTCATTGATATATGTTTTAAACAGAGTCATTGATAGATGTTTTAAACAGAGTCATTGCTATATATTTTAAACAGAGTCATTATTATATATTTTAAACAGTGTCATTGCTGTATATTTTTAACAGTTATTATTATATGTTCTAAACAGTCATTATTATGTGCTTTAAACAGAGTCATTGCTATATATTTTAAAAAGAGAGTCGTTGCTATATATTTTAACCAGTCATTGCTATATGTTTTAAACAGAGTCGTTGCTATATATTTTAAACAGAGTCGTTACTATATATTTTAAACAGAGTCATTATTATATATTTTAAACAGTGTCATTGCTGTATATTTTTAACAGTTATTATTATATGTTTTAAACAGTCATTGCTATATGTTTTAAACAGTTTCATTATTATGTGCTTTAAACAGAGTCATTGCTATATATTTTTAAAAAAGAGTCGTTACTATATGTTTTAAACAGTCATTGCTATATGTTTTAAACAGAGCCATTGTTTTATGTTTTAAACAGAGCCATTGCTATATGTTTTAAACAGAGCCATTGTTTTATGTTTTAAACAGAGTCGTTACTATATATTTTAAACAGAGTCATTATTATATATTTTAAACAGTGTCATTGCTGTATATTTTTAACAGTTATTATTATATGTTCTAAACAGTCATTATTATGTGCTTTAAACAGAGTCATTGCTATATATTTTAAAAAGAGAGTCGTTGCTATATATTTTAACCAGTCATTGCTATATGTTTTAAACAGAGTCATTGCTATATATTTTAAAAAGAGAGTCGTTGCTATATATTTTAACCAGTCATTGCTATATGTTTTAAACAGAGTCGTTGCTATATATTTTAAACAGTGTCGTTACTATATATTTTAAACAGAGTCATTGCTATATATTTTAAACAGAGTCGTTACTATATATATTAAACAGAGTCATTGGTATGTGTTAATCCTGGCCCTGTCTAAATTATTCTCAGTTTGAAACAATCGGCTTTTACACGATCAGTACATCTCAATTCGTGTGATTGTTATTATTAGAACTTTATGATCATGTACTGTTGACAAATTCACTTATAACGTAAATATTTAATAGATGGTAAAATCTGTTTTCTCTCATAAGACTGGTATTTATTTATATTACTGTTATAAGTTAAGTGAGATTGAAGCAAATATACTCATCATTTCATCTAAAAGAATTGATGGTCTTTTAAAGTAATATATATTCCGTTAAATGCGAATAACTGGAACAGTCTATCGTTTGAATAATCGTATCAGAGTTTTTATATAGATCAAACAATGAAGGCAATTGACTCACCGCTAACTGTTGTCTGCACTTCCACGCCGTAGGCTACTACAGCACGTCAAGTCCGTGTTCACCCAGTTTGAAGATGGGACAGCAATCGCCTTGAGAATGTATCAGACAGGGAATGCCGCTCTGTAGCACATTTAGTCTTGGTCTTTACCGTTGTAGTATATCATCTATTTCCAGATCTGTTATCTTCCAAGCATGATGTTTATTTAGTTAACAAGAACATTGCCAAATAAACATATCGCTAACGCCCTTCCAGCCTGAATGTTCGACTGTCTGTATGCCAGACTATATGTCTGTCGTATGCAAAATAAATGACACAGTCAATAATCAGTCCATTTGCAAATCGATACATCTATATAACTAAGTCTATTTTTATTCTTTGTATCATCCTATCGTTTGATCTGTAAGTGGTGAAAACATTGTTTTATAGCATGAACTGGCCGTTACAAAACTTGTATAGAAAACATCCATGGACCGGGAAACAATCGCACGTATAATAGGCTTGTCTCTATCCATCTTTCCTTCCATACTTCGTTCCACCTGTAAATCTATTTTTCTTTTCATTGTTAATGATTGCATCTTTCTTGTGCACAAGTACATTGCATCTGTCAAAAATCTACAGAATAATCACATTCAGATTGAATTATGCCGATATCTGAGTGGAATAAAGGCAAAAATGCATATAATATTCACGAAGACCTACAAAATACAAAACACTAACTTACCGTCTTGAATATTATAACATACTTAATGCATTATCTGTTGCAATTTTGCTACGATGTTATATCTGAAGGCAAATAAATCAAACATACACACTGCATGCATAGGTCTCTCCCAAACTAGTTCAATAATGGAAATTAGTGTTTGGAAATACTAGAATGTGATTATAGACGATAGATATGCTTACATTATCTTAACCAATGAGTGCGCAAGAAACGGTGAAGACGTCCAGGGCAAAACCTTTCACTACATATGCCAATATTTGTCATAGCCTACATCAGGTTACCTAGGTTTTTTTAGATAGATAGACAGACAGATAGATAGATAGATAGATAGATAGATAGATAGATAGATGGATGGATGGATGGATGGATGGATGGATGGATGGATGGATGGATGGATGGATGGGTAGGTAGGTAGGTAGGTAGGTAGGTAGGTAGGTAGATAGATAGGTAGGTAGGTAGGTAGGTAGGTAGGTAGGTAGGTAGGTAGGTAGGTAGGTAGATAGATAGATAGATAGATAGATAGATAGATAGATAGATAGATAGATAGATAGATAGATAGGTAGGTAGGTAGGTAGGTAGGTAGATAGATAGATAGATAGATAGATCACGCTCTTCACAATAATTTATCTTCAGAAGGAAATGAGATGTATTTTCTTAGTGTCTAAATATAACTTTATAAATAGGGGTTAAACAAACAACTGTCAAAAATATATAGTCATGTATTGCCAATTGTATAGCAAGATTTTCCGTTTAATTACACCTATCATAATAAAGTATTGATTAAAATCAATAAGTCCAGTAAAGAAAATATATTTGTTCAGTTATATGAAACCGAGAGTAATAAATTAGATATTTCTTGTTAGAAATTTATTAAACGATTTGGAGTACTAGGATGCCTTTGTCAACCTGATGAGTTAACTCAGAAGTCTGAATCATCCTGAGTTCAATCAGAAGCAGAAGTCTGAATCATCCTGAGTTAACTCAGAAGTCTGAATCATCCTCAGTTAACTCAGAATCAGAAGTCTGAATCATCCTGAGTTAACTCAGAAGTCTGAATCATCCTGAGTTAACTCAGAAGTCTGAATCATCCTGAATTAACTCAGAAGTCTGAATTATCCTGAGTTAACTCAGAAGTCTGAATCGTCCTGAGTTTACTCAGAAGCTTGGATCAACCTTAGTTTTCTGGAATCTGAGTTTTTCAGAATTTCGTGTTATTGGCTTTGAGATCAAAGAAGGTAGACGAAATACACATGGTTGCATGCTTAGAAAAAACGACTGTGTCTAGGTAATCCTTAATTTGAATCATAAACAAGGATAACTTAGTATTAAAACACTTTCGTATTTGTAGTTCTTGAACTTGTAAACATTAAATGACTCATTGTGACTAAATTTACCAGAAATATTTACCACGGTTAACTAATCAGAAATAATTCAAGTGAATAGCGATAACACCTTATCCTACCCATCTTAGTCTACTGTGACCATACTTGTTTGTTACCATACCGATTTTTTACACTATTAAAAAATTATCGAGGTCGTCACTGTTTCTCGAAATGTTCCAGGTTGTGGCGATTTCCGGATATATAGGCCAAAGCGAGAAATAATCTTAAATATTTAGGCAGATTTGTGGATACGGTGCCGATGGTCATATATTTTCCATCGAAACGTTTTCTAAATGTAGCCATGAATCTACTTCTCTTACTGCGCTATGGTCTTAAACTAAATAACAGCAAAAGTAACAGCAGTAAGTTTTGTAAAATTCAGCACATAATTATATTCTTTAACTAATAAAATACATTTTTAGAGGAACTGGCAGCAATATATATTAAATTCAAAATAATCTTAAAAGTTCTATCGCAAGTCCAAACATATAGAATGCTCGGAATTAACTCTAATCTTGAATGTACTGATGTACCAGTAGTCTTGTTTTATCACAGTTATACAATCCTGATCGTCTTTAAATGAATTCACAATAATCCACAAATGGTGTTTTGTCCAAACATCAATGAGCACTTTGTAATTCCAATGAATAATTTGAATAAATGCTTCCTCTCAAATTATAATTGAACACAACTAAAAGTGATTCAGATAATTCTTAAGTTTAAATATGAAATAAAAGCATTTGTTGATCACAATTTTTATATGAAAACCTGAGACCTAAACACTTCGCATTATAACTTTATTGCAAATGGTTTATCTTTCAATTCACGAGTCATTATGAATAAATTATCCGTACATTGATCCTAGACACAGGAAGAAGAAATAAAATCATTGCGATATATATTGGGAAATACAGGTGTAATGTTTGAAAGTTTTAACCGTTCCTCGACATTGCTTGGGATTAAATGGAGAATGAAATGAATCTTAAAACAACCTTTATCTGCCGTGTTGTTTTTATGGTAACCTTACATCATTATGTAATTTACAATTTGCCTCAACATCTGTCGTATTAGACATTTAAATGCCTGCTTGAATTTGTCAGAACAACATAAACACTTTTCATTCCATTACCATTATAAGTGTCCTAATTATAACAATGTCATTCTGTGGACATGAGGCGGTTGCTGATTGATTTCTGAAGCTCACATAATTCTCCCGCCCTGCCCCGCCCCGCGCTGCCCTGCCCCGCTACATCCACCCCACCCGCCCTACCGCCACTCCTGCCCCTTCTTCATTTTTCGATATTTGATATGTATAGGTTACCATAGTTTATCTCTTGAGTGGGTGTCATCATCACATGTTCTTTGGTAAATTACTCATTCAATAGATTGTATACTCGTACGTCATACATACGTTAGCTAGTTATTTATTCTTCATATTTATGCCCATATTAAGCAGTCAATTTCATCCACTCGAGAAAAATAACGGGAGTACCTTCCGGTTGATATGTGGCGAGGATCTCCATTCAGCAAACAAAATAATAGGTGTAGCTCTTGCCTGATATGAGGTGAAGGATCTTCATTCAACAAAGAGACAAAATAACGGGAATACCTGCCGTACGCGACAGGAGTTGTGTAATCTCTATTTTACATAGAGACAACATTATGGATGCGCATGCGGCCTGATACGACCTGAGGAATCTCCAAGTCACCAGAGGGAAAAAAAAAACAGATATGAAGTGAGAAATCTCCATTCACCAGAGAGACAAATAATGGGCCTACCTGCTGTATGATATAATGGTAAGAATTCCCCATTCACCATAGGCAAAATAAATGACACTGGTGTCTGATATTTGCCAGACAAAATATAATGGCTGTACCTGCTGTCTGATATGACTTGAGGAATAACCAGAGAATCAGAGCAACTAGTTTGAAATAACAAAGTTTTAAACAAAAACATACTACCCCTCTCCTCCCCCCCCCCCCCGAGGTAATGCTAGCGCTGTATACGGCAGCGAAACGGCAGAACAGGTTCGTTCAAATACAATGCACACAAATTTTACTACACACAATATTTCGTGGCACCCACACCAACTGTAATGGCGGGAGTAGTCGAGGACAAAGATGGCGCAAAATGCAAAGATTTGAACCGTCATATTTTTGTATTGCGATCAACTCGAGTTGGTAGGGCAATAAGGCCCAGAAACTACCAAAAACAATTGAAAACGTGTTCCTGGTTTTATTGAGGAAATCACAGAACATATAAATGTATTTGTATAGCTATATCTCGTAATCCATTTGATGTAAGTTTCCTTCGGGTGGAAAACCATAACTAGAAACTGTCAAAGTTGGTGGGGGTGGATAAAAATACTTTAAGGAGAGGTTCTACCATTGAATTTTTAACATCATCATTTTGTATCCAGCTTTATGTAGCTAGCATCAGTAATAACACTCACATTGCTCCGTCTCAATACATTATACAAGTCGAGGTGGACCCCTTTGAACAGTGTTCAAATTTTTAGCATTTGTTTCAATAGGCAATGATCAATTAGCTAATAAATCGACGTCAAAACTGTTGAATCTGAAGAAAGTAACTGGTTACCTATTCCTTTTTGCTTTTGGAATGATAAATAATCAACATGAGTTCATTGTCGACCAAAGACAGCCTATATCAGGGTTAAACGACAGCTATACTACATGATGTTTCTGTAGTCAACGTATTTAGAAGCTAGTTAAACTAGTCATGAAAATATTTTTTAAAATACTACATGGAAATATTATTTATATATTGTCTCTTGTACAAATTAATATTCAAAAATATAGTCTAATGTAGGACACAGTGATACTGCGAAACATATTTCAGGGCCATGCCCGACCAGGTCAACTGTGCTGGGCACGATAAGCAAGTCTTATCACTGGTAAAAAAAAAAATCGACTTCACACGAAACTGCGTAGAGCACGTAATATTAGCCGAGAGCACGCCATATCAGCTGCGAGCACACACTATCAGTTTTGAACACGCACTAGCAGCCTAGAACCCGCAAGATCAGCTTTTGTGAAATATATCATTATAAAATATTCAGAAAATTGACATCGTAGAATAAGTGCATGGTTGTCAACCCAAAAAATTTAATTTTATGAATGTCAATGCATATAAATATTAAAAAAGGAAACAAAATCTAGTTGTAACTACTTATTAAGTAATTCAGTTTATAAACAAATATTTTAACAAGTTAAAATTAAAAATTACAAGGTTAAACGATACATTATGAAGAAACAAATTACAATGGCCAATATGCCAATACTCACTGTGATTTTCTCATGTACATTTCTGATTGTTTTACCTAGCGGGTGTTTGGCATTTTTGTATGTGTTGAAGAGGGTTCAATACGCAATATCAACCTTTTCCGTGCTTCAGGACAAAATATCAAGATTAATAGCCAATCGTGGCCGCCACTAACTGAACGCAGGAATGTCAGATATTCCTGTACACAAAACACAACAATTATCCGTTTAAGCAGGGATCCGAATAATTGAAAGCAGGACGAATTACCACCCTAACAATAGCAAATCTGATCGCTCTTCAGTATGTTCCATTGAAGTTGAGTAGCTTAGTTTAGCATAACGTCGTAAATCTTCGTATATGAAAGCTGAAAAAACCAACTAGATAGAATACAAACAGCAGGGTATAGGTCAACGACGTGGCAGTAGCAACGGGTAGCCATTTAATTCATTATGGGTTAGGGCCACGAGACAAAAAAATTACTTTTTCATTTCGTATATTCTGGTGGTAGGAAACAAGATACTTGTCAGGTTATTTTGCGAAACGGTTAGAAGCTTACATGTATATGTTGGTACAAATCTTACTTGTTCTGAAAATCGATGTGTTTTTTTTTTCGGATCATAATATAGTGCCCACAAATAATTGTCTAGAACTTCTTTTTCAAATATATTGTTGAAATATTTTTGCTATATGTAATGTATTGCATTGAAGACACACATAATGCGTTGGGCATGGCTCTAATTACATAGATATTTCACCTACCTTTCTTTTAAACAATTAGTCTGAAAAATCAGATTTTAAGATATTTTGTCATTCAAGTGGCAAGCTTTAACTGAGAAAATCTCAGCACAAACTGTAATTAATAGTGGATGAACTTCAACATTAGATCATCTCGGAAAATTGGTGTGAATTTTTATTACGTAACACAAAAACAACGAACGGAAGGCCTGTTGTCAAATAAATAAGTTAGAGAACATGCCGAACAATTTTATAAAACATTTATTGTAATAATTGTTTTATTCACATTTTGGAAACATTGTGATTATGTATGTGATGGAAATTAAAAGTTATTTTTTCATAACATTTTACCTAATAAATGTCGGCTTGTTTTCTGTCTGTCTGTCTGTTTCAATTTGATCTGTTTGAAAAATTACGGTATAGGTTGGTATTTGTATTTTATAGGAAAGAGCGCAGCGAAAAGACACCGATGCGCTAGCAGAAAGCCGTATGATTTTATTAACGCTCATAAAGGAAGTAACTCGTAGAGCAGGCAAGCACAATATTTTGTTACATGTTGAGTTACGTCCCATAATAATAGAAACGTCATGCTTCACAAACATTAGTGGTATCGATGGAGTAAAAAAAACAACGTTCGTTTAACCTTTAATTAACGTTATTATAAGGACCCTATCCACATGAGAAATTGTTTTTCTTTAGTTCTTGGTTACAACGAAACAAGTCCTTTTAAAACTTGGATATGTCAATATTGTCGGCCTTTAGAAATATTAACATTATATTTGAATATCATATTAATTGGGTTTTACACGATGTTTATGAAAATTTCAGCCACCTTTTTCATACGAAGTCAGACAGATAGTAGTAGTAGCTGTTGTTGTTGTTATTGTTGTTGTACAAGAACAGGCATATGCAGCTGCTGTTGTTCCTACTCCTGTTACTGTGCTGACGGTGGTGCTGTTGTCCTCATTGTCGTCTTCGTGGACTTGATGGTGATTGTGTAACGATAGATACACTATTGTTGTAAGAATGGTTTTGATAATGTGTGATGTTCTTCCAATATACCCCAGTATCAGTAACAATATATATGAACTAAAGCTAATCTTCAAATTCAATAAATTATCCAAACACTTTAGACAAGCTAACAGCAGAGAGGGTTTCTTTTTAAAACAAAATTAATGTACCGTGAAAAGGCATAACAAAAAGAATTTCAGATCTACCGATCTGAAAAATAAACTATTGTCCTTTGACTTCTCGCTGATTCTTACTCTTCTATACATGTTTTCAGATCAATATAGCTATACTGCTAATTATCGACATCAGAATTCGGGAAAGTCATAAATTTCCGTAAATCATTACGTAAAGTGAGGCAATATAAAATAACACACAATCCATATTTACTAATATGATAAATTCAAATTAATGTAACACTTTCCAATCGTAACTGTACACGGCGGGTTTTCTACACCACCCATTTACCTACCTAAGTATATAAGGTAAAAATGTTAATTCAGAATTCAAAATACATTATTAAATCACTGTAAAACCGACTATCCATACAAAATATGAACACATCATGCATCTGTAACAAAGAACATATCTAAGTACGTTATTAAATCAATGTAATACTGAACTATTTGTATCGTAGTATCGATACATTATGCATCTATGACAAAGATAAACAGCATATACATTACATCCTGATAAAGGTGAATTTGAGTTAAATACCTTGTGTTTTTGGCGTCTTACAATCGTTCCACATTCAGTTTCCCGGAACCACAATTTTACGACGTCTCGGTCGGAGTCTTGGTAGCAGTCTCCCTTGCAGAGAAATTTTCAGACTGACTAACCTCGTTTGATACGAAGTATATATTTCCTCGATTCTGGGGTCCAACACGCCCCCTTCCCTATGCATTCGCCCAATCGGAATAAATGCTATTCTTACTGACCTTATGAAAACCGTCTATCAAGATGCCAAAAATGCCACTTAGGATCGAAATATCACCTTATCATTTGTCTCAATCATTTTTGAAAGCTCTGCGTGAGTAACCACATAATTTTAACGTGTCAAACACTCAGTCCGTTTTCCCTCTAATTATTGTAGCAGTCTGACCGAGTTAAACTAACATTTTTTTCGTTCCAAACTCTCCTTCAAGACAGTTGATTGTCGGCTAGCCTACGAATTAATTACTGGATGTCACTGACGAAAAATTTGGCACTTGACAGTTAATAACTCGATATGTCAGTAATCGAACAAATTAATCGGTCAGTATGATACGTAATCATGTGTTAACATATTTCAAAAAGACCACTGACAGAGTGTGGCATGAGGCATTGTGGGCCACAGTGAAGAAGTACAACATAGGTCAAAGGTTGACCAATACCATCAATCAGCTATACCCTAAGCGAAGCCAAGGAAAACCAATGTGTGACACTCAGTATTGGAGGGCAAAACATCACCAACCTTAGCTTTGCAGACGACATTGATAGAGTGGTAGGCAGTGAAGGTGAGCTTGCCATCTTAGTAAAGAACTTGGATGAAACATGGAATTTGAAAAACAGCTCATGCCAAGTAGTGATAAACAAATCTCATCCAACATTAGCGTCAGAGGACAGGAACTGGAAACAGTGAGCCAGTTCAAATATATTGGTTCCATAATCACCGAAGAGGGATCAAGGGCAGAAATTTTCTTACGAGCAGCACAAACAACCGCAGATCTGTCATAGCTAAGATCCATCTGGAGAGACAAGAATATCTGTCTGAAACTAAAATCAGACTATTGAGATCACTAGTCATCTCAATCTTTCTGTATTCATGTGAGGCCTGGACCCTAACAGCAGAATTACAATGAAGAATCCAGGCACTTGAAATTAGATGCTACAGAACCCTCCTTTGCATCTCTTACATTGACCACATCACAATTGAAGAAGTGCGTAACACCATCAGGTACAAATTAGGCCAATATGAAGACATCCTCACCCCTGTCAAAAAGAGAAAACTTAAATTGTATGGCCATGTCACTAGAGCCAACAGTATATCCACAACAGTCCTGCATGGCAGCGTCCAGGGTGGCAGAATTAGATGTAGACACAGAAAAAAGTGGAGAAGATAACAGAATGGACCAGGAAATGTTTTGCGGAGACACATGCATTGGCACATGATGGAGACAAGTAGAGAGAACTGGCCAGCTGTTCAGCAGTACAGCGCCTCGACGACCACACTAGGTCAAGAGACTAATGATGATGATGAAATAATAACTGAAACAGATTGACCTCTACTTTGAAAATGGGGAAATCATATCAGTTGAGGAGTTTGGAACTTCAAGCACCTCCGGATATCCTGTGGACTCATGGTTGCATGTTTTCATTGCAATGCTCAGTCCATCTTTCGGCAGTGTCAGTCGCTTCTGTGACGCATTCTCCATTTTCGTCTTAAATGGTACTAACTCATGATCCCTTGGGTCTGGTGAGGTCTTTCACAATTTAAAATGCCTTTTAGCTGTTATTCTTTATAAGAATGCTCTCGATTTCTGTCCATTTTTGACCAATCCAATTTTCGTTTGCTTTCTTCGAGTTATATTCTGTTAGTCTTGTTTATTTCTCGATATTCCACTGCCTCTGTTATGTGTCTGGTGTTGTTTTAGATCTCTTCGGGCATTACACAAATTCAGAATCTCTTCTGTAACCCAGGTTTTTTATTTCTTTGGGCAATGGAGTCCAATGATGTCCTTGGCAGTAAATGTCATGGCTGTTTTGAAAGTGTCTGTCACCACTTTAACATCAACATCCATCACAAGGAGTGGAGCAAATTTTCCTCCAATTTTGGCATGGAATGACTTGCAGATGCAAGGGTCCTTCAGTTGTTTAAGGTTGAATTTGACCCTGATGTTCTTTGGCTTGTTAATTTTCTTCATGCCCACTTGGAAATTCAAAATTACGAGGTCGTGATCACTTCCAACAGCAGCACCTGGGAACGTCCTTGTTTTTGCTCCATTGATGCCAGATCCGTAACGGTTCTGAACCAGTATGTAGTCGATCTGATGATGGTAATTTTCATTTGGCGCGTGTCATGTCCAGCATCTTTAAGCTGTATGTCGGCCCATGGTGTTGGTTAGTACCAGGAATTTGTAGCTTGTGAACTCGATCTTCCGTCTCCCTCGTTCATTGGAACGCTCATCGCAAGTAGGTCCACAATGATCTTCCGAGTCTTTCAGAGCATCTTTGCCAAATTTATCATTCCAGTCTCATTGCATGATGAGGATGTATTTTTTACTGACCATGTTTAAAATACCCTGCAGTTGGTTGTAACAACTCTTCTATTACTTCATCATCATGATCTGTAGTTGGATCATAGACTTGAATAATTGTGATGTTAAAGGGAGATGCTTTCAGACGAATGAAAATGATTCTGCTAGATATGGGGTGGCATTCAAGCACAGATCCCTTGATGGCTTTGTTTACAAGGAAGCCAACTCCATTTATGGACTTGTCCAACTCTCCATTATTAGAATATATGCCCATCTTCAGTTTGGTGATCTCTTAAGGCTCTCCATCTTACTTCACAGAGTCCCGGAATGTGTCATGTGTAGTGTTCCAGTTCATGTGCCAACGTGTTGAAGTCTTCCAATTTGCGTATAAGTTCTCAAGTTCCGAGTGGCGATAACGAGTCTCTCTCTCTCTCTCTCTCTCTCTCTCTCTCTCTCTCTCTCTCTCTCTCTCTCTCTCTCTCTCTCTCTCTCTCTCTCTGATTTAATGCAAAGTAGCAGCAGCACACTTGTCATCTCCGTTCTGGTGGACAATGGCAGGCACAGTCCTTGTTGCCCGATGCGACGACCAATCCGGTATGGTAGGTTCAGATATGTTCAGCATTATTCTTTACAACATATCAAATTCCATTGCAAATTATCTAATATATTCAATTTTCCCTCCCATGTATGAAACAAACAGATAATTTTGTATGTCTTTGAATCAATATAATTGTATGCAATCAATCATCAACATTTACCAGTCAGCATGGATATACTTTTTCTTTCCACTCTCCACCAAGCAAACTATTCTAATGTCTTATATAAATTACAATTTTGTGTTTTCATTAAAATTTACTGAATCAAGATGAAATACGACTAAGAATGTGCGACGTGAATGATATTGCTGATGAATGTTTTCAACAGAAAAATCTGCGAGCAAGACAAATGCAAATGCGGGATTATGTTTTGTTTTTGCCTAGTTAAAAAAAATCAATTTTCGCTTGGAAATTGCTGATCAATGCATGGGAGCCTAGTTACAGTTTATTTACAACTTCAACTTCTGATGTTTGTGTAATTGGTACTGTTCTGTCTAGTGCTTGCCATTAAGCAAACCAGTTGGAAACAACGTATTAGAATTTGTAATTAATCTATTCGTGATAGTTGGTTTACAAGTGTGTCTGTATGCAATCAATTCTATTAATCGACTTTTTAATGCCATAGCAGAATATAATTCTTTTTATGTTTCAGTGCCACTCGCTATCTGGCACAAAGCTGTATATAAACAGTCACATGCTTTTTTCTGTGATTGACATGTATCAGCAAAATTAACTACTATATATATATATATATATATATATATTGATTTTCTATGACAAAAATTTCCAAAACACAAAAAAATCACTCAATTTTGATTCACTTTCCACAACAATATATGTTATATGTCTCTAGCTGCGATGAAAAAGAAACTATCAAATAAAACATATCGATTTGACGGGCCGACACACGCATTTAGCCGCGTGATGATTATTAGATTCTGAATCGAAATATCCGGTGCATTGACTCGAAATAAACGCCGTTTACTTTCATATGAGATTAGCTTGACGGCAGCGAATGAAGTGGAAAGGCAGTTTTCATCGTCATCTTAAACTGGACTACAACGGATGCTGATTAGGACCTTCAATGATATTGTGTTTCAATCCGGGCAACTACACTTACATCGTGGATATAATTTGTTTCTAACGGGTAAGTGTAATGCTATGAAATGTGAAATAATTAAATATTATACTGGTTTCTTTCTAATCTGAATGAAGACTTAAACCTAAGTAAAATGAGTTGAAATTATACCATATCAAATTCATATCTTTCTTTGTGTGTGTGTGTGTGTGTGTGTGTGTGTGTGTGTGTGTGTTAACTTTTTCCAAAAAGTCAATTGCAACGAAAAAAGTTTTCATAACAAAAATAATTCAAATCGGATCTTTCAAAACCATATTGATTGACCAGTGATACAAACATGTATTTTGGCTTTCAAAAACAGCAGTGAGAAAGTGAACTAAGTTTATTTTCTGTACATGTTGAGGTACTGGAGAATGAGCCTACAAACAACAAAAGACTCATATCCCTTCATGTGTTTTAAAATCAACTCTGCGGAAACTGCCGATGCAAAGTAACGCTCTTTTATAGCGGGTTTCTTATCTTGCTTGTATCTCAATTGCTCGAGCTTGAGAAAGGACATTCAAATCGAATGAAGATATACATTTTCCCAATCTTATGAATGTTTAGTGAAAACTAGCCTTGATTAATTAATTCCACGCATTGAAGATATTTATCTATCTATCTATCTATCTATCTATCTATCTATCTATCTATCTATCTATCTATCTATCTATCTATCTATCTATCTATCTATCTTTCTATCTATTAGCAGAATCTTGATTTCTTTCTTGTGAAGTCTCGACAAGGCACATTAACGATTTAATCTAATTAAGTAACCTACACTTTGACTGGAACAAAAATTTAACATCCACAAGTGTCCATTTGTCTACTATTTTTTGCAGATTTCTGTGCTGAGTTGGATGCATCTACAAATGCAGGATGGAACCATTCCAAACTGATAAGGCCTTGAAAACACGCAAAGACAGTCTGATTACTAGTAGAGCAAAGCGTACGACGAAGACTGGTTACCATATTATCTGGAAAACACAACTTTGGGCAGAACCAGAGACACCGTTTAACAGTACCAGCCAGAAAGTGGGCCAAATCCCGGAAAGAAAGGACAAGGACTATAAAGATGAACAAGTTACACGGGGTAAATCTTTGTTCTACTACAGTAAAAAGCTTTTATTTGTCATGTATTCCTAGCAACTGAGATGTCAGTTAATCATCGACCCGAAAATGAGCGCCCGCGCCATAGATCAAAGGGGACGCGTGGCCCCTCTGGAAATCATATATATATATATATATATATATATATATATATATATATATATATATATATATATATATATATATATATATATATATATATATATATATATATATATATATATATATATATTCAAACCAGTTTAATCATGCAATTGAAGCCGAAAATATGACTAAATATTCTGTTCAAAACGCTTAGTAAATATTAGCTTATAGTTTCCGACTGCTGACTATACTAATTCTCCCGGTCGTGACTGACTGACCCACCCACCCTGCATAAACATCCTGTCACACCCAGCCACCACAAAATATCCTGTGTCTTTCTACGGGTAGTATTCATGACATATTAAATATGAGAAACATCCCCAATATTAAAAAGATTTAAACGTTTTCCAAAGTGTGTTGCGTGATTCGTTTATTATTACATACCCCGATCATTTTTTAAATTGAAATTAAATTGTAGGTGGCGTAAAATATACATTACGAAATGTTGGAAATAACAAGACAAAGAATTACGGAAGCATTTTTAAAATTAAAATGTCGTTTCAAGAGATGAAAATGCAAATGACACGAAAATGCAAATGACACATAACTTTGCCGCCATCATGACTGACACATTCTTAGATCCAGTGCCGGATTATCCATTAAGCACACTAAGCACATGACTGACACATTCTTACATTCAATGCCGGATTATCCATGACACATAACTTTGCCGACAACATGGCTGACGCATTATTACATCCAGTGGCGGATTATCCATTAAGCACATAATCACATGCTTAGGGCACCAACCCAAAAGAGGCACCAGAATAAAAAAAAATCAAATTAATTGTTGATGATAAAATTGAACGAATTATAAATTACCATTTCGATCTGCACGTACGAGTGTTTTAATTTGGAATGATGGCAACACGTATTTTCCCGCCATTTTAGCTTTTAATATTGTTATTTGAGTTTCACATTTTTGTAGGTAGCAACTTTCTGGTTCTGTGGTATTTTATTCCAGACACACATGTCACGAGCAAGCGAGAAATAGTCGACGCCGATGTTATGGTCCCTTGTCAGAGAATTTATCTGAATGCATGTAAACTGTTTTATGTGACCCCGTCAACCCATTTCTTTCGAAGTCTTATGAAAGTTGACATTGAAGTGCCCAACCATTCACTTGGCCCAATAGGGACAAAAGCTGTGGCTGTAGCATTAGTGGTAAGTGATTTTATCCACACACAAATGATATGAGCGAGTCTCAATTCTTGTTTTTACTTGTTTTGTTTTGAGGTTTGTTTTGTTGTTATTTTCTTTTCGTCAAATAAATGTGTTAATTTATACGGTTGGTTTTTGTATCAAAAAGTTGAAAGCTTCTTTTTCCAGTCCTAAATAAAATATCTCAAAGCAGATCTGTTTTATATATTATTTTAAACATTGTGTCAGAAACATGATCAAAATGAGAACATAAGCTTACATCTTCAAACAATCCAAATTCACAAAGATCAGACTGTTTTATTTCAATCCTATGTTACCTTTCATACATTTCCAGCGATTAGAACAAAGTACGAAATTTCTAAATTTTCAACATGGATACAAAAACACGTAAAACTCAGTTTGATCAAATTTAAAGATTTTAAAAACCTATACAAGATCATGACTGCATGATATACGGCTTTGCCGTTATTCAATTTACAAGAAAATAAAACAACGCAAAATATATACAGTGTATATTTAAAGTGGAGTGAATTTATTTAACAGAAAAATATCACTGTTCAGCGGCTGAACTTAGCGGGAAACAAGATGGGTTCTGATGGTATTAGGCACCTGATGGAGATGCTGGAAGAAAATAACACCATCACTGATATTGTGAGTACGAAATTATAATGTGTATTCACACTATAATATCAAGACAAATCCGTTTTAATGTACAGTTTTTATGTACAGTTTTAATGTACAGTACATTTTATGTACAGTACAGTTTTTATGTACAGAAATCATCATGTGTAACCACAACTCTAACCCATCAGTTGAAAAGGCTTTTAGCTTTAAACGTTATAATCTAAGCATCACTTAGTATATATAAGCTGTAAATTGCACATGTTTTAATCAATGTGTAACTTCGAACTATAAAGGTATGTTAGCGCTGGTGTCATTGGTGCTACGAAGAAAACTATCAACGGACATACTGATGATTTTGAAAATTCCCTAATAGATATATTTTAAATTGGGTGATGAAGGTAGATAAAACCTGTAATTGTTTTCATAAGCATGGTGTAAGGACTGCCAAGTGAAAGATTGAAGATAAGAAACTTTAATAAAAAAAACAATTTCATTCAAAGCTTTTTTGATTTAATTGTCATGCTATTATGGAGGTAATTGGAAAGTTGAAATTGTCAACATTTCCCTGTAACTTTAACAATTTATTGTTATTTAAAAATGTGATGTGAACATGAAACGTGTCATTTGGTTTTAACGTTCTTATTTACGTTAGTGTATCAAACAGGTACTTAATCATCATGTTTGTGTATCAAATAGGTACTTAACAATCGTGTTTGTGTATCAAATAGGTACTTAACAATCGTGTTTGTGCGTGTATCAAATAGGTACTTAACAATCGTGTTTGTGTATCAAATAGGTACTTAACAATCGTGTTTGTGCGTGTATCAAATAGGTACTTAACAATCGTGTTTGTGTATCATATAGGTACTTAACAATCGTGTTTGTGTATCAAATAGGTACTTAACAATCGTGTTTGTGTATCAAACAGGTACTTAACAATCGTGTTTGTGTATCATATAGGTACTTAACAATCGTGTTTGTGTATCAAACAGGTACTTAACAATCGTGTTTGTGTATCAAATAGGTACTTAACAATTGTGTTTGTGTATCAAACAGGTACTTAACAATCGTGTTTGTGTATCATATAGGTACTTAACAATCGTGTTTGTGTATCATATAGGTACTTAACAATCGTGAAAAACAAATATATATGAATGCAAACAGTACAATGTTCATTCTAGATTTGTTATAGTGTCTTAGTTTCGTTTCAGAATTTGTCAGACAATGATATAGGTACCCTTGGGATGAAAATATTAACAGACGCCTTGAAATCCAACAGATTCCTCCGATCACTGGATATATCAGGTAGTTAATGAAAACATCTACCTGTACGGAAAATACAATGCTTTAGAGACAGGAATCTTTAATGGATGCTGTCTGTGGTGTCCAATACTTGTATTCATGCTAATCAATACAATCATGCTAATTGATTTTTCATTTTTCAGTCAAAATAAATATATATTAATGCAATGGAATAGCCTTGAAGCATTACATGCATTATGGGTGTAATCAATAAGAATTTTGTTATTAATTTAATAAAATCTTTGAATATGTAAAAGTGCTAGGCACAAGTTTGGAGAGTCAAAATTGTACTGTGCTAGGAAAAGTATTACTTTAATTAATGTATATTTATATTATTTTGTCTGTCGGATTAAATACTTTTTTGTAAATATTCTGTGAAATATGATTTTGAAGGTACCTCTCTTCACAGAAAATAATATCAAAGATGAAGATTCCAGATACATAGCTGAATTAATTGAAGTAAGACCCATTGAGCACTGCAGTTGTCGTTTGCCTTGTTTAGAATAGTCCGCTTACAAAATCATTTTTGTTTCGAAACATGCCTCTATCCTCTAGTTTTTGGACAAACGCTTCAATCTATAACTTTGCTTTGGAAAATAAAGCATGTGTGTGTGTGTGTGTGTGTGTGTGTGTGTGTGTGACCATATATGATATTTATGATAATTAGATAGAAATCCCCGCATATCGGATGGCACTTTTTAGGCACAGATTAGATAACAAACCAAGCATATAAGGTCACACATTTTTGGCACAGATTAGGTAACAAACCCGGGATATTATGTCAAACATTTTAGACAAAGATCAGAAAGCAATCCAAATTGTAGGCACTAACAAGCCCATTCTGGGGAAAGAAGAGGGCCATTTTGTCTTGGCCTCAGCCCTTAAAGGTTCTTGAACGGCTTTATTTTATTAAAACAAAAGCAAAAAAAAAACAATTCTGGAAATAATAGATATATCTTTTTGTGTACTTAGCTGTCTTTTAAATCTTTATATATGAAACTATATGGGTTTGTTTTGATACTCCTCATTTGAATATAACCAGGGCCTAGGGGCCTCAAATTCTCTAAGTGGTCCGGACCTCCCTCCCTCAGCCTGGCCATATATTAAGTACAAATCCCGTCATATCCGATCAAAATCAAATTGATATAGTCCTTGTTATAAAAGTTTCGAAACGCTTCCCAAATACAGATGTCGTAGCTGATACATCTAGAAAGCGAACTGAATGTCCACTTATAGCAAATGAGACTTCAAATTTTAATCGTTATTAGAGCATAAAGAGAGTATCAAAATAACATAACTACTACTTTGATGTTTTATAGTAGCCACCGAGCACTAAGGGTCATATGGGCTACTTTTAGATCTGACATATCGCCAGACATTTATTTTTCCCCGGGAGGTGGTCGCTACTCCCCCCCCCCAGGGAGTTTATATGCACACATGCGCACTTAATAATTTGGGCGTTATTTCGAATTACTAAAAAGTAACTATTGGAATAAATGTAATCCCTTATATGTGGGTAGGAATAGTACCATCACACACCCACCCTTACAACCAATCGGATTGCAGATTATGTGTCGGGTCGAGGAAAAGGCGGAAAAGGACCAGGATCGGCAGGCCATCCAGCACACACGCAACACGCAAAGAGAAAGACAGCAAGGCCACGCATGCCGCCCACACCTGAAACGAAAGAAGCCGCACTTATTTCAAATTCAGTCCAGTTGTATAATGGACAACCTAACACCCAATGTTGTGTTAGCCACCTGTGCAATATATCTAATAGTTAAGTCGTAGAATTGTTATTTATTGTCATATCATCCGAAAGATACTGGTACATTAGCGTACATGTATATAAGCCTAACAAATTTTGATAGATTAAAGATGTCTGGGTGACATATAATAGTGTTGTCAATGGTAGGTATTTTTGGTCAGAAGTTTGTTGGCGGAGGCACCAATGAGACCAAATGAACCTTTTTAGGGCCACTATGGTTAGTCAAAGAGGGTCTCTCTTTACCAACTGAGAACAAAATTATTCGAGGGAAAAATAAAATCAAAATAACATACTTTTCTGGCGATTTGTGAATAGTCCTTAAGAAAAATACACCAATTATGTTTCATGATCGTGTGTGAAATAAAGCAAGAGAAACTGAGCCAAGCGCCAAGATCTATCATTATCAGTAGAACCTTAAACGTTTCACAGGGTGGACTAATATTTCGAACACTAGTAGTTCTTTGCAATTTAGATCCATCAGTTAGTTTTCATAAGTGCACATGCAGCAAATATTATTTTTAGTGCAGAAAGCTAATATTATCTCTGAAGAATAGAAGGACATCGATTGCCGAAAACGCATGAAAAGTAGGTCACTTGCCCAAAACAAATAAGACCTAAGTCTTATCATCTGTAATCGCAAACGATACAAACTTTTCAAATTCAACTCAATCTAATCAACTCGTAAATTTTGGATTAACTTCTAAAGAGAATGTTTCGTATGCATAAATGAATATACAAGAGCAGTGTTGTCTAGCAACACTACTTCCTCGCGACATCAATAACCATACCTTTCCCATTTACTGTGAACATCTTCGCCTCTGGAGCCCATGTATTTAACTGTTTCAATCTTTATTAATGTGTTTCGCCAATTGTATCACATGTTTTGACAACTTGTACGTACAGTTTTCGGTGATGCAGACGTGACAGTAAATCGTCAAGCATTATTTTAAATTTAGAAAAGAATCGAAGGTGGAGAACATACTTTTTTCAAA
This sequence comes from Unio delphinus, assembly GCA_029339505.1. NCBI lineage: Eukaryota > Metazoa > Mollusca > Bivalvia > Unionida > Unionidae > Unio > Unio delphinus. The sequence continues at coordinate 10,419,941 of JAQISU010000179.1, read as the reverse complement.
GCTGCAAAGGGAGTCGTCCCATTAAATAAAAATGTACCTTTCGCTTCTATGTTTGTTTAAATTCATACTGTTGTGTTATTCAGCATGATGTAGATTTCGTAGAAACATGGAAGATAACTTTTTTCTAGTTTTCAAAACAAGTGTGTTGCTTGTGTATATTCATACAATTCTCTTTGACTTTTTTCCACGTTTGCAATCTTATTTGAACACCTTTTAGGCATATAGTAATTTGACATGCTTAGTTCTGCTTTGAATTGTTTGTTTGTTTGTATTTGAAATCTGTAGACATGTCGTTTTGCCCAAAGTGCACATTTTCCATGCTATCTTTTGCCCATATCGTTGTTGACACCATGCACATTTTTTGCCTCTTTTGTTCATGGGTCTGTGAATTACGTAAAATATGCATTATCGTTTATCCATTGAAAGGTGCGCTAATCTTTAATGAAAATGATTAATCAGCTTTTAGAGAAAACAATAAATACAAAATAATTGCTGCTATTGAAAGAACCCGGCACTGGTTTATAATAGCAGCAATGATTGATGAAAATGTCTGAAAAATACGTCACGGTAATTTTTATCTCTATTATGCATGATCTGATAATTAACTATTTTCGATTGATGCATTATGAAATGATGAAATCGATAACAGCAGGCTGTTTAGATACAATAAAACCAAACGGTTCTGTATTCGTGTGATTTGATCAAGAGATGCATCTAAGGAAAAATGCTAAATCCATGGAATAAACCCTAGTAAAAGAAGCAAGGGCTCTGGTAAATGCTGAATATCTCATGTTGGCACTAATATATAGTACGATGTTTTTGATGCTGATTAGGAAGGATTCTTCGCAAAACAGAATACACACTTTAAGCAAGCATTAAGTTAGGTTGTACCAAAGTTTCAGCCCAATAAAGTATTCGATCGATTTCAAGCGTTTCATAAATACAGATGTAAATGGTGTTACCACTTGAAAGTGATACGAGTCTCAATATCTGCGTAAATTACAGCTAACAAATTCAGTCACAATGACCTAATTTCCTCAGTGGTGGTCAATACTCCTGTAGGGCAATGCACCAATTTGGTTTGATTTCTATACATGAAATAGAACTCGATCTAATTAGAAGGAACTGAAATCATCACTGAATCTTTAAAACTGGTCAAGGTGACCTATATTTGCGAGCCTACTTCTAAAAAACATGCATCTGTTAGGAGGCTGTATGCCAGTACAGACAGCAGATCTAAAGCTTCAGACTAGAAGCATGACAAAAGTAGGACTGTAATCGCCATTAAAGTGGTACTTAAATCTCGTCATCTGTAAAGGCAGACAATAAAAGAAATCAAAATTCACCTATACGAAATCGGCTCCTATAGCTTACCTTTATTCCTAAATACATTTTAACTTACCAATCAACAAGCAATTAAGAGAATGGCTGGCCCAATAATATCATTAGCCAAAGAAAGAGTTATCGTTTCTACATTCTAAGCCTCTTCAACATGCTGTAGACAAAGAATTTATCTATTTCAACATTTATTAATATTTTGCATCAGTTGCAAACACATGTTGAAAACTTGCACAATGTGTCCAGTCGACACAAATATGGCATTATATTGTCTGAACGCATATAATTTACAGATATAAAACAAGTTCATTTTTCCTACAAGCTGGGAAATGTTATAATATCACGTGTTCGAAAGGGAAAACGTCTAAAATGGCATCTCTTTTTTTTCAAAAGGATGATTATTTTGTGTTTGAGTCGAAATACTAATATCTTTATGTAAAATGAAAAAAGTTAACAAAGGTACATGTTATGGTCATATGAATTTAGTTTAATCATAAAAGAAAGGACTTGGTGCAAAGTTGGATTTGTTGAACGTCGTTTAAAATAATTTCTTAATGTTTTATTAAAATCTACGCTTCCCAAGGTGTAATTGAAACAGATGACGTTTAAAGTAAATTTTGTATTCAATAACGAGGTGAAGATGAAGATGACAAGCTCAGGATCGACACCATGGCTAGTTCTCATAAAATTTCTCACCTTGAGTACGAAAACAACTCAATCTTGTGTCTCTCTTTTAAATGTATATACATTTATTTAAGTAGTTACAGGGCCGAGAGAACCTTACATAATTGAGAAAGTTACAACCGGAAAAGTTTGTTAGACAGAATCGGTTTAGGTCGGTTTTATATACGGTCTCAATGGTTTGACATAATTGATTACTAACCGACAGAAGCATACACTATTCATGGGCGCAATGTTTCGTTTTATCGTATTTTTAAACAGTGAATGTCAGTCAAACATAAGGGTAACCTTTCTGATACATAAACAAATTAATGCGCGTGTTTCAAAGTCGTTTCTTTTTTTGAAAAAAGAATATTGAAAGAAACATGATATAAAACGTTTGTACTGGCTTTTTGTTGTTGTTAAAATAATGACGGTTTCGTTTCAATGCGTGTAACAGTATAGTGTTTAAAATTACTAAAAATAATGTTCTGTTTGCAGGAGAACCCTGTATTACAACACCTAAGGGCCAGCTACAACTCTCTAGAAGACAAGGCTGGTATGTCCATTGGCTACGCTTTAGGTGAGTTTTCTAAATTATTATTCTTATTACTATTATTATTATTCTTCTTCTTCTTATTATTATTATTATTATTATTATTATTATTATTATTATTATTATTATTGTTGTTGTTGTTGTTGTAATTATTATTATTGTTAGTAGTAGTAGTAGTAGTAGTAGTAGTAGTAGTAGTAGTAGTAGTATTAGTAGTAGTATCTTCTACTTAAACGCTTTGCTGTAATTTGAATGATTAAAACGAATATGCCACTAATGAAGACAATTATTCTTTGCTATTATACTAAAGTTTTCAGACTATAAACACTTTTGACATTTGTTATTAAAAGATGTATTTTACACACACACACACACACACACACACACACACACACACACACACACACACAACTGTTTAGAAGAAGTACAAATGCATAAAGACACTTTCTCAAACATCAGAATAGTTGTTACGAAATGTCAATAATTTTTTGTACATACAAGTAAACGCAGTAGAGAGGAACCAAGAGAAATAGGTCGTAAATCATTTAATTCAAGTTCAGAAACATTTGTCTGTAACCATTTCTTCAAAAAACTATGCATGAAAGTTTCGTTTATTTTCAGAGTTAATATTTTTATATTTCATTCATTTCTTCCCGCTGGACTACAATAATATAATTTGCAAATAACAAAAAGAGTTTATCGTATAGGTTATAACAGTACTCTGCTCTCGCTGGATCTAAGCTGGAATCATCTTAGACAAGATGGAGCCATTGCAATCTGCTGTGGTTTAAAGGTAAGGATAGTTTTCAATGATGAACAGATTGTTTTATAGCTGAACCAAACATCATTCGTTGATGTGTTGTTTTTTCTTTTTTCAGAGATCAACCAACTATTCTCGAGTTGCTTTCAGAGATGGAGCAACTATTATCGCGTTGCTTTCAGAGACGAACCAACTATTCTCGCGTTGCTTTCAGTAATGAACCAACTATTGTCGCGTTGCTTCAGAGATGAACCAATTAGTCTAGCCTTGCTTTCAGAAATGAAACAAATGTCATATTCGTCTGGTTTTGGCGATAAATCAAAGTTCGTTTTCGGTGCTTTTAAAACATCTCAGCTAAAGCTATAATTTCAGATCACAAAATGAAATACCTTTTGGAGCATTACACATCGATCGCAAATTACTGTATAAGAGAGCCAGTCTTATTAAACGACAGAATGCGTTCCAAATTGAAATCTGTCGTCAGAATGAATCTGATCATACCTATGTCTTAAAGCCAGATGGTTTCTTTGTTAAACTGCCTCTAATAAATACAGACCTTGGTAGTCAGGATTACTGTTAGTGGCATCTGTACATTCAGACGGAAAATTTTAGTTTGTGGATTTCAAAAAGAATTAAAAAAGTTAAATCCAACTAGCACATTTAAGGTGGATGTGTATAGTTCCAAATGAACGAGAAAACCAGTAGAATAAAATAAACAATCCCTTAGTACTGCTGAACTAGAACAAAAACTGTCAGATGACAAACATATTTAATACTAGTAATTATTAAATTCTCCACACACACACACACACACACACACACACACACACACAAACACACACACAAACGAACATGTTCAATATGAGCGTACGCACAGATAATAATACCAGTTTATACAGAGTAATCTGTTAAATGTAAGGCTATTTATCCAAACAAAGAGTTGTTAAGACTAGGCATTTTTGTCATGGAAAACTATAACTGAAGGTAATAATAAATCAAATAACATCTATCTTTGTTAGGACAACACAGGTTTGGAGACGCTAAACATTGCATGGAATGGTTTTGGTGTCGAGGGATGTCACGAGATGGGTAAGGTTTTGAAGGTCAACAGGAGTCTGTGCGAACTAGATCTGACCTCCAATCGAGTGACCATCGAAGCCTTTAAACAGCTGCTTAAAGGCCTTACACATAATGGACACATCAGAACATTAAAGGTTAGAACATAAAACATCACACAAAGAAAACGACACGTGTGAAAATCTCAACAACTCCATTAAAACCATAATATGGTTTTACTTTCTAAAAACTAATGGCATGCCCATTGATTCCAGCTAAAACTTAATGAGTCCCGTCTCCCAGTAATGTTTCAACCAGTAATCGTTGGCAATAATTTCATTATTTATGTGGAATAGCAAATATAGGCCACTAAAAATGTTTGACAATCACGCTTGTTACCCTAGCCTCGAAACGGAGACTAGTCAGTATGACAGCTTTGCGTATGTATATATGTGCGCGTGTGTACGTGCTTGCGCGTACGCGTGCGTGTGCATGTGTGTGTTGTTATGAAAATTAATCAAACTCACTAAGTTTACTGAAGATGAAAAAAGGAAGAAATGGCTAGATGCAATGAATTATTTGTCAACAACTGATATAATGCAATAATAATAATAATAATAATAATAATAATAATAATAATAATAATAATAATAATAATAATGATAATATGTAAGCGATTGACAAGTCAGTAGTCAGGAATATGACTGGTTAGATATACGGTATGTAGTCGAGAAAATCATTACAAGAGGGTTGGGTTCTGCATCTTCAGACAAATGTCTGGTTTGTGTGAAGTTTAGCTATGGATGTTTATAGGAATTTTATAAATCAACGGCATTGATCTTTCACGTTTTCTCTCCCCCCCCCCCCCTTCCATGCATTTCACATCTTGGACCTCCTAAATTCGAAAGATTCAGATGTATGTCTCATGATCACAAAACCAAACTGTTGGAAGATAACATGATAAAACGTTCTTCTGATAATTCACACAAAGCGTATGCTTGGTCATTTTCAAACTCATAATCTACAAAAACATTTTTTTTTCAAAACCACAGATAGGAACTAATCCCATCACTACAGATGGCGCTACCGCCATTCTCAGAGCCATAGCCGATGACAGATGCAAATCGCTGTGTCACCTAGATTTATCGGTAAGTTGGCAAGTTGTTACACAGAGGTTATTAAAAAGTTCATTGAAACGATAAAAGAACATGAAATACAGACACGTACTCGAAATCATACTTAAGCAGTTAACATAAGCTAACCACTTATTAGGTTTTAACGCCATTTTTCAGCACACGATAAGTTATACATGGCGGCCAGCATAAATGGTGGAGGAATAATCTGAAGAAAAAAACGAAAAGAACCACCGAACCACGAGAAGCTAACGGCAAGCTTTCTCACATACCCTCATTGAGCGAGCCCAAGACTCGAAACCACGCAAACAGAGGTTAGCCACTTACAGATTACACTAGTTCGTCCGATTGCATAGACTACAATCCATCTCAATCACTTTTATTGTACAAGAAACTAGAGAAAAAATATATTCTCTCGTTTGAGACACTGGCAGGTTTTTTAAAAGAATAAGATGTAGCACAATAATTGGAAATTGATGTTAAAACTATCATGTTTAAAAAGTTCCGAGGATTTATTTCTTTATTTTAAATGTTAGAACGCTTTTACATCTTTTATGTAGATCTATAGCACAATTTTGTTTCTCAAACATATTTCCTGTATAGAACGTGTCAGTGGATGATAACTTTGTCGACATGCTTCACGAGCTCCAGAAGACGCGCCCTCTGACGGTGACGTACGGAATCACGCTCCGAATGGATGATATCCGGATGGGTCAAGGCTGGGCAGTGATAGACACAGATGACCCGGTGACCATTCTGTTCGAGTATATGAAACTGAGAAACCTTCGCCTCATTGACCTCTTTCATAGTTTTGACAAGGACAATAGTGACACGTTGACTAGAGAGGAACTCAGATGTGGTTTGGAGGTAAATGTCCTTGACCTTTGTCAGCTTGTTATACCATCAAATGCAATTGTGAAATTATTTGTATAAGTTTACAAATAAAAATTTCTACCCCATAAGCTAGTGACATTGACATTTCTTTAAAATAAAGGTACAGAAGTTTCTCAAATTTTTTTGTTGTATGATGGTGTACATCTTTGTTATGACAACCTAACGAACGCAAAACTTTTGAGAGTTTAAAGTCTTTTACTTCTTTGAATATCCGAACAATTTATTGTAACTAATACAAATTAGATAATAAATTAGTAAATATTTCATTTTTCAGAGCTTCGACATCCCTCTAAGCCAACGATCCTTAGATATTTTGATGAGCAAGCTTGATAGAAATAAAGACGGTCAAGTCGATTTTGAGTAAGTCTTAGTAATTTTGTAATAATTTTTTATTTTTACTTCTCTCCCTCTTCTGAAAATTATATTTCATCCATGGGTTAGGTCTTATAATTAACGGGCGAATTTGTCAGCAGTGAGGTGTATGCATATATTATTTAAGGGGTGAATTTGTCAGCAGTGAGGTGTATGCATATATTATTTAAGGGGTGAATTTGTCAGCAGTGAGGTGTATGCATATATTATTTAAGGGGTGAATTTGTCAGCAGTGAGGTGTATGCATATATTATTTAACGTGTGCATTTTTGTCATGTTTGTTGTTTTGTTGATTGTTTTTTTTTTTGTGGGTTTTTTTTCTAATTAATGTTGGAGTGAATGTAAAAGAAAACTACAGTGTATCAATTCTTCAATTGTCTGGACTTTCTCAGCTTGTTTTATCTTAAAGACAGTAATTTTCACGTTTCATAACTAACAGCACCTTTGATACACAAACATTTCTTTCGATGGAGTTAGCAAGAAAAGCCGTTCAAACTTCATGTAAGTTAATAACGAATCATTCAAAGATTTCGGCTGCTGAGAGCCTCTTGTAAAAATGTGACGATGAAAAGTTGATTATTATGAAAATAAATTTAGTCGTATGTTCTAAATAATCTGTTGATGTTCTATTTCCTAACACGTGCGTTAATTTATTTCTTTTTATTGATTAAATACCTTTGAATTTAAAAAAAAAACAACGATATCGCTTTATTATAAATATAACACAAATATCGCTGTATTTACTTTGGAAAAAGAAATAACATCGATATAGCTGTATTCCATTTGATATAAAAATAACGCTTATATCGCTATCGCTTTATTCAATTTTGATATTAAACAAATATTAAATGTTACTAATATCGCTTTATTCCTTCTGATAAAAACATCGATATCGATGTATTCTTTTTGGTAAAAATAACAATGATATCTGTTTATTCAGTTTGGTACAAAAATAGCACTGATAATAGAACTTACAACGGATAATGTACAGTACACCTGATCAAAACAATTATAGTGATATCGCAATGGTCACTGTGATAGTCAAGACCTTCCAGATCATATTATTACAAAACTTTAAATAGACAAACAATTTGGCATTTGTGAAAATGCTTTCTTGATCGTGCAAGATCTGTAGAAAGAAAGAAAACTGTTATAATGATATTGGCTGATGATATCTTAACACTGTTATAACGATATTGGCTGATGATATCTTAAAACTGTTGTAATGATATTGGCTGATGATATCTTAAAACTGTTGTAATTATATTGGCTGATGATATACGAAAACTGTTGTAATTATATTGGCTGATGATATACGAAAACTGTTGTAATGATATTGGCTGATGATATACGAAAACTGTTGTAATTATATTGGCTGATGATATACGAAAACTGTTGTAATTATATTGGCTGATGATATACGAAAACTATTGTAATTATATTGGCTGATGATATCTTAAAACTGTTATAATGATATTGGCTGATGATATCTTAAAACTGTTGTAATTATATTGGCTGATGATATCTTAAAACTGTTGTAATTATATTGGCTGATGATATACGAAAACTGTTGTAATGATATTGGCTGATGATATACGAAAACTGTTGTAATGATATTGGCTGATGATATACGAAAACTGTTATACTGTTATTGGCTGATGATATCTTAAAACTGTTGCAATGATATTGGCTGATGATATCTTAACACTCTTGTAATGATATTGGCTGATGATATACGAAAACTGTTGTAATGATATTGGCTGATGATATATTAAAACTGTTGTTATGATATTGGCTGATGATATTCGAAAACTGTTATAATGATATTGGCTGATGATATACGAAAACTGTTGTAATGATATTGGCTGATGATATACGAAAACTGTTATACTGTTATTGGCTGATGATATCTTAACACTGTTATAATGATATTGGCTGATGATATCTTAAGACTGTTATAATGATATTGGCTGATGATATCTTATATCTGTTGTAATGATATTGGCAGAGGATATATTAAAACTGTTGTTATGATATTGGCTGATGATATTCGAAAACTGTTATAATGATATTGGCTGATGATATACGAAAACTGTTGTAATGATATTGGCTGATTATATACGAAAACTGTTGTAATTATATTGGCTGATGATATCTTATATCTGTTGTATTGATATTGGCTGATGATATCTTAAAACTGTTGTAATTATATTGGCTGATGATATCTTAAAACTGTTGTAATTATATTGGCTGATGATATCTTAACACTGTTATAATGATATTGGCAGATGATATACGAAAACTGTTGTAATGATATTAGCTGATGATATACGAAAACTGTTATACTGTTATTGGCTGATGATATATATCTTAACACTGTTGTAATGATATTGGCTGATGATATCTTAAAACTGTTGTAATGATATTGGCTGATGTTATATTACAACTGTTGAAATGATATTGGCTGATGATATAAGAAAGCTGTTGTAATGATATTGGCTAATGATATAAGAAAGCTGTTGTAATGATATTGGCTGATGATATCTTAACACTGTTATAATGATATTGGCTGATGATATCTTAAAACTGTTGTAATGATATTGGCTGATGATATCTGAAAACTGTTGTAATGATATTGGCTGATGATATCTTAAAACTGTTGTAATGATATTGGCTGATGATATCTTAAAACTGTTGTATTGATATTGGCTGATGATATATTAAAACTGTTGTAATGATATTGGCTGATGATATACCAAAACTGTTGTAATGATATTGGCTGATGATATACGAAAACTGTTATACTGATATTGGCTGATGATATTCGAAAACTGTTGTAATGATATTGGCTGATGTTATATTACAAATGTTGTAATGATATTGGCTGATGATATAAGAAAGCTGTTGCACTGATATTGGCTGATGATATACGAAAACTGTTATAATGGTATTGGCTGACGATATCTTAACACTGTCATAATGATATTGGCTGACGATATATTACAACTGTTGCAATGATATTGGCTGATGATATATTAAAACTGTTGTATTGATATTGGCTGATGATATATTAAAACTGTTGTAATGATATTGGCTGATGATATTCGAAAACTGTTATAATGATATTGGCTGATGATATTCGAAAACTGTTGTAATGATATTGGCTGATGATATTCGAAAACTGTTGTAATGATATTGGCTGATGATATTTCTGCATCATGTAGCTGTAAAATGTGTGCTCTTGCTGCACACCTTCCGAATATGTTAATTTAAAATGAGAAACACACCCAAAAATATCATGACTATATATACAAAGTATATGTGCTATCGTAAACTTGAAAAGCATGTCAATCTAACCTACTTTTGTCGTTATTTATATCCTTGTAGGAGAACGTTTTATTTAGCCATACCTTGATCCCTGTCTCCTTAAACCTATACAATGTTGGATGACTATGCGCAGGCACTATAAACCCAATCTGACTGAAGAAATATGTCAAAGAAACCGATGTACAGGTAGCAGAACTGGACTTGATATCATCGATTACAAATATAATCATATAGTGTACACTGCTCTCCTTAAATCGTGCATGATCTGTTGTGTCCGATTATGATGGTGAAATACTGAGGATGGTGTTTATTTGCTCTATGATATCAGATAATGGTAACATATAGAGATAACATCGTTCTGTCGAATGATAATTCAATCCGCTTTTAAGGTGATCAAACTGTTTTATGATTTAACTGACACCATGATACAACGGTTTTACTATTTAAATCATACCGTGATACAACGGTTTTATTATTTAAATCATACCAAGATACAACGGTTTACTATTTAAATCATACCGTGATACAACGGTTTTACTATTTAAATCATACCGTGATACAACGGTTTTACTATTTAAATCATACCGTGGTACGACGGTTTTACTATTTAAATCATACCGTGATACAACGGTTTTATTATTTATATGATGCCTTGATACAACGGTTTTATTATTTAAATGATACCTGGATACAACGGTTTTATTTTTCATATAATACCTTGATACAACGACTTTATTATTTAAATGATACCTTGATACAACGGTTTTATTATTTATATGATACCTTGATACAACGGTTTTATTATTTATATGATACCTTGATACAACGGTTTTATTTGTTATATAATACCTTGATACAAAGACTTTATTATTTAAATGATACCTTGATACAACGGTTTTATTATTTAAATGATACCTTGATACAATGGTTTTATTATTTAAATGATACCTAGATACAACAGTTTTATTATTTAAATCATACCGTGATACAACGGTTTTATTATTTAAATCATACCGTGATACAATGGTTTCATTATTTAAATGATACCGTGTGAATTTATTTTGTGTTCCTCTGTATCCAAATCGTTCACTTACTACAATGATGAGATTTAATGTGTGTTACAGCAATGAGATATGTGAAGCACCATAGTGTTTTGGACCAATAGCACTTGATTCTACCAATATTTACTATTCAAATAATTAATTTACAGTATAATTCTCATGTTAAGGTGTTATTATTATTATTATTATTATTATTATTATTATTATTATTATATGATCAGTACACCCTGCTAAAATCCCAGAACTAGTTTTTCTTTGTCATCAGAGCAATTTGATCTGTGTTAAAAGGGTAGTACTGAAATGGAGGCATGTTAAACCATGCGACTGCTTAACACATTCCATTCTTATGTGGACACTGAGAATATGGCTGTATGCATGTGATTACTTAATAGAGGTGTTCTTCCTGGCAGTTTCGACAGTGACTCCAAAGAATGTTTCCTATGCGCGCGCGTGTGTGTTTATGTGTGTGGGTGTGCATGTTCATAAATAACATGCATTTCTAACTGAACATATTTGAGAAAAAGTCAATACTGCTTTAAGCTAATCCACTACACATTTACAATGAATCAGTAGATTTGTAACTATGTCAATACACATTTCCAATGAACCTTTAGACTTTGAACTATGTCAGTACGTATTTCCTATGAATCTGTAGACTTGTAACTATGTCAATACACATTTCCAATGAATCTTTAGACTTTTAACTATGTCAGTACACAATTCCAATGAATAAGTAGATTGTAAGACTTGTAGCTATGTCATTACACATGTCCAATGAATCAGTACACTTGTGATGATGTCAATACAGTTGTTACTGGTAAAATATGTCATACATGCATTTCCAAGGCGATATTTGAGACAAATTCAGTATTCTTATAAGCTACACAACTACGCATTTCCAAAAAATCGACATACCTTTATTTATGTTAATACAACCCTATTAACGACTTTGCAATTTCTTTCACAGAGAACTGCTTGCAAAGCACAAGGAACATGTACGACGAATAGCCAAAGTGAAGAAGGAAGCGGGCTCAAGTATTCGCCATTCTAAGAGTTTTGAGAGACTGGAGCAGTTAAGAGAGGCTGTTCGCATGCGTATTGCAACAAGTGCTGCTTCTTCGAGTTAGCGTTCCAGTTCAATTTATTCACATGTACTCTCCAGTAATATTTAGACAGAGATTAAATTCATGAAAGTAAACATTAAAAGACAAAGTCTAACTTTGTGAGATCAAAATCATAAATTGCATTTTTGCTAGACTAATACGATTTTCTTAGTTATACAATGCTAACAAACAAAGTGTTAATGAAAAAAGCATGACCTTGGTTGACTAAGGGAATATTTTTAACAGCAGAAAAACATATTTGAAATACGATTTTCTCACAGGAGAAATATCAACAAAGTACCTATTATACTTTCTTGGAAATTTACGTTATAATTCAAATAACTTAGTATGTAAAATTAATGTACAAACATGTCGTTTGATTTTATAGAATCATGGTGTTTCAAAAGAGATAACTCACTCGATGATGAGTACGAGTACAACACTGCTCAAACTTGTCGTTTGATTTTTAGAATCATGGTGTTCCAAAACAAATAACTCACTCGATGATGAGTACAACACTGCTTAAACATGTCGTTTGATTTTTAGAATCATGGTGTTCCAAAAGAGATAGCTCACTCGATGATGAGTACAACACTGCTCAAACATGTCGTTTGAATTTTAGAATCATGGTGTTCCAAAAGAGATAGCTCACTCGATGATGATTACAACACTGTTCAAACATGTCGTTTGATTTTCTAGAGTCATGGTTTTCCGATAGATTACTCACTCGATGATGATTGCATTCCTTTTTAGCAACATTATTTGAAATAGTTATGCTGGCAACTTATCAATTTATTTTACAAACAAACTACAAAGTGCTCACACACAAAAATTAACTTAGCAGTATTTATAAACTCTCTCTCTCTCTCTCTCTCTCTCTCTCTCTCTCTCTCTCTCTCTCTCTCTCTCGCAAAATTTGGTCTGGCAGAAAAAAAAACAATTCTATCCAAAATTTAATTCATAACAAAATTGAACCGACATTGGGGAACAAGAAGTTCGTCTGTGTACTAAATTTAGTGTTTAAACAAACACGCAATCTGTAAAAAAAAAACATCAGAACTATATCTTATTCCCTTAAAAACATTCTCAACAAAACTTGCTTCCACATCAAGCGACATAATAGCACTGCAGAACAAAATCACTACGTGACTACATAATAACAAATTACAGCCTCTACCTTGTCTTATTTTGATGATGTAACAAAAAAGTTAGCTCTCTCACGAAATTTTAACATATTCAATCTGAAATTGAGAACGAAAAAAAAAAAACAAACATGGGGTATACGGAGATAAGTCTGTAAATAAATCTAGGTTTGGCAAATCGTACATTTGTTACAAGGCTTCTGAAAAAGTAAATCTCTGTCATAAAACAGTGAAATGCGGTAGTTCCAAGTTTAAAATCACCCTACAATACAGAAGTAACAAAGGAAATTTGTTGTTCGAAAGTATTTTACAGACAGAAAGATCAAATTCTTTTCTTAACAAGTACAAAACACGTGTTCAGAAATACAAAACAATACCGCTCCGGTTGCCTCAGTGGTTAAAGTGTCTGCCTTGGACGCGGGAGGTGGCAGGTTTGAACCATGGTTCAGTCAGACCAAAGACTTTTTTTAAAAAATATGGTACTAGCAGCTGCCTCGCTTGGCGTTCAGCATTAAGATTCAATGTTTGTTATGGTCGGCCAATTGCCAAGATAATGTGAATAGGTGAGACATGATACCAAATGTCTATGGCATGATGCCCCACTGCCTGACATCACTATAAACTGCCACACTGCAGACATTGTAGCGATATGACAGAACAATTGTTAAAGCTACACTACAAATCCAAATCGCACACACACACACACACACACACACACACACACACACACACACACACACACATAAATACACACACAGACACAGACATACAGAGTGCAAAACACAACAAAATATATTATTTCTTCAATTTTTGTGTAGAAACGAATCTCACAAAATAAAAAGTGAAGCAAACTGGAATAAATTACATTTTCAGAAGTACTGACGTAAAATCTGCACTTTCATTGTAAGAATCCCGTTCATATATATATATATATATATATATATATATATATATATATATATATATATATATATATATATATATATATATATATATATTACTGTACAATGCAAAGCTGCGTACAAAGCAAGTAAGGCCTCGCACTCCTATACATTACTGTATTAAGCAATTGTCTTCGAAACGTCGAGTCGAATGTCTAGTCCAGTGATTATTTTAATCTCTCCAGAAATATATAGTTTCAGAAGAACATCAGTTTAACGCCTTGAGTAACATACTCATAATGGCATGAATGTTGCGAGAAACTCCAGACATTTTGCTTTATCAATAGCTGTATGACCCATGTCTGATTTATGTTCTCCTGTTTAAAAGTATTGTCTTTTTTATTCTGAATACAGTATGAAGAAGAATTGCCCCTCATCTGCATCCGTTTCAGATTACTCATCAGCTTCGTCCGTATCGGACCGCCCATCCTATTAAATCACCACTCAGCTTCATCAGATCGACCATCCTATCAAATCACCACTCAGCTTCTTCAGATCGACCATCCTATCAAATCACCACTCAGCTTCTTCAGATCGTCTTCTATTAAATCACCACTCAGCTTCATCAGATCGTCTTCAATTAAATCACCACTCAGCTTCATCAGATCGCCCATCCTATCAAATCACCACTCAGCTTCATCAGATCGTCTTCAATTAAATCACCACTCAGCTTCATCAGATCGTCTTCTATCAAATCACCACTCAGCTTCATCAGATCGTCTTCAATTAAATCACCACTCAGCTCATCAGATTGCCCATCCTATCAAATCACCACTCAGCTTCATCAGATGGTCTTCTATTAAATCACCACTCAGCTTCATCAGATCGTCTTCTATTAAATCGCCACTCAGCTCATCAGATTGCCCATCCTATCAAATCACCACTCAGCTTCATCAGATGGTCTTCTATTAAATCACCACTCAGCTTCATCAGATCGTCTTCTATTAAATCACCACTCAGCTTCATCAGATCACCCATCCTATCAAATCACCACTCAGCTCATCAGATTGCCCATCCTATTAAATCACCACTCAGCTCATCAGATCGCCCATCCGATAAGATTGCCTACCAACTTCATCCCTATCAAACGATCAAGTAAAGGAATATGAGCTTTATCTATTCTTAATTTGTTTTTCTTCACAAGTATTTCATCTCATGATGATGAGGAGCATCAGTACATGTCAAAAGCAGCATTATCACCCAGGCCCAGTTTTGATAAGTTTATCAACTTCATGTAGGGTCAAGGACAAAGTAGGACAACGATGATAAATTCCTAGGGCCCACAACGTTCGGGAGGGGGGGGGGGGGTACCGCCGTCACAATTTTTGTAATTCATATTGACCTACTGTACAATGTTTTCTTGGGGCTTCAAATCCCGTTCGCAGCTATGACAGGTGAGTTTGCACAGATTAATCGAAATATGTCAGTATACTTCATTGACAAATTAGAGCATAAGATCAGTATTGCTTTATAACAGATTTGTGGCAAATATGTTACTTTGCCGATTTCTTCAGTATTTTAGTCCACTAATGTTATAACGCTGATATGGTTTACTGCGCCCTGTATGTAGTGTTCGCTGGCTTATGATCCATTGCGTGAATAAAAAATATGGCAAAGAAATCACACAGTATCTGCAGTAAGATAATTTATCAAGGTCTTTTAGTATTTTCGGAATATCTCACTGCCAATTTATATCTTCTTGAGGGGAAAAAAAATCCCCCGAATGAAGTATGTTGAAATCTTTCGTTATTAGTGAGAAGCTGTACATGAGAATAGCGGAACTCTTGTTGGAGGAAGGATATCAGAAGGTAGGCTATACGATATACGTCAAATAATATTGACTGCTGGAGGGGGGGTCAATACGTTTGCTTAGATCTCTTAGTAATGGAACTAATAATGATCAATGACGTTTGCTTAGATCTCTTAGTAATTTCACATCCAATCCCTTATTTGTAAACTGCTAAACACGTTAAAGATCAGAGAAATCAGAACTATGACCAATAGTTTCAAATCTTGGAATGTCAGCAGCCTGATATGCTAGATCAGTAAACTAAACTAACTAATCACAAGTGGAGCATTTAAGTGGAGTGACCTTAGTTATGAAAGTTCTTAAGGTTTTATGAATTTAAATGTAGTTTTTTTTTTATAGAGTCAAGTGATCACAGTATTTATATTTCGAGTTCGTGTTCAGGGCTTATAATTCACAATATCAGGTTCAGGATAAAAGGTCTTTCTAACATGTATCTTCATTCCATAATAATTTTTAGTTAACGTGTTTACTGTTTATCTAGACCGTACTCGAGTATAACAAATATATCAAACCGTCTTGTAGGTACATGATCTTGGCTTGGAGCTTAGTATATATGCATTTTTTGGTACAGAGACGTGCGTAGGGTACCTGGGTAGCATTTCTTGACATTAAGTCCATGGATTGTATCTTTCATAACTCATTCTTGAATCTTTGTAGACATAATTTATTGATAATCACACATGAAAGACACATGTTTGAAGTTTTCGATGAACAATTTTTAAATCATTGGCACCATGTCTGTATGTCTGTTTAATAATGTGAGAATGCCCCTTTTCATTTAAACCTAAGTAGCCAGTATGCTCCTCTTTCATATTAACGTAATTAGCCAGTGTGACCGGTTTTTCATTTGTACCTAATTAATTAGCATGTCCCTTTTCACATTTGAGCCTACAATCGCATCTACCTGTACCATTTGGCGACATTATGATGACATCGATGATTCTAGGGATAGTGTGAAGAATATAATCAGTTTCTATGGCGACAACATCGGAAACTTCAGCTCTGCTGCTAATCCTGGAAGCTTCAATTATCCTGATATGGTATAAATCTAGCATAACGTTTGATTCATATACCACACCATTCATTAATGTTCAAAGTTTTAATTAGGTCACTCAAACGAATCTCTTAAAACATTTAATAATTTCATTCATACATATACCAAAGTTTTCATCAAATGTTTCATTTAATAATATTATTGTCTGTCCATCCGATCGATAATAATATGGTGCAAACACAAATGTTTTTGACAACTGCTTCTGAAGCAAGCAGAGAATGTTAATGCGATGATTGTCATAATATGGGTTTAACAGTTAAATTCGGTTTTGTAAAGTAAAAATTAAGAAATTGTCAGAACACAAATAAAAATATGGCAAAAGCACAACCCTTCATGGTTCAAACATGTGCACAGTTTTCACTATTTCTTGTTTTCTTTTTACTGTAATATGGAAAAACCTAAAACTACAATTAATAAAATATATATATTTTTAAAATAAACAGTGTATTTGTTTATTTCAAATGTGAAGCTAGACAGAATGTCAAGGCAGAGAACTAAGAAACACATAAGGACTTAAAAGTCCACACCTAACCCTCTTCTTGTGGCATATTAACACTTCCCAAAGCAATCCAAAACCATGGCGATTGTCAAAGCATCGTACGATACAATAATTTGACAGAAAACTAGATACTCATTCCAATTTTTCATGAATTACCATAACTCGACAGTCTTTATACATCACTTGCCAAATATTCTCACTTCCTAATATGTATATTTGAAAATTACTTTCTTGTAGCCTGCGTTTTAATAGGTTGGGTCAGGAATCCATGCACCTTTTCACATCCAGGAATTCTCAGTTCATAGTTACTACCGCTGAGGTACAATATTGGTAAACTAAAACCGTTTGCAAATCAAACATAACTAATAAACAGTAATAGTATTTTACAGGTTTATTCTTTTGCATTAAATATACACTGATAACATTAAATGCACTTTCAGGAGGATTTTAATTTTTCAACAGGAGTTGTACTCAAATGAAGGATCATTTTGAATAAGTATTACATTTAAATTGATATACTCGAGTCCTTCATTATCCGGTCTTTCATTTTCAGTATATTAATTAGAGTTATTCTCTTCCTCATTTCTCTCCATTCTTACTTATCTCACATACTGATTTAAGGCAGCAGGTGGAAATTACATCTACCTGATACCCTAACGATATGTGTGCATTGAAACAATATACCGGTACATTGCTTTATAGTTCTTTCAAAGAGGTAAAATAAATAGCTAGTGTTTTATTACACTATTCAAGTAATGTATTACAGTACTTATGTTGATTAACAACTGGTAGTACCTATAGCTTTGTTAATCTCTAGGAATGAAATGCAGTAAGAACATGGGCTGGTAACATAATTGTATGAGAAGTTTTTGTTAGGTCTTTAAATTCATGGTCTGGCACAACAACAAAGACCAAGAAAATGGGTTCCCCACAACAATTGCAGATGCTGTAGTAATTATGCTCCTGACATTACTGTTTTACTTATCTCCATCAATTCTGTGTCAATGAAATATTAATAATCAAGTGTGAATGCAGCTTTGTTCCAAGGAGATGTAATTGTCGATGATAAACTACGATACTACACTAGCATGTTCAACTGCTGTATTCTGTATCAAGATAAAGTCATATTTGACTAGATATCAGGACATAACCATGCCTGACTGCTGTACTGTGTAACAAGATAGTCGTATTTCACTAGATATAAGGACATAACCATATTTGACTGCTATATTCTGTATCAAGATAAAGTCATATTTGACCCGATATCATGACATAACCATGCTTGCCTGTTGTATTTTATATCAAGCTAAAGTCATATTTGACTAGATATCAGTTCATATTTGACTAGATATCAGTTCATATTTGACTAGATATCAGTTCATAAATATTCTTGCCTGATTTTGATGATTTACTTGTATTAAATAAAAATCGTCTAAATACAAGAAGTAGGTTACTATGATTGGTTGGTTTAAATGAGGGACTAAGAATACCCAAACATAAAACAAAAAATAACCAAATACTAAACCTTTTACAAAATTGTATTTACGTCATTATCCTTTTTAAGAAACAACATTTCACTCCCTTGCTTGCAGCAAGAGACAACATACACAATATATCAATGGCATAGAAAATTTTGTAATCTAAAGTGGTTTTAACTCTAAATTCTGTCTTGAGAGCAATCACTTTGGCAAACAAAAATCTCTCAAGGCAGGTGGTTTCACAGTAAATGTCATCAAATCATTTTACAAAACTGATCCACATATTAAGAATGATTGCCTATAAATGAATGGTGGTCATGGGTGATGTTTCAAGTAAGATTTCTTTATAGATATCAACTATATTAAGAACAAAGCTATTCTGCAAAATAAACTTAGGTCTCACTGATATAAACATATAGATAGAAAATCTTTTAATCAATATTGTTTCATAACTGTACTATGACTGCGACGTAACTTCTTTGAGAATCAAATACCAGAAACTGAAATATAACATCTAACATTAACTGAAAGAACAAAAGCCCACTCCCAAAAAATATAAAAATAAGTTAACAATCTGACCATATAATGGACAGGCCCAAAACTGTTTCACAAAAAGGTATAATAATCAATTGCGGGAAGAGCCCAAATTGTCTCCAGAAAAAGATACAATTTTAACATAAAGCAATAAATTGTGTGAATGCAAAAGGTTACACTTTTCTTTTGAATGATAAAACTTCAAGAAATGTCATGGATTAACAACATGAACTAATGCAGACAAGAAATAATCTATTCTGATGTATACTGAAGTCAGCAGTCTCACCTTTGTAAGTCAGCATACAGAAAAGTTGAATGAAGTTAACACAGCTAGCATTTTATGGGGCTAAATGCAATTTCTTAGTCCAAAATGGGTAAACTGGGGTTTGATTTTATGCTTTTCATTTAACATTCTTAACTTCTACTAAATCCGTAACCCTAATAGTGGGTTAATTCCCCTTACAGCTTTCATAACCCCATTACCACAAGTTCAAATCCAGAAAGGTACAGAAAGTTTTTTCTTCTTGATTTTACCTCTGGTTTCCAAACTTAACTGCCAATATCAAAGATGTATTGCTTAAGCTAACAGATCTACCACTGTCACTGTAAATTTATCAATTCTATTTTCAAATATCCAAATATTAGAAATGATTTATTAAAACAAATTAGATTCCACAGTCAAACGTTTTGTGCAAGCAGTGTTCATGATGTCATCTGGGGTGCAGTTTGCCATCTCCTGCAGTAAACAGTGAAGAGTGCATTGTACCATATATCAGTTAAGTCCAACTGTAAATAATACAGACCCTGATCTATCACCAAATAATGCCCCAGCAAATCAGGGTAAATGTCAGTTCTGCTGATTATTCATAACAAATTTCACTGACCTAGATCTGCCAGCAGATGGCTGATCTGGGTCTGTGCAGTTTGCAGCTGGACTTGTGTTATGAGCAAGTACATATTGTACCTTGGAATTAATAATTTTAAGAATGGAATGAAGGGAAGGAAATGCCTAAGGATCAAATGAAGCATAACCTAAGTAGACACCAGATGGGTTAACCCATAGTGTCTGCACGCTGCTGGCATTGAAAACACCAAGGTATTTTCCTGAGAACACTTCTGTCACATTATAACCCTCTTTTTCTGTAAGGCCGAGGGTTTCAAATGGAAGATCAATCTAAAAGAAAAGAAATATTGACAAGTACTTGATTAAAAGTATATAAAAATGGATAAAATGTATGTATATAAATCAAACATATACTTCCACATTATGATATAGATCAAGTATGTAATTCAACAGCATGATAAGATCATGCATATACTTCCAAAAATATACAGATCAAATATATACTCACACAATGATATGTACTTCAACAATAATGATATAAAGTTTAAACTTCAACAATTATATAGACTGAATATATACTTCAACAATTATATAAAGTCTGTACTTCAACAATAATATCAAGTTTGTACTTCAACAATAATATCAAGTTTGTACTTCAACAATAATATAAAGAATGTACTTCAATAATAATATAAAGTTTTTAACTTCCATAATGATAAAAGGTATGTACTTTCACAATGATATCAAGCTTGGAATTCCACAATGATATAAAATATATACTTCCACAATGATATGGACTCAATATGTACTTCCACAATGATATGGACTCAATATGTACTTCCACAATGATATAGACTCAATATGTACTTCCACAATGACATGGACTCAATATGTACTTCCACAATGATATGGACTCAATATGTACTTCCACAATGACATGGACTCAATATGTACTTCCACAATGATATGGACTCAATATGTACTTCCACAATGATATGGACTCAATATATACTTCCACAATGATATGGACTCAATATGTACTTCCACAATGATATGGACTCAATATGTACTTCCACAATGATATGGACTCAATATATACTTCCACAATGATATGGACTCAATATGTACTTCCACAATGATATGGACTCAATATATACTTCAACAATGATATGGACTCAATATGTACTTCCACAATGATATGGACTCAATATGTACTTCCACAATGATATAGACTCAATATGTACTTCCACAATGACATGGACTCAATATGTACTTCCACAATGATATGGACTCAATATGTACTTCCACAATGACATGGACTCAATATGTACTTCCACAATGATATGGACTCAATATGTACTTCCACAATGATATGGACTCAATATATACTTCCACAATGATATGGACTCAATATGTACTTCCACAATGATATGGACTCAATATGTACTTCCACAATGATATGGACTCAATATATACTTCCACAATGATATGGACTCAATATGTACTTCCACAATGATATGGACTCAATATATACTTCAACAATGATATGGACTCAATATGTACTTCCACAATGATATGGACATATATTTTACTTTTTATATATCTTGTAATTTATTCATTGCACTTTCAAAAGTTGGTATTGCCATACCTGGCAAATTGCACTCTCAAAAGCTGGCACTGACTATTCTGGCAAAATTCTGTATTTTAATAACTGTTATAGATAGTGTACTGTAGGTAAATTCATACTGATTTTTCATGTACATAGAAACAGCCATTTGGATTAACTGTTCTTTTAGATCATGTATGGATTCCACACAAACAATATGTAAAGAAATGTCAGCCATAGTACATGTGAGTAACATAGAGGTATTCCAAAATTCTCAATATTGTGCATGTGGCAATTGCAAGCAACTTCACAAAACATCTGCCCCTCTGTCAGAAGTACATAGCATCCATAGAATAAAGTCTAACATAAACATTTTGCTGGCTCCTAAAAACGTGTTTTAACAACCTCCGCCATGTGTAAAGTCCAATATGACTAAACTGCACACATTTTAAACAACCAGTCAATAAGATTCAATTCTACAAAGTTTATAGAACCAGTCAATTGGATACAGTACAAATTTTAAACAACCAGTCAATAAGATTACGGTAAATTCTAAAAAGTTTATAGAAACAGTCAATTCGATACAGTACAAATATTAAACAACCAGTCCTGCAGATTAGTACCACTGTGACAATTAATTCTCTATAAAAACTGTATAAAGATGCACAAACCTTAGTTGGACCTCCTCCTGAAGAGAGATTAAGAATAGCATAAGCCTTGCTCTTGCCCTCTGGTACCATTGGTTTGGTCCATATCTCTATATTTCCCATCTGTAAGGAACAAAAAATGTTATCTGATATTACACTTTTCAAGTATGATTTGATTTTTTTAATATACACATACCGTATTTTCTGGCCTATAAGTCGATACTTTTTTACTTGAAAGTCAGGGTTCATCTTATAGTCCGAATCGACATATATGGATTATGTCATTGAAATTGCATCAACTTGTATATGGATTACAGTACCCAGTATGCTATAAAAATTACTCTATAATCGATATAATCGAAAACAGGTGACAAATTCTCGTTAATTTACTATGTCAATAAATTGTTGTAAA
Organism: Unio delphinus; assembly: GCA_029339505.1. Lineage (NCBI taxonomy): Eukaryota > Metazoa > Mollusca > Bivalvia > Unionida > Unionidae > Unio > Unio delphinus. The sequence goes on along the minus strand of JAQISU010000179.1, from coordinate 10,396,714 downwards.
CTAATATGACTGTGATTACATTTATAAGTTTTATCATTATTTAGCTTGCATTCTGCATCTATTTTCTTTTGTCTCAAACATGAAATAAAAGAAAACAATTACCAGTTTAAAAATATAACTGGGCAACATAGCATACTTACGATCTATACTCTATAATGTACTGTACTAATTTGTTTGTTCCTAAAAAAGGAATTATGTTTTATTTTTCTTTTTCAACCATACCTCATTCTTTATTATCAAAACTTTTTAGCAACTGGTCCACTGATATTTGATTTTCCAGTCTACTGTTGGACAAACATAAGCGATTACTGGCATAGCTTTTTCATTGATCTAATTGATCCAACAAGGGGATGTAATCCATATTAACTCGAGAGTTCTATGATTATTTATAAAATATAATAGACTATGCTATCTACTGAATCCCCCAAATATTGAATTGCCCCAAATCATACATTTATACAGTCCTACCAACTTATATTGCCATCACTTATGTTGACAATCCACCAATGTCGACAAAAAAGCAAAGTCCCGGTCCCTTGGTTTACAATTACTACCAAAATTGTCATGTTTATGTCGAGATAGAAAAAAAAACATACATGCTGACAGAAGCTCTTGGTCCCAGCTTGAACAAATCCTTTGTTTTCTAATTATTTATGTCGACAAGCTACCATTTCCGACCCATACTTTTTACAACAATTAGTTGATCTTGCCTAAAGGCTTTAATTTTCCTGCCTAATCACTTATGTCAGCTAGCGGCCAGTTCCTACCTGGACTTTATTCAACAATTAGTTGGTCTTGTCATCAGGCTTTTTTAAAGTCTTGGATAAAAACAAATGCCAGGCATTTGTTTGGGCCTATAAAACTGGCCTCTTGTGGCAACTTTAAAGCAATGAAATCTGATCAATTCTTGTATTTTGTCTAAAAGTGTCTTGATTTTAAGGTCACATGCTTGTGGGTCATGTTCTTCAGATGTACTCTTACAATGACAACATGTACATCTGGGGGGCTTTCAGCCACTGAATTTTCTGATTGTAAATATCAGTACAGCTAAAATTATCAATTGACCATCACATTTCCCACTCAACAGGTGGTCGAAGCAAGACTAGCAAGCCCTTAAATTTTCTGTCCATCAAACTGATGTGCACAGAGGACTCTTGAAAAAGTGATTTTCTGCATCCCAGATAAAACAACTGCATCTAAATAAGCATGATTACACATTTCCAAGACCTCTGAAAATGATTGGTTCAGTTGCTTCAAAGTTCGTAATAACATCGGATACAAAGTATCTGTGGAGAATACATGTACTGTCTAAACCAACTTGCTGATGAGTTTTAATTTCCCTGCAAATAGCCCCATCCCCTTGGTAGCCTCAATATGATAGAAAAAGACTTATGGAAATCTAGGCCAATTTAAGTACATGTACTTGAAGCATGTAAATAACAACTATGCAACCATGTGCTAATAAAGACATATAATGTTTTTCATATCAGGATGTGACTGATGCAATATTTTATTGTGGATTCTAATACACAAAGGGAACCAAAATGTAATTTGTCAATATACAAGTATAATTCACACTGGTTTTGTCTTCATGTACTCAAAATTTCCATTGCTTTCTCAAAGTGTAAATGCTACTCACTGACAACAGGTCACCCTTTGCTGACGAATTTAACTTATCTCGACATCCGCTTATTTTGACAATATTTCCTCTGAACCAAGCATAGCAACATAAACGGGTAGGACTGTAATTGTATTTGACAAAGTTTCTCAACTAAATATGTTTTAAACAAAACTTTTTAAAATCTGATATATAGATACACTACTCATAGATCATCAATGATCAATTTTTAATTTCACATTTCAATTTAAAGCAAATTGTAATGTCAACAGATCACCTATAATCATTCTCAAAAAACTGCCCTTTTGGTGTCTTTCCTTAATTATACCATTAGTAGATAAATTGGTCTTTGGATTCCAACAACAATCATCAAAGCCAGTAGCTGTGATTGTTAAAACCCTGATATTGGCTTTGGCGAGCAATACTAGTTACAGTATTGTTGGTACCCTATTGTTCTTTATTATTAATCCGCATCAATTACGCTACCTGTTTTTAATATCAAGTGGATTAAGAACCACAGGAAATGATGCCCACTCCCTTCTCTGGGCATTGTTTTCATTGCTATAGTACTGGCACATTTTAATGAGTTAGGTATGTTTTGATCAATCTTTTCAGTCATAATCATTCATCTAAATATCCCTGTATAAATCATATAATTTATCTAACAATGTCTCCCATAAAATCACACAAGTCTTACACAGAATCTTTTAAGCTAGAAGAGGTCAAGTTTGTGAGAGAAAAAAAAGGCAGGAATATGGCTGCTCACAGGAAATATGGTGTCAGTAAAAAAAATGTGTACAGGATTGGGGTAAAGCTAAGATTGCATTATTTGCTACAAAAAATACCAAAAAAAACAATTTAAAAAAAAACAATTTAAAAAAAAAACAATTTAAAAAAAAAACAATTTAAAAAAAAAATTTAAAAAAAAAAACAATTTAAAAAAAAACAATTTTAAAAAAAAAACAAAGCAAGCAAATTGTGGCTGCAAAGCAAAATGGATTAATACTGGGGATAAATGAAAAAACATTAGTCTTGACACAATGAGCCATGTGTCTTTGATTGAAATGGAGACAGACGATTATGAGAAAATCTCCAATGATCTGAGCCCTGAGATAGCTGCCATTTTTCATTCCAATATGGAAAACAAAGACTTTGAGGGATTTTCAGATAGAGATGATTAAGTGAATTCTTAATCACTATTTTCTTAATTAGAATGTGGGACAGTTCTACTCCAGGTAATAAAATGAATTACAATATCAATGTACTTTCAATTATAATCGACATGATAAAAAATATGTATAATAAAACTGTTAATTTGTGCAGATTTGATACTGCATTTCACAAATATGTTAAAAGTATAATAAAAAGTATTTTTATTTATTTTTTGTTTGTAACTTTTCTGTTTACTATCTCTTAATTTCTTCACATTTCTGATGTCCCTATGGATAGCCTCTTTTCCATCTTGTTAGCCTCACTGAGTTTATCTCATCTGTTGAATATAGACTGGTTTCAACTGGAATAATCAGGTTAACACTTTAGACCTTTAATTAACATGTACATAGCATGCACAGCCATGTGGCTCTTGCTACAATGGATATCATAATTAAAACAAGCATAGACTGTTTATTCAGCTGTGTCAATTTGATAACAGGATATAGCAGTGCCTTGTACAGGAGTAAAATCACAAGCATCTTAGCATTGGTGATGCAATTTCACGATTGCCAGTAATATGGAATATCATATAGTGATACCATTATTATTCATGAAACCGGAAGTTACTATTGTAAAATACTAAGCCAAGTTATTGACCTGGCCTCATCTTATACTCCGAATCGACTTTTGGACAAAGGATGGAAAATTTACAAAATTAGTGAAATTGACTCTTACTCCGCATCAACTTATAGGCCAGAAAATAGGTATATATAGAATGTACTCAAGGTAGTCATTTATCTCTCGTCTCTCTGTTTGTAAAAGATTTAAAGCCCTTTAATTTGTTTGTGTCTGCGATTTCTGATACCTACAAAAAGCTCAACAAAAGTGAACCATATTCTATAAAAAATTTGATTCATTCATAAAACTATATTGTCTTTCTTTCTGCACTATTATAAATTTTTTCTTTCCTCTGTTGACTCTGTAGAAGAGTTACAATCCCTGATGAACGTTTTAGTACAGCAATCTATTTTGAGGTGGATCATATTCAAACTTTTGCTTAAGACCAAACAAATCATTCAAATACCCCATACCTTTAAAATTCTTCTCCCCTGGATACCTAGGTAATCTTGGTTGATCATTATAATTCTTGGGTTCTGGAGAAGATCCTTGGTCTCTGGAAGGATACTCCGCAGATCATTGGACATAAAAAGTGGGGCAGCCATAATGGCCCACATAGCCATCTGAACTTTCTCCTGATCATAACTCAAACCATAATTACCAAGGATGATCTAAAATGAAAAATGCATTCATTTGTCAGTGAAACAGCAATCAATGCAAGGGTAAAAAATAAATCTAAATAAAATCAACATTTGAGAATGCATGAAATCCATCAGAAGCAAAACATCCATTTGCAATTGCATAATATTGGGTGCATAATTGTACATGGGATTAGAAGCACTTTCAATTCGAACAAAGGGACGATGATCAAATACCATATATACTCGCTTAAAAGACTATTCAAACTGAAATCAACAAAGATCCTGATCTGCAACATCATAAAGTACCTGCAGATCAGTATCCATGTTGTCTCTTCTGCTGATGATTCTTAACAAACTGAACAGATCTGTGTCCATTCATATTGCAGTTGGGCTTGACTTATAAACGAGCACATATGGCAATAATGCTCGTCCCTGTCATTACAGTAATTAAATTTCATTCCTAGAATGTTATATTCAACCCCACCCTACTCCCACAAGTTTGTGTCAGATGCCAATAATTAGATGTTGTTCTAAGCTGTATCTGTCAGTTGTAAATATACAGTGTTAGGTAAATATAGCAAGTAGTCTTCAAAATTTAGATCAGACATCATTTCCCCTCAGGCTTACTTGCCTTTTTCTTATTTGGTCAGACTTGAGTAAGGGGTCGTCCATTTAGTACGTACGCATGGAGGGGGGAGTAACCCAAATGTGTACGCTTGCGTATGGGGGGGGGGTCTACTGACAATGTACGTACGCATAAGAAATGGGGGGGGGGGGTAAATGCTCCATCGTTTCAGCTTTCAAACTAGTAGGTATACTATATTGGAAATTTCTATGTTAATCATGCGCAGTGCAGTCTGGGATATCGCACTGAACCTCAGTCTGCTGTGCACTAGTACATTATAGCATTTATGACATAAACTTGAATTATAATATATTATATATAATATATATGTAGCCTCATGTAACTGAAATACAGCCTTTGTTTACGTTTATGTCAATTTTGACACAACAGGCCTACAGTTAAACATAACTGTAGGCCTGAGCAGACAGGCTGTGATTCAAACTGCACTTTCATGCTGCTGCTGCTCCGACTAAAACTGTCACTGTGTATTGGTGTACTATTCCAGCACATCAGATGTTCAGTTGACACACTTATTTTATCACATTCTTGCCATTACATAACTATTAACCAGATTAGACACGTTACATATTGAATCTACTTTAATGACGTCACAGACTGTATCGAAGCCTGAAGTGCATGAGATATCTGCTCATGCTGACGTTGACTCTCTAGCACCTGCAATGACGATTTCAGGTGCATCTGATGTGTTGCCTCTTATATCGGCTGGTGACGCTGCATCAAGTCCATCAACGTCAGCCATGCCTGATCCTACCACAAAGATCACGAAAACAGCAGTAACTCCACAGCAGACCAGTGTTCAACGTGACATCTCTGATGCCCAAGAACAGCTACTAGCTTTAGTACATTTAAGAGATGCAGGCCTCATAACCAAAGAACTAGAGAAGAAAATGAAGTCAGTTGAATTGAATCTGAAGCAAAAAAAAATGAAACTGAAGTGACTGCACCAAGAGGCCACAAGGCAGCGTGAATGCTGTCTCAAAATCAAACGAACTCTGGAAGACATAGTAGAGGAACAACCGAATCTCAGGCAAAAACTACGACAGTTTACAAGAGATACACGTGGTAGACATCACAGACGACAGCCCAGATCTTCTCGAAGCAATTACTGACATTGCGTCGACTAGTGCCGCTGCCAGCGACTGGTGCCGGTCACAGGAAATGCAATCATGCAAGACATTAGATGACCTACATAAAACTTTATCAAAACAAGGCTATCATTTGTCAAGGTCGGGGACGTATCTGCGCCTTCTGCTTAGACGATCTAGCTCAATGGAAGGTAAACGTCACATAAAGACCGTACCTGTAAAACTGATAAGAGCTGCCAATACCGCTCATGACCGTCACAAAGATGCAGCATCTGCGTTTGCATCTATGTCATACCTAGATGAAATATGCTCTATGTTTGGAGAAGATGTGTGCTTCTACCTCAGCCAAGACGACAAGGCTAAAGTGCCCCTTGGAATTCCGGCAGCGACAAAACAGGCGCCTATACTGATGCAGCTTGAGTATGCGATATGTTTGCCAGATCACGACTTTGCTGTCGCGTCTCGCCATAAATTAATTCCATCTGTCTATGCTGCCTGTGTCGTGACTCCGGGGAAGTTAATCGACGCTGTGACATACTCCGGTCCTACATATATTGCAGTGCGCTCAATGAAACACGGCAGCAGTACAGCTTTTACACATGGGCATGATATGGAACGTCTTCGTTCAATTCCAAGTTTCCAGCCATTGATGTGCACAGCTGATAGTTGTGTGAAACCAATAGTGGTCGTGGCGAGTGATGGAGGACCGGACGAGAATCCAAGATTTCCCAAACCGTTACAGGTTGCAGCTGCTAGATTTATTGATTGGGATCTGGATGTGTATTTGTCAGACACCCACACACCTCATTATTCAGCCTACAACAGAGTTGAGCGCTGGATGGCGCCACTGAGCCGAGAGCTAGCTGGACTAGTACTACCTCATGATCACTACGGGTCACATCTCAATGCATCAGGAAAAACAATCGACACGGAGTTGGAAAAGAAGAACTTTGAGCAGGCAGGAAAAACACTGGCAGAAGTATGGTCCGCAATAGTATTGGATAAGCATGATGTCTATGCAGAATATATTGATCCAGTAGAGCGTGAACCACCCAGTGAACCAGAAGTCAATTGGGTCGTGCATCACGTTAGGCAGAGTCAATATTTTTTGCAGATCATTAAATGTGATGATTCCGGCTGCTGTCGCCCATGGCGCACCTCATGGAAAATTATTTTCCTGATCGTTTCCTGCCAGGACCTGTTGTACTTACACATTCTACCGCTGGTCTTAGCATTCCTGAGCCAGAATCTGTAAAGTATCAGACGCATGTATACTACACTTCACTTGCACAGCGGCTAGCTTTTGGATCCAAAATTCCTTTCAATGCATCATTTGATCTGCATTGTCCGTCACTTGCACAATCTGAAATTATCAAGCACACATGTCCTGTGTGCAGCGTGTATCACTCGTCGCAGGCCAGTGTAAGATGACACCAAAGCGTTCACACTACTGAGTCTACCGACACTGAGAACTTGAATCAAAACCTGGATGATGACGTCAGCGAGGCTGTAGATATTGAGACAGCGGCCCAGCATAGTGCAGCTAATGCTGTTGTGATTCAGCCTGACGTTAAGCTTGTTGCTGAAATTCCTGTTATACGTAACCTGTTTGACTGGGTTCAGTCGGCGTTTGTCTGACCTTTAGCAGACACTGGCGAACTTTTTAAAGGTTTAATAACATGCAAGTTATTTTTTTTATATATACAGCAGCTGAGGACTGTCTGTTTTACTCCGTTTCATTAAACATTTGAATATTATTAAGTCTGTGTCATTTCTGCGTGGATGAAATATTGGAAGTTCTATACAAGTTGGTGGGTGGGGGGTCATTCATACGTACATACGCATGGGGGTTTGTGTAAAAAGTATGCATGCGTACAAGGGGGGGAGGGGTCAAGTTTTGTCTTATTTTTGCATACGTACTAAATGGACGACCCCTAAAGAGGCATTAAGCAAGTGTGTCTAATTAATAAAATCGTCTTGTGAAAAGACTTTTCCTCTGACATACTTTAAAGACATGATGATCGATGTTGATTGACAAATAAATGATGTCCTTTTTTGTTGCAACAATGTCGATATTATACTGCTGACAATCCAAATATAAATCAGAGCTGTCTTAGAATCTGATCTGAACAATATTGTCAAACCATCAAAATTTCATATTAATAATAACTGATATTTATGTATATACATCAGTAGGGACTTATTTAAAACTGTGTTGACTTGCAAAATTGAGCAGACAAAATGTGTTTCATTTTTGGAAAACTGACTTGTCATGAAAATGACATTAATGCCAAAGAAATGATGGAAGAAAAGAAATCAACAGGCAAAAAAGTACTATTTGACTGCCGATAATTGAATATCAGTAAATTTTGTGTGAATTCATCTTGACAACATATATATATATATATATATATATATATATATATATATATATATATATATATAAAATGCAAAAAACTGACAAGCAACAGTGCAAAACTAGTATCACTCTAGCCTGAGTGCTTTCGACTCTTAATGAGTCTTTATCAAAGGCAAATACAGAACATAGACAAGACAGACAAGTAAAATACAAAAACCATGTTTACAAAACTTTACATGCCTGTTTCTACAGGAATTCAACCTTTACATTTATTATGTTACAACTAGTTTCTTTCAACTTGTTGCGGATGCTGTAAAATGTCTGTATTGACTTAGAAATTGATGAGCCAATGCGAAACATCTGTTTTTGTATGTAAATTTATGTACACGCAAATTATATCCCGGATATTTTACATTAGTAGTTAGAGGCTACTCTACTCTAACTCGCTAAACACTCTTTAGCTTTAAAACAAACTCGTATCGCCTTTGTTTAGAATCCGATCCAGTCTGGTCATTAAATTTGATAGATTAAGACTGGAGCGCTAACCACAAGTCTGCTACTCGATTTACTGACAAAACTGACATCCATACGATACCAGAGCAAATTGCGTCACATTTAAATGAACTAGGCCTAATGGGGGTTTGTTTCAGAGAAATAATGGGTATCAGTATGCATGCTGCACCAGATACACGCCATAACATGAACACCGGTTTAGAGCATATGCCGCCTAATTGCATATCATAGCATCGGGCCCATCACGAGGCTGTGCAGTTACCGGAGTGTGCAGTTAACCGAAGTACGGTACAGTACAGCTTTAAATCTGCACGGCACAAATATATGTGAAGAATAAATTTAAACAATCATAAGAATCCACTCTTTCAACTTTTACTTAAATGTTAAGCTTGTTTTCGTTCCTCCGAACACAATTTCACTGATTCAACCAATGGATCAAGGAATTATAGCGAATTTCAAGAAATCATACAGATTGCTTGTTATTCAAAAACTGCTGTCAGACATTGATGGGTCATCTCCCACAGAAAAAAAGAGTTCAGCTCCAAAGTCGCCTGCATCCTGTTTTTCGCAATGTTGTCATTTAAAATGAACTCTGTTGCGCATTTTCCATCTTTCCAACCATCCATTTTTTGGTTTGAAATCATTCAAACCCGAACAGTTTAGAGCAATGTTTCCCATGCTGTACTATGATTTTTCCCACGCTATTGCTCCCTAGTGGGCGCGGATATACATGTATATACCACCTAGGGCGTCCTTTACATGTCAAGCATTTACAAAGTCGCATTTACCGGCTTAATTGTTGGCTTATTTGAAGTGCTACAGCAGTGGACTGGCAATAACTGATCATGACTATACATTGTGCAGTTAACCGGAGTAAAATTCTATTGAATAATGTGCCACAAGCAGAAATTTATCGTGCTATTATCCGGAGTGTGCATTTAAGCGAAGTGCAGTTATCTGAAGTTTGTTCCCATTGAAAAGCATTTGGAAAAAACAGGACCGGCGTGACTAAGTGCAGTTATCCGGCGTGTGCAGTTAACCAGTGTGCAGTTATTTAAGTGGAGTCGACTGAATATATATATATATATATAAATATATATTACACACATACCCCCCTGAGTAATTTATTTTTTCTACTGAGCCTATATTATTTACCACCTTTATTCTTTAGGTTCAACTCTTAAGGCATTTAAAACTATTTAATAATTAACATATTTATTTTATTTTATTTTTTGGGTGCCTGGTATGTGTTTTTTCATTCTTTTGTTTCATTTAGTAATGGTAGGCAATTTATATATGTAGTACAATGTAATGCCAGATTTTAACTCAAGTTAATTTCTTTGGTGGGAATGGAGATGCTATTTTAATTGCAGAGAAAACTACATTCTAATTATTCTTCAGAATGAAAATGTTGATGACTGTATAGTTGGCATTTTTTTTAGTGTTATTGTAGGATATGAAAAAATGATAAATATACATTTACATTATCTAACATGATATTCTAGTTACTGAAAAATATTTTCATTTTGTTATGATATTATGGCTAAGAATTTAATCCTGATGTTAAAATAATTAGCTTTTTTAATGTCTTTTTATTCTTCTAATAGTGACAGACTCGTGTTTATACCAGAGACTCTAAGAAATGGGCATGGGACTCGTGAGTTCTATGAGTGAAGAGTCAAGGACTCTTCGTCAGGAAACCTTGTTGAGTGCCCCAACCTGCAATGTACTTGACAGAATATGAGCCAAATAATGACATCCAGTACCTACATAAGTAAATAATGGGCCCCGAGTGGCCAAGTGGTCTAAAGCGCTTTCCGTTACGAATCACTGCCATCTCACCTCTGTCTGTGTGGGTTCGTGTCTATGATTCGGCCAATGTAGTTATGTGAGAAAGCTTGCCAGTAGCTTCTCGTGAGTTGGTGAATCTTTCCAGGGGTTTTCCCGGGTTCTTCCTCCACCGATAATACTGGCCACCATGTATAGCCTATCTTGTGCTGAAAAATGGCATTAAACTTTACAACAACAACAACAACAACAACAACATAAGTAAATAAATCCACAGTATATACATGACAGAATTTGGTACAGGCATAAAGTGTTGTGTAATTGCTATCAGCTAAATGGAGTTTGTTCATCATGATTTCTTATGCAACGAAACAAAAATACACACTGGACAAAAAGTTTGTCCCTCCCCTCATTCTTCTGTCAATGTGGAACAAAGATCAGATGGTGGTGTCATGCTTGATTTTTATCTCCACAGTCCCAGATTTGATTCAATGCTTTTGCACATATAAGTCATTTCCCAGTCATGATCAGAGTCTTCTATAGGTTCTTCTGTTTACTCCATCTCAAAGACCATCTCAACATCTTGGCCAACCAAAGTGAGAATCTTAAAAGTTGTAACAATGTGTTAGGTAATCTAACTCAAAAATAAACTAATAGCTAAATAATAAATATAACCTAAAGTAAATAAACTCAAAAAATAAAAATACCCTAAATATATAAAGTACAAACTTAAATTATATTAGTGGAGAATTAGTGGGAAAAAAAAAAAAACATTACCATGTCTGGGTCATTGAAATTACCAGGTCCTGCCACCTCAGTGAAGTTGTCCTTGTCATTAGCATAGAATTCAATAATGTTCTTTACACTGTCCCAAGAATCATCTATGTCATCATAGTTTCTCCAGATATTACAAAAGTTGGCAATTGTCCTATAGTCTGGCTGAAAAAAGATAAAAACAACACATGAACAGCAATGAATAACAATAATATTTTGTAGAATATTTCTATGGTGATACCATTTAAAAATTAATTTATTGTAAAAACCCTATTTGAAACATTTTAGTTACTCTGTTGTGAAAAAATATCCTAACATTCCTAATTCCCAAATTCATCAGCATAAATCATGTCCATTTATTACTAATACTAAAGAAATGTATACAAGGCATTCAGAGACTTTTCTTAGAATTCAAAGTAACATCTTTCATATAATAATCAAAAAAGACAATACGTTTGTCTACAATATGTCATACAACTATACTGAACACAATGTAGACTAACCATTTGTCCACATTCCAAGATCTAGAGTGAACATAATGTCAACAATCCATTTGTCCAAATGACTCTTAGATCTATATTGAACGGTGTTAAATCCTGCACAGTTCTGGATCTATACCAAACATAATGGCAGACAATCCATTTGTCCAAACTGAGTCCTGGATCTATACCAAACATAATGCAGAGAATCCATTTGTCCACAGAGTCCTGGATCTATACCAAACATAATGCAGACAATCCATTTGTCCACAGACAGGACTAGATCTATACCAAACATAATGGCAGACAATCCATTTGTCCACACTGAGTCCTGGATCTATACCAAACATAATGGCAGACAATCCATTTGTCCACAGAGTCCTGGATCTATACCAAACATAATGCAGACAATCCATTTGTCCACAGACAGGACTAGATCTATACCAAACATAATGGCAGACAATCCATTTGTCCACACTGAGTCCTGGATCTATACCAAACATAATGGCAGACAATCCATTTGTCCAGAAAGCGTCCAGGATCTATTCTAAACATAATGGCAGACAATCCATTTGTCCACACTGAGTCCTGGATCTATACCAAACATAACAGACAATCCATTTGTCCACAGACAGGACTAGATCTATACCAAATATATTATTATTGCTCTTCATAGCCTGGTGAGTTTTCTTAAGTTTTAGGTAAAGTTAAATTAATAGAATCCATCATATACACTGGTGCAGAATTTATCTATCTCACACCAATACAGTCAGTGATTCTGTGTGACACCTCCACCTCTATGCCAATGCATATGAGAGATTCTGTGAGAATTATCTATCTACACAAAAATGCATTTCAGGATTTATGATGGATTTCTCTATTTCATATTTCATTCAATGTGTATGATGGATTTCTCTATTTCATTCCATGTGTGTGATGGATTTCTATATTTCATTGAATGTTTTTGATGGATTTCTATATTTCATTCAATGTGTGTGATGGATTTCTCTATTTCATTCAATGTGTGTGATGGATTTCTATCTTTCATTGAATGTGTGTGATGGATTTCTATATTTCAATGAATGTTTGTGATAGATTTCTATATTTCATTGAATGTGTATGATGGATTTCTATATTTAATTCAATGTGTGTGATGGATTTCTATATTTCATTCAATGTGTGTGTGTGATGGATTTCTATATTTCATTCAATGTGTATGATTGATTTCTATATTTCATTAAATGTGTGTGATGGATTTCTATATTTCATTCAATGTGTGTGATGGATTTCTATATTTCATTCAATGTGTGTGATGGATTTTTATATTTCATTCAATGTTTGCGATGGATTTCTCTATTTTATTTAATGCTTGTGATGGATTTCTATATTTCATTCAATGTGTATGATGGATTTCTATATTTCATTTAATGTGTGTGATGGATTTCTATATTTCATTCAATGTGTGATGGATTTCTATATTTCATTGAATGTGTGTGATGGATTTCTAAATTTCATTCAATGTGTGTGATGGATTTCTATATTTCATTCAATGTGTGTTATGGATTTCTCTATTTCATTTAATGTGTGTGATGGATTTCTCTATTTCATTGAATGTATGTAATGGATTTCTATCTTTCATTGAATGTGTGTGATGGATTTCTATATTTCATTCAATGTGTGTGATGGATTTCTATATTTCATTGAATGTGTGTGATGGATTTCTATATTTCATTCAATATGTGTGATGGATTTCTATATTTCATTGAATGTTTGTGATGGATTTCTATATTTCATTCAATGTGTGTGATGGATTTCTATATTTCATTCAATGTGTGTGATAGATTTCTATATTTCATTAAATATGTGTGATGGATTTCTATATTTCATTCAATATGTGTGATGGATTTCTATATTTCATTCAATATGTGATGGATTTCTATATTTCATTCAATGTGTGTTATGGATTTCTCTATTTCATTTAATGTGTGTGATGGATTTCTATATTTCATTGAATGTATGTAATGGATTTCTATCTTTCATTGAATGTGTGTGATGGATTTCTATATTTCATTCAATGTGTGTGATGGATTTCTATATTTCATTGAATGTGTGTGATGGATTTCTATATTTCATTCAATATGTGTGATGGATTTCTATATTTCATTCAATATGTGTGATGGATTTCTCTATTTCATTCAATGTGTGTGATGGCTTTCTATATTTCATTCAATGTGTGTGATGGATTTCTATATTTCATTCAATATGTGTGATGGATTTCTATATTTCATTCAATATGTGTGATGGATTTCTATATTTCATTCAATATGTGTGATGGATTTCTATATTTCATTTAATGTGTGTGATGGATTTCTATATTTCATTCAATATGTGTAATGGATTTCTATATTTCATTGAATGTATGTAATGGATTTCTATCTTTCATTGAATGTGTGTGATGGATTTCTATATTTCATTCAAGGTGTGTGATGGATTTCTATATTTCATTCAATGTGTGTGATGGATTTCTATATTTCATTCAATATGTGTGATGGATTTCTATATTTCATTCAATATGTGTGATGGATTTCTCTATTTCATTCAATGTGTGTGATGGCTTTCTATATTTCATTCAATGTGTGTGATGGATTTCTATATTTCATTCAATATGTGTGATGGATTTCTATATTTCATTCAATATGTGTGATGGATTTCTATACTTCATTCAAAATGTGTGATGGATTTCTATATTTCATTTAATGTGTGTGATGGATTTCTATATTTCATTCAATGTGTGTGATGGATTTCTATATTTCATTCAATGTGTGATGGATTTCTATATTTCATTCAATATGTGTGATGGATTTCTATATTTCATTCAATATGTGTGATGGATTTCTATATTTCATTCAATATGTGTGATGGATTTCTATATTTCATTCAATGTGTGTGATGGATTTCTATATTTCATTCAATGTGTGTGATGGATTTCTCTATTTCATTTAATGTGTGTGATGGATTTCTCTATTTCATTGAATGTATGTAATGGATTTCTATCTTTCATTCAATGTGTGTGATGGATTTCTATATTTCATTCAATGTGTGTGATGGATTTCTATATTTCATTCAATGTGTGTGATGGATTTCTATATTTCATTCAATGTGTGTGATGGATTTCTATATTTCATTCAATGTGTGATGGATTTCTCTATTTCATTCAATGTGCATGATGGATTTCTACATTTCATTCAATGTGTATGATGGATTTCTATATTTATTTCAATGTGTATGATGGATTCTAAGGAATTTCTCCATCATACATCATTACACCAGTAAGTAGTGTTGGCAAAATGGTGAAGTATCTTTGGCATGGATAAAAGTTTAGAAATACAAATTATATTTCCAGAAATTCTGAAATCATTTGAAAGAGAATAAAGAGTTCTGTTTAGAACAAAATATCTGTTTTAAACAAGTATTACCATTCAGAGGAAGACAAAATGAATTACTTCAATAATTAAATTTACTGAAGAATTGCTGACATTATTGACCCCATGTGTATAATGATGTCATAAACATTGTTAATGAATGCACTTATTTCAGAATTGTAGATCTCGTGTTCCTTATGACTATCCAACATCTCACATAAAAACAAATTGTGATAAAACTCAATCCTAGGGTCGAATGCAAATCAGTATAATAATAAAAAATTAGAAAATATTGTCAATCTTTCAACACCAAATGCAGCTTTCAACATCATTATTTATATGAACATTTTCCATCATCTAATATAAAAACTGTACCAATTACATACAAAACCATAGTTGTTCATTTGCAATTTTCTTTAGTTAAACGAATATATAACCGCAACCGAATTATACTCCCTTAATAAGAATTTATGTTGGGTGAGAAAGTAATGCAAATCATAAGGTAATTATTTAAAGATCACACATGGATACCCTAAATAATACAATTTAACACTCCACATGATGTGATATGGCAGATGAACACAGGTAACACACTACATTTTGTGATATAACAGTTGGACACGTGTAACACCCTACATGAAGTCATGTAATAGATGGATACAGGTAACACCCTACATAATGTCATGTAATAGATGGATACAGGTAACACCCTACATGATGTGATGGAACAGATGGAACAGATGGACACAGGTAACACACTACATGATGTCATGTAATAGATGGATACAGATAACAAACACCCTACACGATGTGATTGAACAGATGGACACAAGTAACACCCTACATAGGGGGCCCTGAGTGGCCAAGTGATCTAAAGCGCTCTCTATTATGGATCACTGCCATCTCACCTCTGTCTGCGTGGGTTTAAGTCTAAGATTCAGCTAATGCAGGTATGTGAGAATGCTTGCCAGTAGCTTCTTGTGGGTTGGTGGATTTTTCCATGGGTTTACCCGGGTTCTTCCTCCACCAATAATACTGGCCGCCATGTATAGCCTATCATGTGCTGAAAAATGGCGCTAAACCCTACAGCAACCAACAACACCCTACATGATGTCATGTAATAGATGGATACAGGTAACACCCTACATGATGTGATAGAACAGATGGACACGGGTAACACCCTACATGAAGTCATGTAATAGATGGATATAGGTAACACCCTATATAATGTCATGTAATAGATGGATACGGGTAACACCATATACAATATTCTTATCCACATGTTGCAATGACATAAAAGAGATGAACATTATATTAAAACAATAAAATAAAGCAAAAAAAACTGAGATAGTCTGAAATCTCTTCCAAGCTCTCTGTAGGCCTTGGACCTGGCCAATCTTTGACCCTCAATCCCCAGAAATTGGGAGTCTTGATAGAAAAGTTGGGCATCTCATTAAAAGAAAGAAGAGTCCAATAAAAAGCATAAAATCATTAAAATATATAAAACCCATTTATTAAAGTAAATTTTCATTATAATTGTATTTTACTTCATTTGAAACACGACTTTATCTTCTTTGTCTGATAAATATGAGTTCTTTATTTCTATCCATGTTTATATCTTATATGAAATTACCATTGATAATTCTTACTAGTATTGTCGAACTGTAACAAATATCAATCCAGATCCACACACACACACACATACATCACCATCATATTCGTGTCTATGTTGTTTGTTCTTTTGACTGTCATGAAATTGTGTATGCTAAAATATGTATGTATAATATATAAACTGAAATGTAAATTGTTTTTATTCCCAAGTATAGTTTTACCCACTAATGTATAATTTCAATCAAAACTATTTGAAAGTACTGTAGAGTTAGGTTCATCTACTGGTTCACAAAATGCAAACACTGAGAAACCAGATTAGCACAAGTTCTCTGACCCTGGAGTTGAATCTCAATGTAATGAAAGCCCAAATTCTCCGTATTGTCATAATATATATGAGTTCATCAAGAAGCTGTCCACTTTATGAAACCAATCTTCATGTGTAGTAACATGTCAAAAGGAAAATGTATTCTTTCTTGCTATCCATTATATATGAAACCAATCTTCATGTGTAGTAACATGTCAAAAGGAAAATGTATTCTTTCTATGAAACCAATCTTTATGTGTAGTAACATGTCAAAAGGAAAATGTATTCTTTCTTGCTATCCATTATATATGAAACCAATCTTCATGTGTAGTAACATGTCAAAAGGAAAATGTATTCTTTCTATGAAACCAATCTTCATGTGTAGTAACATGTCAAAAGGAAAATGTATTCTTTCTTGCTATCCATTATATATGGTAGATTTGTTTAATGTATTGGATGTTTCATAATTTATTCTAAATTTTCTACAGTCAAACACATGTCACATAACATCATGTTACCAAATCGAATATTGTCTTCTTCAAGATATCCATTTTTATAGTTGAACAGACATATTTATTAAATTATATACTGCACTCATAAAGTAATGGGTAGTGTTCAAGTTCGTATAATCCAGTGCAAATTATTCTTCCTGGAGTTTGTATAATCCAGTGCAATTATTCTTCCTGGAGTTCGTATAATCCAGTGCAATTATTCTTCCTGGAGTTCGTATAATCCAGTGCAATTATTCTTCCTGGAGTTCGTATAATCCAGTGCAATTATTCTTCCTGGAGTTTGTATAATCCAGTGCAATTATTCTTCCTGGAGTTCATATAATCCAGTGCAATTATTCTTCCTGGAGTTCGTATAATCCAGTGCAATTATTCTTGCTGGAGACTAATTTATGCACCAATGTCATAATAATAAATCTCATCAAGTGGTTCTTATGCTTAACTTAATGCATAACAAAGTCACTTCATGTGTGGGCATGTGCTCTGTATACCACTGTATTCGCACTTAACCATGTCTCATGTATTACATGGTTCAGCCATTGCATTTTTAGCTGTTCACAGTAATCATCGAACTCTGGGTTGTGCGTAACTTGGATTCTGCATTTGATGGTGACACTATTCAAAGGACAGTTCTGGTTTTATCAGTGTGAGGCGCCAAAAGTTCTGGTCTGCAGGATAAGAGGGTACCCAAGGGAACCATGTGCAGGATGGGAGGAGCAGGCCTTGCAAGGCTGTCTTTTGACCACTTGACTTCTGTTGTGTTAATGGAAACATCCCGAGACTGACGACTGATCAAACTCAACGTCACCATACGTGTGAAAATCAATCATTATCATTCAACTGATCAAACTCAACGTCACTATACGTGTGAAAATCAATCATTATCATTCAACTGATCAAACTCAACGTCACTATACTTGTGAAAATCAATCATTATCATTCAACTTACTTTATAGCTGTGGAATCAGAAACATCTCCTGACTTTCGACTGGATGCCACCCGATAAATAATATTATTTCTGAATCAATCTAATTCAAAGTAACTGTATGTGTGATAATCAAATTCAATATCAATATATTTGTGAAAGTCAAGTTAAAATTTTCTATGTGTGAAAATCTAATTCAGTGTCACTTATTATTTTAACATCATGTCATTGAAATAATACATCCACAGGATTCAGTTTCAGAAAATGTAGATCATTGGATTCACAGTCTAGGAAAAATGGCTGTCCATACGAAGTTCAGGACGTACCTAATGGGCTTACTGAGAATGCAGTTTTTGCATTCTGGGGATTAAATATCTAATGATTTTAATATGAATATCATCTGCATTTTCTCATATGTGAGAAAAAAACTCCCAACCAATGCCCAGAAATCTGTGGTTATCAATATGTGAGAAAAAGACTCCCAACCAATGCCCAGAAATCTGTGGTTATCAATATGTGAGAAAAATACTCCCATCCAATGCCCAGAAATCTGTGGTTATCAATATGTGAGAAAAAGACTCCCAACCAATGCCCTGAAATCTGTGGTTATCAATATGTGAGAAAAATACTCCCATCCAATGCCCAGAAATCTGTGGTTATCAATATGTGAGAAAAATACTCCCATCCAATGCCCAGAAATCTGTAGTTATCAATATGTGAGAAAAAACTCCCAACCAATGCCCAGAAATCTGTGGTTATCAATATGTGAGAAAAATACTCCCATCTAATGCCCAGAAATCTGTGGTTATCAATATGTGAGAAAAAGACTCCCAACCAATGCCCTGAAATCTGTGGTTATCAATATGTGAGAAAAAGACTCCCAACCAATGCCCAGAAATCTGTAGTTATCAATATGTGAGAAAAAACTCCCAAACAATGCCCAGAAATCTGTGGTTATCAATATGTGAGAAAAAGACTCCCAACCAATGCCCAGAAATCTGTGGTTATCAATATGTGAGAAAAAGACTCCCAACCAATGCCCAGAAATCTGTGGTTATCAATACGTGAGAAAAAGACTCCCAACCAATGCCCAGAAATCTGTGGTTATCAATATGTGATAATACATTTACTGACTTCACAACAATTCTAGGAGATCATCACCAACAACAACTGAAGCAAAATTTTGAGGCTCCTAATTCAAATTATTTTTAACATTTTTCATTAGAAGTAATTCTTTTTAATAAGAATAACATTAGAGATACATGTATTTCATTGATTGTTCCTTTCTAAAAGATGGAACTTCTAAAAGAGAGTTGCATCAAGACTTCTGTACAATGCATTCTTTGAAATTAAAAAAAAAAAACATTTCTTGTCTTTAGCTTATAAAAAGTGCTGACCTACCCCAGGAGTTGAATCAAAAATATAAGCTGGCCAACTGCAGGAATATAATATGGGTCTCCCTGTTTTATTCAAGAAAAATCCCATTGCAGGGTAGCCTGAAAATACAAAAAGTAAAAAAAGTAAGTCATTATAATGCATTTAGTAATGTAATATCACTATAAGCTGGTATACTCTGTTCCCCATATAGTGTTATAATAAGTGAGTATTTAATCATGTACTTTGTTATAATGTAATATCACTATAAGCTGGTATACTCTGTTCCCATATACATTGTAATAATAAGAGTACTTAATCATGTACTTTGTTATAATGTAATATCACTATAAGCTGGTATACTCTGTTCCCCATATAGTGTTATAATAAGTGAGTACTTAATCATGTACTTTGTTATAATGTAATATCCCTATAAGCTGGTATACTCTGTTCCCATATTCATTGTAATAATAAGAGAGTACTTAATCATGTACTTTGTTATAATGTAATATCACTATAAGCTGGTATACTCTGTTCCTATATACACTGTAATAATAAGAGAGTTCTTAATCATGTACTTTGTTATAATGTAATATCACTATAAGCTGGTATACTCTGTTCCCTATATACGGTGTTATTGAGAGAGTATTTAATCATGTACTTTGTTATAATGTAATATCACTATAAGCTGGTATACTCTGTTCCCTATATACATTGTAATAATAAGAGAGTACTTAATCATGTACTTTGTTATAATGTAATATCACTATAAGCTGTTCCCTATATACATTGTAATAATAAGAGAATACTTAATCATGTACTTTGTTATAATGTAATATCACTATAAGATGTTCCCTATATACAGTGTTATTATGAGAGAGTACTTTATTGTGTACCTTACAATAAGGCAGTCTCATTCTAAGTTGGGGGGCGCCAAGTGGCCGAGTGGTCTAAAGCACTCTGCATTACAAATCACTGTCATCTCATCTGTCTGTGTGAGTTCGAGTCTCAGATTCGGCAAATGTGGGTATGTGAGAAAGCTTGCCAGTAGCTTATTGTGAGTCAATGGTTCTTTCTGGGAGTTTTCCAGGGTTCTTCCTCCACCATTATTACTGGCCGCCATGTATAGCCTATCGTGTGCTGATAAATGACGTCAAACCCCACAACAACAACAAAACATTCTAAGTTGGTATTCTGTTTCACATATATATCATTATAGTAAAGGAGTACTGTAAAATTTACTTTATTAAACAGGAAATATTTCCTATATTATTTATAGGAAAATATAATCTGGTTTCCAATGACTGCTATTATATGGTGGTCTCACTAAACAACTCTCATAGACAGCTATTATACGGTGGTCTCACTATACAACTCTCACTGACAGCTATAATTATTAAGTTGTCTCACTATCAAATTCTTATAGACATCTGTTATATGGTGGTCTCTCTATACAACTATCACTGACAGCTACTACATTGTGGTCTCACTATACAATTCTTACAGTCAGCTAGCTGTTATATGGTGGTCTCACTATACAACTCTCATAAATAGCATTATGAGGGTTTACTGTAATCTTTTAAACATGAATAATTTAGCCTGTGGTTGATGGTTTAATCAATATACCAATTTATGAACTACAATAGCTGAGTTGCTACATCACTAGGCTTGTAATCCAAGGGTTGTGGATTTGACACCTGCCAAAGTCAACCTGGGTTTGGCTACCCCATCACGTATTTTGGAAATATACATAGTTCTGATCAAAAGTGCAATTAAAATTTAACCACACCAAACCGATAAATGAAGCCACACAAATAATTGGAATCAAGAATAATTTATACAAAAGCTGCAAGAACTTTGTAAAAGTTGGTAAAAAACGTTTTTTTTCAAATGTAGACACATGTTAATTCGTAAACAAACTTCTATTTTTACCAGAAGAATGAATTCTTGACTCCAATCAGGGAATCTGTCTTGTGTTTTAGTTAGTCTTATAACTGATATATTATGATAAGAATTCTACCAGTCATGCCTTAATACTTGGGAAGTCAAGCACAGTTTTATGTTGTGTCTAC
Source organism: Unio delphinus (assembly GCA_029339505.1). Taxonomy (NCBI): domain Eukaryota; kingdom Metazoa; phylum Mollusca; class Bivalvia; order Unionida; family Unionidae; genus Unio; species Unio delphinus. The sequence continues at coordinate 10,374,824 of JAQISU010000179.1, read as the reverse complement.
TTACTGAACGTGAGTGATTGTTTTCCCTGGAAATATAATAGTGCTCTAAATTAATTCTTGGACAAGGACATTTACCTTAAGTTATATGGAATTAAAGCATGGAATAATATTTTCTGTGATTCAATAAGAGACTGTTGACGCATCAGTACAATGCTGACTACTGCATATATCATCGCCATCCATATTGGATTTTCGTCAAGAATTGAACTGCAATTCACTTAAAACTTTTGACTGATAGGACTTGTTTTAATTTTTGGATTATACATTTGGATTTAATTCTCAAAAACGTAACTTCTTTTTTCTAATTTTTAACATAACTTAAATAATTTTTCAGTCATGTTGCTATGATGTTTGCAGTGTGACAGTTTATTGTGTTGTCTAGCACTGGGGCATCATGCCTCAGACATTTTGCTTGTTTGTTTCATTAGGATTTTTAATGCAGCTTTAACAATTGTCCAGTCATATCGCTACGATGTCTGCAGTGAGGCAGTTTATAGTGATGTCTAGCACTGGGGCATCATGCCGCAGACATGTAGCATGATGTCCCACCCAGTCACATTATCCTGACACCAGGCCGACCAGTCCTAACACTAAGCTCTTAGTGCTGAGCATCAAGTGAGGCAGCTGTTAGTACCAATTTTGAAAGATTTTAGTATGACTCTGCCAGTGATCGAACACATGACAATCTGCATGCAAGGCAGATGCTCTCCCCACTAGGCAACAAGAGTGGTATCAAGGGAAATAAATTATTTGTCAAATTCAAAGCTTGTTCCCAAATCTGTCCAATCTCATCAAGGGTCAAATTTTATGTCTGGAATTTTCCAGCTAATTATATTTGAATTTGGCATTCAGCAATTGAAGTCAAAAGTGAAATTATGGTTTGACAGAACTACAATGGAAAGAACTTTTAAGTCTGTTAATAGATATGTGTCTCTCTTGCTCATTCTTCAAAATTTTCTCCAGACTAGATATTATTGCCCTTACAAAGTTAAGAAGAATTATGAATCAGTTAAATCCAAAAAAGTAGTACTCCTGGGATGTATATAATTTAAAGAGTACGGTATGTTGAGAGAGATAGCCATGTTATTCATGCAGTGAATTTAGTTGTACCTGTCCCACTCAGTGATGATTTAATTGAAGAAATGTAATTTCGGATTCTACTAATTTCGAAGTAATAAATCTTCAAAATTATGAAAATTATGAATAATCTGGACCAGAAACGTTCACATTTGCAACAACAAGAACGGACTGAATTTGTTACTTGAATATGAGCATCTATTTCCAGATGCTCCTACAAGCAGAAACCAAATTTTCCATGATGCTGAAATTGTAAATTCAAAATTTGTGAAACAACACCCATTCATGATGAACCCTCTCAAAGAGAAATACTTGAAATAGGAAATTCCATATTTGCTGTAAAATGATTTCATAGAGCTGAGAAAAAGTGACTGGAGTTCACCATGTATACTTGTTCCAAACCCAGATAGTACTTTCCGTATGAGCACTGATTATAGGAAGGTAAACAGTGTGACTAAAACAGATTCATTTCCATTATCAAGAACCAATGATAAAATTGGAAACTAAAGTGTGCACCAAATTCAACCAACAAAAAGTGCAAATTAAATTTTGTCATTCGTGACTCCATCTGGACTTATTAATTAAAGTAATGCCATTTGGGATGAGTAGTTCGCCAAGTACTTTTCAACGTCTAATGAATATGATTACTTCTGGTCTAGATAACTGTGATGCTTACATCAATGATGTTGTTATCTACAATGATATCTGGAAAGAACATTTAGCGACAATTCGTTAATTTTTTGACTCAGTGATGCAAGTTTGACCATCAATTTACCCAGAAGTAAGTTTTGCCATGCTTGTGTAACATTTCTAGGACATATCGTGGACATGGACAAGTTAAACTTATAGATGCTAAGGTCAAGGCTATTATTAAAAAGCAGCTGATGCAATTTTTGGGTATGCTTGGATACTATCAGAAATTATGTTCCAATTTTTCCATAACTGCTGATCCCCTGACAAATCTATTAAGCATGAAAACCAAGTTTCTTTCAACAGAAAAATGTCAGGTGGCTTTCGATAAGTTTGAGGCCATGCTTAAGAGTGCACTCTAAATTTCAATCAATCATTTAAACTGTCTGTTGATCCAAGTGATGTTGGAGTAGGAGCAGTATTGATTCAAGAAGATAAAAATGACTTTGATCATCTAGTATGCTATTTTTTTAAGAAATTAAATAAGCACCTGATAAATTGTTCTACAATCAAGAAAGAATGTTAATGTTTGGCTTTGATACTGGCATTACGATACTCTGAAGTTTACATCAGTTCAGCACCTTCTTGGATTATTGTGTTTAGTGATCATAACCAGCATACTTTCATCAGCAAGAAGAAAAACAAAACTCAGAGATTGTTAAGTTGGAGTTTGTTGTTACAGGAAATAATACTGACATCAGGCACATCAAGGGAAAAGAAAACTTAATAACAGATGTACTTTTCCGTGTATAGAAATATTTCATGCATACTTTTGTATCATTCATAGGATTTCTTCTTGTGTTTTATTTTATGTAAACCACATGTATAATTGACCTATAGTTAAAAAAGGTTTGTTATATAAAATCTTTCTTTTTCTTTTAATGTTATGTATATTATTTTAAGTGTTTGTTTATTAGGTTTTTTTTTAAATTATTCCAACACATATTATTGTATGGTAATATTGTTTACTGGACTTTATTTATTTTTAGAATTAAGTGGCTCTGTTTGACTTGATTCATTTTTTTTAAAAAGTTATTTCATTGATATAAATACCTAACAATAGAAACACTATATCTAGTTGCTGATCTTAACATCAGTGACAGTTTTGGTAAACAAATTTAATTTTTTTAAATGAATTCTTTCTCAGAGTAAGAATCATTGAGTCAAGGTCATACCTGGACTGTGACATTAGGTACATGTTAATTCATCAACAAACTGCTATTTTATCCAGGAGGATGAACTCATGACCCTCATCTGGGAATCTGTCTTGCATTTTAGTTAGTCTAATAACTAATTTTATGATAAGAATTCTATCAGTCATGCATTAACACATTTGATTTCAAGTTGTTTTATTCTGTGTCCAGTTTGGGGATGAATTTTTATTTACCTCAACTTATTAAATACAAGTGATTGTTTTCCCTGGAAATACAAAAATGCTACCCAAAAAATTCTTGGAGAAAGACACTTGCCAAAATTTATATGGAATTAAAAATCTGTAATAATATTTTCTGTGATTCAACAAGATTGTTGACAAAACAGTACAACACTGATTATTGCATATGTCATCACCTTCCATGATGGATTTTCATTGGGATTGAACTGTGATTTACTTAGAACTTTTCATTGATAGGACTTGTGATTTAATTCCTGGATTACAATTTGAATTTAATTTGCATACCATAATTTTTTTTCTTCTTTAGGTTTACTTTGATGTCTAGAAATAAATTATTTGCTAAATTTTGCAAAGCTTGTTGTCTTCACTCTTTTATGTTACTTATTTTAAGAGCATATACTCATAACAGACTTTAATTCAACCTGTGCTAACAAGCAAATTTTGTGTCAAAACCAACAGAAAACTGGATCTTATCTTCAATGAAGATTTTTTTTACCATATGCCATATCAGCTGTATCCGAATAACAGCCATCAAGTTTCAACATGTCAATGCCCCATTCAGCAAATGTCTCAGCGTCAAGTTGCAGGTAGAACTCACTACCTGGGTATCCCCCACACGTCTTGGTGCCAAAATCCTCATATATTCCCAGCTTTAGACCCTTGGAATGAACCTGTAACATAAAATACTCACTCTATTCTGGAACTGAAAATTTGGCCTCCATATTCTCCCATCCATCTGAAGGAAGGTGTGATTTGTAAATATCGGGAAATTTAACAAAGAAAGAAAGGTATGTCATGTCAATGTATTGAATCATTTTCAGTCGTTTGATTGAATTTTGGAATCAATTACCAAGAAATCAAAAAAATATCCTAAAGTTAGAAAAGAATGGAATCTTGACATATTGGCTGTAATAAATGTCTCTTTCAGTCGGCACTAATTGATTATTCTAAAACATGAGACTATAATCAGGAAAGTCATTTAACTGCATGACTAATATTTTTAATTATGTACTGGACAAAATCAAGTATCTAATTACAACATGCCAATACTTCTTTTTATTCAATGCCAATTCATTTTAAATCCTCATTCTTCTCTTTTTATTCTTAAAGCCCATTTGTAAACATTATATAAAGTTCTCATTAACAAGGCTGTGAAAAATCTTACCCAAATTTAAGATTTTCATACAATAGCCCAAAGAAAATCATGCATTATTTTCTTAAAAATTTATTTATAATTCAGGATCAATGACTTAAAACTGAACTTGTCTATCGAAATGTTCAACATCTCCAAGGCTAGACAAGGGATTCAATTCTTGCCACAAAAGAAAATACTTTATTTTCCAGACTTGGTAAGATTTCCATGAATAATTCAACAAATCATAAACTTCAAGAGAATATAAAATATCAGTGAAATTGACAAGGGCATTCAATTTTAATTTTTCATTTTCACTAAATTTTGTAAAGATTCAAAAAATGTTTTTGTTTTATTTTATTTTAACAAGTACATGATCTAAATAAAAGGGCTGTTTTTTTTTATGGTTTAACGCCATTTTCACCAATGAGTCAAAAGATTTAAATACCAATGAGTCAGAAGATTTAAATACCAATGAGTCAAAAGATTTAAATACCAAGGAGTCAAAAGATTTAAATACCAATGAGTCAAAAGATTTAAATACCAATGAGTCAAAAGATTTAAATACCAATGAGTCAAAAAATTCAAATACCAATGAGTCAAAAGATTTAAATACCAATGAGTCAAAAGATTTAAATACCAATGAGTCAAAAGATTTAAATACCAATGAGTCAAAAGATTTAAATATCAATGAGTCAAAAGATTTAAATACCAATAAGTCAAAAGATGGTTTGCTTTGGTATTTTCCTGCACAGCAAGTATTAGTAGATTAATGAAGTAAAATCCATGCCCAAGGACATGCCATTATAGCTGACCTGATTTGAACCTACATCCTTTGTCACAAGTCGACAGCGTCAAATTTCAGTGAGATAATCAACAAACTGACTTGTCTTTGTCACTTTGAAGAAACAATGTCAACGATAATTTATCTATAAAATTTAACATACCTCTGAGTCTGCAGCAATTCACATAATAAATACTTTTATAATCTCTTGTATCACAATAGATTTATATACTTTTATAATCCTTTGTGTCACGATAAATTGATATAATTTAATAATTCCTTGTGTCACAATAAAATTATATACTTTTATAATCCCTTGTGTCACAAGACTGATATACTTTTATAATCCCTTGTGTCACGATACAATGATATACTTTTATGATCCCTTGTGTCACAATAAACTGATTTATTTTTATAATAACTTGTGTCACAATAGATTGTTATACTTTTATCATCCCTTGTGTTACGATCAACTGATATACTTTAATAATCCCTTGTGTCACGATAAACCGATATACATTTATAATACTTTGTGTCACGATACATTGATATACATTTATAATCCCTTGTGTCATGATAGATTGAAATACTTTTATAATCCCTTGTGTCACGATAGATTGATATACTTTTATAATCCCTTGTCACGATAGAATAATATACTTTTATAATCCCTTGTGTCACGATAAATTGATACACTTTTATGATCCCTTGTGTCATGATAGATTTAAATACTTTTATAAACCCTTGTGTCACGATAAATTGATATACTTTTATAATCTATTGTGTCCTGATTAATTGAAATACTTTTAAAATCCTTTGTGTCACTATAGATCGATATACTTTTAAAATCCCTTGCATCACGATCAACTGACCACTTTATTTGTTGTCTTGCATTGCTGCTCAAATCAATTTTGATATGACAGGTTCAACACCCACACACAAAAAAAATAACTGATTTCTTTTCTCTGTAAGTAAGTTGCTAAATTGATGTCATTAATGTTCAAAACTAAAGGTGCACTAAAAACTAATGATACATTTAATAATCTGATATACAGTTGCTAGGAACTATATAGACCATGGCTCATATCTATTATTTTTACATAGACCATGGCTCATATCTATTATTTTTTTAGAGGAACTATATAGACCATGGCTCATATCTATTATTTTTACATAGACCATGGCTCATATCTATTATTTTTTTTAGAGGAACTATATAGACCATGGCTCATATCTATTATTTTTACAGGATCTATATATAGACCATGGCTCATATCTATTATTTTTACAGGAACAATATTCACCATGTCTGTGATAAATTTATTATTGCTTTTTAGTGAAACTGCAGGATTAATATAAAGGATTTTTACAAATTCAAAAGAGAATACAAATTCAATCCTTTTTAATGGACTTTTTTCTTTACAAACTTCTCAAAAGACATTTTCACAAAACATTCAAAACTGTAATTTTAAATAAGGGCTGTTCGATTTAAAACATACATGGTAACCAGGGAAGGCCTTTTATAAAGTGGGATAATCACCCATTGATGCAATTTAGAATTTTCTTATCCATTTTATATGAACTCTGTGAATTCAAAGTACCATGGCATATATTTTTAAAAAGAGCTCTTTAAATGGAACAGCCTTTATCTGATCTTCACCAGTGTGACCATCATCACAATTTAGACTTACATAGTCAGCCAGGTACTTGATACCATGTGGAAATCTGTCTGGATCAGCTTGGAGTCTTCCATCTGGTCCTCTCTCCATCGCCATCCAACAGTCATCAATGTTGACATACTTGTAACCAAACTTGGCATATCCATCCATCACCAGATGATCAGCCATTTGCATATATAGGTTTTCACTATGAAGATAAAAGGATACAATGTAACTCGTGGTTACATACATCTAACTTGCATTGTTTGTTACTTTTTTAAATTCATTACAGTGTATATGGTATGACTTATGTAAAATTGTATCTAGTAGCTGACTATATCCAAAATCAGTGACAATTTTTTATTAACAACATTAGGATTTTTTTCTATATATTTCTTGCACATAACCAGGCCTGGACAATGTGATATCTGTCACATGTTTTGGGAAACGACCTTTTAATCAAAACTTTGATTGTTCTAGAACAATCAACTTTTGACTTAAATCTGGAATTTTTTTATATTATTTTCTTTTAAATTAAGTTTATATAAAAATTGGTCATATGTGCATTAATAATGGAGAATATTTTATATTATTGTTGTGCAGTTGATTTGGTTTGGGTGAAATTATTTTCATATAAATTATTTTCATACAAATCATTTTAATTCAAATTATTTTCATTTAAATTATTTTAATTCAAATTATTCATCTCTACAATGTTCTAAATTAATATTCTTTGACATGGAGACTTGGATTTATAGTGATATTCAAAAATGGATATATTATTTATTTATATTACTGTGATTCCCCAAAAAGACTTGGCACATCACCACAATGCACACCACTACATGCAGATCAACACAACCAGTGTTCAAATTTTGGGACTAAATTCATTTGGACTTGTGTTAAAAATTCTAGGATTATTTGGGACTAAATTCATTTGGACTTGTTATAAATTCTAGGATTATTTGGGACTAAATTCATTTGGACTTGTGTTATAAATTCTAGGATTATTTGGGATTTAATTCACGAGATTGTTGAATTTTACAAAACGTTTTGGTTCTCACTTTTTCTATTACTTATTTTAAGACCATAGAGTCATAAGGCATTTAATGAAAATTCTCATCAGAAGAAAAAAAAATTCATTGAGAAAAACCTGCTCAACCTATGTTGGTTTACTTTACACATAATAGGGAAATCTGAAGTAACCAAACTTGTGCTTATTTTTAATTAATGAAGATATGCTTAATTTTTTAATGATATCTGACTAAAGCACCAGCTATTCTGACATCTGGAAGTCTTTATGTCTGATCTACACTTAACACAAATAAAGAAGGCTACTTTATTATTTATTATAATTGATACAACAGGTAAAATGCCATGCTTAGAGACATAACAGTTGACCTGAGCTGGGTACCAGAAAGATTTGAACCTAGAACACACTGATTATCAGTCTGAAACACAAACCACTGTGCCAGTCTGAAACACAAACCACTGTGCCAGTCTGAAACACAAACCACTGTGCCAGTCTGAAACACAAACCACTGTGCCAGTCTGAAACACAAACCACTGTGCCAGTCAAAAAAGCTTTCACTGGATTTGGTGCAGCATGACTAAACAAAAAATCCTTTTTTGACACTTGGAAATATATAATAACCTTTTTGATATATACCTTTTTGCCCAAATATGTTAAGATTTATACCGTACATCCTCATTTACTGCTTCAATCCAACTGAAAACAGCACTTACCCATATCAGGGTCTATGTTGGACCAATCAGTACTACAAACAACATTGACCCTGATATATAATGCCATGTTAAGTTCTATGTTCTTTGAAGGTGGACTTGACCTATCAGTCAGTATATACAGTTAGTAATTTGAAAGACTCAAATTTCAGATGATAAATCAAACAAACATAGAATCTGGTATGCAACAACATACTGGTGTCTATGTTGTCAGATTATAAGTGTGCAAATATATACAATAGTAGCTCATACACTGATGATTATATAAACATACTCATAAATTGAGACCAACTGCAAAACATAGACCCTGATCTGCCAGTACAATGTACCTGCATATCAGTGCCAATGCTTTTTTTTTTTTATTCAACAGATTACTCTAAACAAACTGATTAGAGCCAAACCTGCTACTGCATTATGCCATGGCATACAAGAGTCTCTCTAATTGGCAATAAGAATTGATTTTCAAGCAAATATATATAGTCATTAAAAAAATTCAATCTAATTCCTATCTATGTGCAACTTTTTTCCAGCAATTGAACTGATTAAGGTCATAAGAACAATACCCTTACAATAGATGTAAACATACAATTTACCCACCTACTCTACATGCCAAAGAGTAAACAAGGGAGAAAATTACAAGATATTTAGATTATAAAGGAATATACAAAGTATTCCAATCCTATTTCTGGCTGGACTGAGACTATTTCAGTACTATGTAAATGAATTGTAATATTTTCTTTCTTCCAAGTATTATTTCCTCCAATTTATACATTATCAAAACAACAAAAAAAATTATCTGAACATTTTAAATCCTTCAAAACAGCATTATATTTATTTTCCAAATTCATGACCAGATAGACAAACAGTCAAATCCGATATCTTTCTTTTAAAACTCTAATTCTTCTCAACACTTAGAAGATGACTTGCACAAAATGTGAATATGTATCCAAATATTAACATGTTTAGCATAATATTCAAATATTGACATGTGTAGCATAATATTCAAATATTGACATGTTTAGTATAATATTCAAATATTGACATGTTTAGCATAATATTCAAATATTGACATGTTTAGTATAATATTCAAATATTGACATGTTTAGCATAATATTCAAATATTGACATATTTAGCATAATATTCAAATATTGACATGTTTAGTATAATATTCAAATATTGACATGTGTAGTATAATATTCAAATATTGACATGTGTAGCATAATATTCAAATATTGACATGTTTAGCATAATATTCAAATATTGACATATTTAGCATAATATTCAAATATTGACATGTGTAGCATAATATTCAAATATTGACATGTTTAACATAATATTCATATATTGACATGTTTAGCATAATATTCAAATATTGACATGTTTAGCATAATATTCAAATATTGACATATTTAGCATAATATTCAAATATTGACATGTGTAGCATAATATTCAAATATTGACATGTTTAGTATAATATTCAAATATTGACATATTTAGCATAATATTCAAATATTGACATGTGTAGCATAATATTCAAATATTGACATGTTTAGCATAATATTCAAATATTGACATGTTTAGCATAATATTCAAATATTGACATGTGTAGCATAATATTCAAATATTGACATGTTTAGCATAATATTCAAATATTGACAAGTTTAGCATAATATTCAAATATTGACATATTTAGCATAATATTCAAATATTGACATATTTAGCATAATATTCAAATATTGACATGTGTAGCATAATATTCAAATATTGACATGTTTAGTATAATATTCAAATATTGACATGTTTAGCATAATATTCAAATATTGACATGTTTAGTATAATATTCAAATATTGACATGTTTAGCATAATATTCAAATATTGACATGTTTAGTATAATATTCAAATATTGACATGTTTAACATAATATTCATATATTGACATGTTTAGCATAATATTCAAATATTGACATGTGTAGCATAATATTCAAATATTGACATGTTTAGTATAATATTCAAATATTGACATGTTTAACATAATATTCATAGATTGACATGTTTAACATAATATTCAAATATTGACATGTTTAGCATAATTTTCAAATACTGACATGTTTAGCACATGTTTAGTATAATATTCAAAACAAGTTACCAGTGTTCTTCCTTACATACAAATTCATTGCTAATGATACCTTATGCAGTTGTAAGGGTCGTTCTTGCAGTCTGTATTGCATCGAAAACGTTGCCATGACAACCATCCCATAGGTGGTGTCCTTGCAAGTCCATTGTTTAGAGCCAACACCAATGGCAAAAGGCCAAGATTTATTAGAATCCAAGCTGTTATCATTCTGCTACCTGTAAAAAAAATACATATAATCAATGGAGCTGAAATTCTTTTTAAGACATATAACATACTTCCTGATTCTGACATTATAATATGTATGCAATAAGACTTCAAAATAAAAATGTCAGTTATTGTTAATTATTGAATAAACAGTTCAAATCTTATACAAAAAAATGATAATTTTCAAACATGAATGAACTTGAAACGAACTATTAAAAATTTGAAAAAATTCAGTATGAAAATAAGTTGGAACTTGTGAAGGGAATCTCTGATAGAAAGTATGTATGTATGTATGTGTGTGTGTGTGTGTGTGTGTGTGTGTGTGTTTTAGACAAGCCACAATTTTTCAAAGATTTGGCTCACGAGCAAAATTTATTTTAAAGGGGTTTGATATAAATAGCAATACTTCTGTGTCAAATTAAAAATACATATTATAGGAAAGAAAAAAGTATGTGGTTCAACTATGCAACACAACAAACTGATACACAATAAACATTTTAAAAGAGAACATTGGTATTTTTATTTATGGTCAAACAAATCACTGGATACACATGTAACATTTGCATGCACAAAAGAATGCATTTTGATGGACCAGTCCATTAACCCCTTTGTAAAAATACAGAAAAGTCTAAAACAAAATCCATGCATATAAAATAAAGAAACAATTTAACTCTATGTATGTCTACTCATTATTCCTACTATCAAAACAATGTCATTTGGCCAACTTTCTTTTGCATACCAGGGCCCAGCATTGTGGAATAAATTGCCCACTGAACTTGGACAAAAAGACAGTGATCTCGTTCAAGAGTGCTCTTAAAACTCACATATTTTGACAACAAAAACAAACTCAAAAACCTAATAACATTTCCTACCTTAAATATTTTCAAGCATGTTTTTTCTTTTTTAATTTCAAAGTGCTTGTTTCTTGTAATATTTTTTTCATGTTTTAGGTTGCTGTCTAATGTTTTAAAGCACTTAGAGCTTCTAAAGATTATATTCCTCATTATTATTATTATTATTATTATATATATATATATATATATATATATATATATATATATATATATATATATATATATATATATATATGCTGTATTAATGATATACCACAAGATGTTAAAATATTTCATTAAAAAGAAACATGGCTTGCCTAGCCTAGTCTCCTTGTAATGAAGAATATATACAAGTGGGATATCAGTGATGCAAAGTACATACTATTATATATATATTTTATTTACATCACATTGAAATACACATATTTGCCCTTTGAATGAAGTTGAGATATGCTATGGGCAAATGTGTATTGACTGAGTGAATGAACTCCTCACATCCCTGTAAGTGTGTCCACTAACAAAACAGTTCTGTGCCTTTTCTTGTTATTCACAATCACATTTGCAAATTGATAAGTTGAGTGTTTTTTTTTCAAGGTTCTATTTTTATTTACACTGATTAAATCAATATAAGACACAGTACCTATGATTTAAATATAAAAGATTGTTTTTATGAAGAACGTAGAGCACTCCAACCACATTAGCTTCTTGTACAAACTGAATACTGGTGAATGGAAATTAGCATGGAATAGAAACTAAGCAAAATAATGAACCAAAAGGAGATAATTAAAATATTTTAAAATATTTACAGCTGACCTAAGTTATTAGTCTGCTTAGTTAACATTACTACTGACAATAAAATCTCTCTCTCTCTCTCTCTCTCTGCATCGCATGACACACACACACACACACACACACACACACATATATATATATATATATATATATATATATATATATATATATATATATATATATATATATATATATATATATATATATATATATATATATATATATATATATATATATATATATATATATAAAATAAGTATAATATTCAAGCCATAAACAACTAATGAAGATAATTATGTCTGATTTATCTTATCAATGTCCTGCATCAAAGCATTTCAAAAACCACTCTGATGGCCCAAGTAGTTAGAGCATCTACCTTGGATGATGGAGGCTGCAGATTCAAACCCTGGCTGAGTCATACCAAAAGACCAATGAAAATGGTAATAACAGCTGCCTCACTATCCATGCAGCATAAGAGGTTAGTGTTAGAACTGGATGACCTAGTGTCAGGATAATGTGACTGGGTGGGACATAATGCTACATGTCTGTGGCATGATCACACAGTGCTAGACATCACTATAAAGTGCCACACTGCAAACATCATAAAGATATGCCTCTAAATTTTTTAAAGTTACATTAAAAATCCAAATCTCACACACACACACACACACACACACATTCCAAAACCAAAATTATCAGCAATCCCTCTTTAAATCAGCTACTTATTCAAACTGCGTGCGGCAGATCATCTATCATTTAATTGAAATTTGTATCATGGTGGGTAACATCTGAAAACAATGAATTTAGGTGAAGAGCTTGTTGGTCTAAATATAGTGTTACAGTACATATAGATTCACACAGGCTTGAGTTTGTTGAACGGCTATTGAATTCAATACCTAATGCATGACTTCAATTTTTCAATATGTTACTATCTACAGAACACAAGAGAAAAACAATGACTGCTACACTGTATAAAACAACATGTGTCACACACGTACAGGGGCTGAACTGTTTCACATGGCTAAATCATATGATCTGTAAATGTAGATAGCATGAGAATACACATGCTAAAGACAGTCATAGATGACTTGATTTAGTATCAAACATGAAACAGCTCCTGAAGTCTTTGACATAGATGACTTGAGCAATAAAATTAACACTCTGGAGTGTCAGGCAATTACACACTCCATAAATCATGACCATTACAATGATGGCTTAAACCATGATTTCTCCATGTGTTTCCAGTTCCTGTCCGCTGTCTTTAATCTTGGCCAAGATTTGTTTGCCACTATCTGTCTACCGTTACATGCACAGGGAAGGATTAATGAGCAAGTGACCTCGATGTAAAACAGCAATTCAGACAGACTCACAAATAGTGACAATGTCCAATCTTAGACACAGATAATCCCAATACCAGCCAATAGAAAATGTAAAATGACCATGCAAATAACAATTGATAGGCAACATAATCCATAATGCATTGCAAATAACAATTGATAGGCAACATAATCCATAATGCATTGCAAACAACAGTACCACTAAATTAAATAAAAACAGAACAGATTTTTAGTTTACTGTATGCTTCAAAGTATTACAGCCCAGATACATCTAAAATAATTATATCAGTACTACCTCTTAGTGTAGACACCAGGGTGAAAGAAATCAATGATCTGATAATTGACCTATGTGAAGACTTCAACCTACAGTACATTCCACAATAAATATCTTTCTTCAGAACCAGGATGACAGCCTAATCCTCTACCACACAGACAAAATTCATTTATTAAATAAGTAGATAAGGAACCTCTCAACTACTGAGAAATGTTTGCCCCATTTTCAGGCACAATAATGAAGAGTACTGTCTCTGATGTGGTGGAACTGGAAATGTGACACAAGTATGCCATCATGGAAAACAGACTGAGTGCTTCTGAGGCCATAAATTTAGACACAAAGGTTCTGTCAATCAATGTATTATACATACTAGGAAGCTGGCAAAGAAAAGAATGCCAGTGCTTCATTTACAACACGTCTAAATGTGAGACTCTTGACTATTCAATTGAAAATCGTAAATGCAAAGGTTAACAGATTCTCAGGTCTGTATGTGACTTGAAGATGCAATGCTAATATATATATATATATATATATATATATATATATATATATATATATATATATATATATATATATATATATATATATGAACATTTAGATATATAAATAGGATGTCAAAATGATAAAAGTAGTATGGCGACAAGAGACAATCTCAGTGAGTACCTCACGGCAAGATGACATACATATAACTGATATGAAACTAAATACAAAAGGTTTTAATATGGGTCACTTAAATGCACAAGCTATAGAGGGAAAAACAGACTAGATTAAGTTAATGTTGTCTTCCAAGGAAAATAATATACATGTTTTTGGACTCACTAAAACCAAATTAAATGCTAACCACAATGATAAATTATTTCACTGTCGATGCTACAATAAACCATTATGCAGGGCTTGGGAAACAGCAGGGGAGGTCTTGTTGTAAATGCAGAAAGGCAACCTGAGTCACTCAAAATTGTGAGTATTTGGGTGGAAAGTTTTCAAAAATAATGCAAAATCATTTCTAGTTGGTTTCATTTGATGGCCACCTTCCTCAAAAGCAATTTGGAATGATAACGTTTTGAAACAAATGGAAAATGTTCTTGATCAAGAGAAAGAAATATATATATAATCGCTGAAACAAATCGTTTTGAAACAAATGGAAAATGTTCTTGCACAAGAGAAAGAAATATATATATAATCGCTGATGTAAATAAGTACCTACATAATACATAATTTTTTGAATCATTAGGCCCAGTCCAGCTGGTTAATGAACCCACAAGGGTAAAAGAAAAATCAAGTGTTTTTATTGATCACATTTATAGCAACCTACTAGACAATGTGGCTTGTTTTAATGTACCGAATGTTGGTCTTAGAACAATTTATCAATGTTCTATATAATTACCAATGTTCTATATAAAGTTCCATGGAGAATGATCCAAAATTTGGGTGCATTTGTATAATGTGGACACCTTATCAAATTACTGCAACCAGAATACATACATAATGAACTAGAAATACAGATGCTGTATAGCAGCAATACAAGACAGTCAGAAGTGATGAAGTGAAAATTTATTGCTAGTTTACATAACTTCACTCAAATATAGTCCAATAAAGTTACTTATTTCATTTAACTATTTTTGCAAATAAAAAAAAAGACAGTGAATTTATTGTGCCATTTAGTAGCATATAAAATTATGTGAAATTTGGTTGAAAACATTGTTTTAACAGAATCAAAAGTCTGCCAGTAATAATTTTATCTGAATGTAATGGATATTTTAATTCGTAGAAGAAAAAAAATGCACATATTGTAACAGTTGAAAATCGTACTCCGTGTACGATCAATCGTCTGATTTTGACATTTCTTCACCTATTATATAATAACAAAGTTGTTCATGTAAAATATATTTTTACCAATAAGTTTGCATAATATTGCATTTTACGGTGGTTTGTAGCTATTTGTGGTAAATATACGATCAGGGTCAAAAGACTTTTATGAAAAAAGGCCATGGCCAAAATGGACTATGGCCAAAATGGACTAATGCTGAAAAGGCCCGTTCCAAATAGACCAAATCCAAAAATATTGATTACCATAAATGCATTACCAATTAATACAATCATGTATAGTAATAAAAACAAAATACTATATAAATCCCAAATCCTTACTTTGTATTAATATTACTTACTGCTAATATGGCTTTAAAAAACATTCAGTATAAACTGCAGGTCCAGTTGAAGAAAAAAAAAGTGATTAGAGGCTTATTTAAAAACAATACCCCAAAAATTTAGAAATCTTAAAACTGTTACATGTATTATAATTAGTAGTAGTAGTAGTAGTACATGTTGTAGTAAAGAGGTCTTTTTTAACAAGGGCCTTTTTCCATGCTGGTCCTTTTTGCCCTGTTATTGGCCTTTCTAGATATAACAGTACTAACTGTACAACCCCAGCTGGGCAGAGCTATGGTGTAGGGAACATTCAGAAATAAACAACACTGTGATTGGTGCATTATATAAGAGTTGTACTTTCTGTTAGGCTTAAGAAAAGGTAAAGCCTTCTGGCAACATGTGAGATTATGTTCATATTTTTTTATTTTTTACCATTTTTTTTAAAATGTGGCACACATGGGTGAAAATGTCTGTTGTGACTAGATAACTATTATCCCGGTCAAGCAGAGTTATCTCTCTTGTATGCAATGGAGTACCTGGTTTTGTCCTTGTTGAATTGACAATCTAACTTTGTTCTCTGTGACAGTGAGTAACATGCATGCTCAAGTAGTATAGAAAGTATATTTATTTCACAAAAAATTAGCACTGAAGTTTATGAAAAAACAGATGGTACAGATATATCTATGGCCAGGGCCTTTCTGAACCGGGCCTTTTCAGTGCCGGTCCTATCTGAAACGACACCGCAAATATATGGACACAGTAGGTGGCGTTTACATTAAATTGACCGGTGCAGTCTATTTTACGTATTAATACAAAATTTATATCAACGTATTAAATAAATGAATAATTATATATGGGTCAGAAAGTATCTATGTTTAAATATAGCTGTCAAAGAAAAGACATGCCTACCTGAGGTCTACCTGAAAACGCTCTACTTCTTCACGTACGGTTGTAGTGCCAGTCACATGATATATCATATGATATGTGATAGGTGCTGTGTAGTAATATTATTTAGTACTTATAAATTATATCCTAGAATGATGGCTGCTCAAATGTATTTTATTTATCTCCTTTGATTTATCAGACCTCTCTGGGTTTCTGGTTAATTAAAAGAAACTATGATTGCGTGTACTACTTTTTAAAAATAATCATAGAATGACTGCATAATCACGCATTTTAGTTGTACAATCAATCAATCAATCAATAATAATAATAATAATAATAATAATAATAATAATAATAATAATAATAATAATAATAATAATAATAATAATAATTATTGTTGTTGTTGTTGTTGTTATTATTATTATTATTATTATTATTATTATTATTATTATTATTATTATTATTATTATTATTGCTGCACTTGCTGCAGGTGTATGCTGATGCTTGCTGAGGATGTTTTTGGTTCGACTTCCTCCTGGCTCTCTTTGCAGCGAGGTTTGTGTTTCTCATCTCCTCAGCTTTCTGAGTGCCCTGTCTGACAGCAAGACGCCACGCGGAGCGGTCGTCAGCACAGCCTCCCAATTGTTTATGTTGATGTTGGCTGTCTTCATGTCCTTTTTGCAGACATCTTTGTAGCGCAGACGTGGCCTTCCAGTCGTTCGTGCACCTTCTACTAGCTCGCCGTACAGTAGGTCCTTGGGTATGCGGCCTGGGTCCATTCTCCTAACATGGCCTAGCCAGCGAAGGCGCCTCTCTCTGAGAATGGAGAACATGTTGTTCATGCCAGTGCATTTCAGAACCTCTGTGTTGGGAACTTTGTCCTGCTGCTGGATACGCAGAATGCGCCACAAGCATCTCAGGTGGAAGCTGTTGAGTTTCCTCACGTGACTCGCGTAGGTGGTCCATGCCTCGCTGCTGTAAAGGAGTGTGCTGAGCACGCATGCCTGGCAGACGCGCAGTTTGGTCTTCTCGGTGAGGTTGTGATTGTCCCAGACCCTCTGGTTCAGTCTCGCCATAACTGCTGATGCCTTGGCAATCCGGCCATTTACATCAGTATCAACGGAGAGCGAGTTGGAGATGGTGGACCCAAGGTATGTGTAGTCCTCAACAACTTCCAGGTTGAACCCATCAATGGCGATGGTTGGAGAGGAGTCTGCGTCCTGCACCATTACATTCTTCTTCTTCAGACTGATGGTCAGTCCGAACTCCTTGCAGGCGTGGGAGAGGCGGCATACTAGCTGCTGCAGTCCATCTTCCGTGTGTGATGTCAAGGCTGCATCGTCGGCGAAGAGCAATTCACGGATGAGAACCTTTGTAACTTTACTCTTTGCACGGAGACGGGCGATGTTAAACAGCTTTCCGTCAGTCCTGGTGTGTATATACACACCCTCGCTGCAGTCCTTGAAGGCGTACTGAAGGAGAATGGAAAATAAGATCGCAAAGAGAGTTGGCGCAAGGACACAGCCTTGCTTTACTCCGCTGCTGACTGGGAAGGCCTCTGATGTTGCGCCGTTGAAGCACACTGTGCTGTGCATGTTCTCGTGGAACGATGTTATGATAGCGAGCAGTCGTGGGGGGCAGCCTATCTTCTTAAGGATCCTGAAGAGTCCGCTCCGGCTGACCAGGTCAAATGCCTTGGTCAGGTCTATGAAGGCAATGTAGAGGGACATCTGCTGTTCACGACACTTCTCCTGCAGATGTCGTAGTGAGAAGATCATGTCTACAGTTGACCTGCCTGCTCGGAAGCCACACTGGGACTCGGGGAAGACTCGGGATGTTAGGGTCTGCAAGCGCGCCAGGTACGACACGGGCGAACACCTTTCCAACAATACTGAGAAGAGAGATGCCCCGGTAGTTGTTGCAGTCACTGCGGTCTCCTTTGTTCTTGTATAGAGTGACAATGTTTGCATCTCGCATGTCCTGGGGGATGTGTCCTTGTCCCCAGCAGAGGCAGAGGAGTTCGTGCAGAGGCTGTATTAGTGCTGGTTTCCCTATCTTTAGGACTTCAGGCGGAATGCCGTCAATCCCAGGGGCCTTCCCACAAGCGAGGCAGTCGCTGGCTTTGCTAAGCTCTTCCAGGGTGGGTGGTGTATCTAGTTCTTCCAAGACTGGCAGGTCTGGGATGGCGCCTAGGGCGGTGTCCTTGACGACGTTTTGGGTTTCATACAGCTCAAGATAGTGCTCAACCCAGCGCTGCAGCTGTTTGCCCTGGTCTTTGATGACTTCGCCAGTCTTGGACTTGAGTGAGGCGATCTTGGAGGTGGGTGGGCCTGTTGCCTTCTTGATACCCTCTTACATGCCCCTTGCATCCCCGGTTTCGGCAACTATCTGTATACTGGTGCAGAGGTTCAGCCAGTAGGTGTTAGCGCAGTGACGGGTGGTCTGCTGGGCATTTTTCCTGGCAGTCCTGAGGGCCTGTAATGTACTAAGGCTAGGCGCAGCCTTATAAGCCAGGAGGACTTTCCTCTTCGCCTCAGTCACGGGATCCATCTCCTCCCAGCTGGCCTCATACCAGTCTGTGTTTTTGTGCTCTTTCTTCCCGTAGGCAGTAATGGCTGAGTTGTACACAGCGTCTCGGAGGTGGGACCACTTGGATTCGATGGTGTCATCAGATGTCTCTTTGGTGAGAGCCTCGTGAAGTTTGCAGATGAACTGCTGTGTCTTCTCTGGATTGCTTGCACAGCAGGTGTTGATGCGTGGGCGACCATTCTTCTTGGCATGGTGCAGTTTCTTGGGTATTATTCGCACCTTGCTGGCCACAAGGGAGTGGTCCGTGTCGCAGTCGGCACTGTGGTAGCTGCGGGTGAGAAGGACGCTGGCTAGTTCCGCGCGCCTGGTGATGACTAGATCTAGCTGGTGCCAGTGGCGTGGCTCCATGATACCTGTTGGATCTCCTTGCATTTGAAGAAGGTGTTGGTCACACATAAGCTGTGAGTGCAGCACATCTCCAGCAGTCGCTGGCCATTCTCGTTGATTTTGCCCCTTCCGTGCGGGCCGAGACAGGTGGGCCATGCCTCGTAGTTAGCTCCCACTCGCGCATTGAAGTCTCCTAGTAGGTAGAGGGCCTCGGTACTGGGGATACTTGATATTGCTTGATCCAGAGCCTCGTAGAACTGGTCTTTTTCTTCTGGGTTTGAGTAGAGGGTTGGGGCATACACGCTGAAGATGTTGGCTGGGCCTGAGGATGTTGATAGCAAGAGGGCAAGGATCCTCTCAGTGCCTGATGATGGAGGCTCAATGAAGGCGACGAGGGTGTTCTTTACAGCGAAGCCGACACCATGCTGCCTGGGTTCGTCTGATGGTTTTCCTTGCCAGAAGAAGGTGTAGTTTGCTTCCCTGATGGTGCCGCTGTCGGCCAGTCGGGTCTCTTGAAGACAGGCAATGTCGACATTCAGTCGGGAGAGTTCTCTGTCAATGACGGCAGTCTTCCGTGCGTCGTTGATCTTCCGCAGGTCAGTGGTGAGTCCAGGGCACAAGGTTCTGATGTTCCAGCTTGCGAAACGAAGAGCTGGAGTCTTCTTGTTTCCTCTTTTTATCTTGCTTGGTGCATAGTTTTTTGGCCTGCTTGTTGAGATGGTTCTCTAAGCTCCACGCACCCAGTGAAGCAGGCAGGCCATGGCGGGAAGCACCTTATTGACTGGGGGCTGCCCAGCTTGAGGCGGGCGGTAGCTTCCAATGAGACATGGCGATCTCTCCCACCGTCGAAATCAGCCCCTGGCGCCAAGTTCTACGCCAATCGAGCTATGGCTTATAACCGGTAGACTGCTGCTTCCCGTGTTGTGCCGACGCCTTAAGACGACGCTGGAATGTCCTCTCCAGTGGAGCTACAAAGCCTGGGCCGTCTAGAATGGAGAATCAGCTGTTGCCCATGCAATAAGTCTAGCAATCAATCAAACAGTGAAATAAAACTTGAAAAAAATTATTCTTGTTAATGTAAACCTGGATATTTTTTAGGATGCCTATTAGTTTAAATTCTTCTTGCATTCCTCACGATGTGAAATCAAAGAATTGAGAATACTGATGGTTGATGAGTTTAAGTGAGACTAAGTTATATCATTCTGATGGAGGACACTAAGTTTTAAATACAGTCTGATGCTAGAGTCTAAATTGCATACATTTTGATGGCAGAGACCAAGTTACATACATTCTTAAGGAATAACACAACTAGAGAGATACTGCTATTTACAGACCTTTAATCATCAACATCCTCTTCTAAATAATCTTTGTAATATATTTATTCAATTTTCTTGTCTGAATACGTCATTATAGAATCTGTATTAACAGTATAAACACTAGAAGAGAAATTAATGTCATGCTTTTATTTAAAGTATTAGTACAAGTGAAACAATATCCAAGTGGAACACCTACTTGCAGGTCTAAGCATTTACTCGTCAGAGCGCCGTCAGCCTTTCTTGTCAATCCAGAATAAGCACCTCGGATGTATGTAGCGGAATTATTTCGACATTTTTTGGGGGGAAAAAAATTATTAAAACAGCACATTGTGACATTCATATTGGATTGGTTTGATCAATGATGGTTTGAGAAAAGTCACAAACTAATTTGACTGTCCTTTATGTCTAGAGTTTCCCATTAGTACCTACTTAAGATATGATCACTTTTACCTTGGCCGTACTGCACCCCTACAATAAATGTAAATTTAATTTTTTATAGTTGCATACTTGTTAGTGCCCAAGATATTATTCATAACGGAAATTTTAATCAAATAACTCATCCATTTTGATGACACAGAGCGTTAAGATAAACCAATTTAAACTTTATTTATTTAATGTCGATTACGGATTTTGATGTGATGACACCAGCATCCTAAAAGCTTTGTTAAAGAAAAAAGAAACTCAAGCTTAACCTCAAAACCTGAAATTGAAAAATATATTGAAAGTGCAAATTCTAAGCGAAATAAATTTAGCCTGTTATTGAAGACATCAAAGTAAAGCAAATCCTTAAAGTTCCATGATCTCATTTTTTTTAGTTTGATATGAACTTGAGTTTCTTCATCAAATAATTTAGAAAATACATGACATGGTCTTCAGTTTGGAGGAAGATGTAGAATTGCGAGGAACCCATCAGGTTTTGGTTGGTTACTACAAATCAGTAACGTGGTAAAACCTTAATCCAACTACCAATTCCAGGGGTGTAAAGTGTGTGTATTACCGCAGCACCATCTGGTACCCAATGAGACAAGAAACCCAAAAGTTGTATGAGATTTATATTTTTTATTTCAAATGAAAAAGACTCTAAAATTAAATAATAATAAACATCCTATAGGAAGTTTCTTGATAAAAAGTCAAAATGAGCAGCAAAAAATCACTGCAAAGCACTGTTATACACAGGTAACATAACCGTCAGCTTCCACTTAGGTAATAACTGAACTTTTCATGTCTGCACAGACAACGGCTGACAAATGATAACAAAAATGTGAAATGACAAAATATACATCTTTTTTTCCTTGTCTTTTCTGGGGGTTAAGGTAATGGCATCATGATAAATATTCAAAATGGGTAATGTTAACCCTGAAAGGCATAACTGGATAACTTAGTTAACATGATTACCTGAATAGAAACTGTCCAAATACATTCTACACAAAGTGACATTATCTTGCTGATAGCTTTTCCATTGATAAAAGTTTATTATGGCAAACTACCACCATCTTCTCAAAAGGTCTCATCGTAATAGAATGTAAACTCGTGTCTGATCAGATAATAAGTTTGTATATTTTGACTTTGTTGACAAGTCCATAGCAATGCTAAATCCCTAAGTACTTGTTTGTTTGTTTGTTTAGGTTTTTAACGTAGCTTTAACAATTTTTCAGTCATATCTCTAATTTGTCTGCAGTGAGGCAGTTTATTGTGATGTCTAGCACTGGGGCATCATGCCGCAGACATGTAGCATGATGTCCCACCCAGTCACATTTTCCTGACACCAGGTCGACCAGTCCTAACACTAACCTCTTAATGCTGAGCGCCAAGCGAGGCAGCTGTTAGTACCATTTATGTAAGTCTTTGGTATGACTCGGCCATGGATCGAACCCATGACCTCCTGCTCCCGCGGCGGACGCTCTAACCACTATGCCAACGGAGTGGTTCCTAAGTTCTTGTGAATACATTGATACCAATTACCCATAACTGGACTCACACTCATTTGATAGCTATATTATTTAATTATTATTTACCCATATGGGCTGTCTAGGAAACTTTTTTTTAAAATTTTGTTTTTAAGACAGTACCTTGTTTTAGTCTGCAACATACCACTCAATTTTCACATTTTTAACTGAATCGACAATTCACAGCAATTTAAGACTGTGATGAGAAGAAAAATATTTCGGAACTAAATTAAAAGCAAGAGGCCCAAGATGGTTGACTGGTATTGCTGACTTCACAGGAGACCACTGCACAAAGTAGGTTTATTAAAGAACACAACTTAGGTGAACACTCTCAGATACTTCATATTATCTTTATTTTACCTACTTTACCATATACATATTGAAGTCATCCATGATTTTTTTATATCAACCCATTTACAGAGTTTGATAGAACTGGATCAGACATATATAGTCTCTGAATCAAGAAAGTCAACAACCTCAGGCAATTAGATGCATAGTATGTCATTAATATGTGCTAATCTGACTTACTATAGAAATGTGTCTGATAAAGATAATATAAGATTAAGGTGAACCAAAACTCCAACCAGAATTCGGTCATTAAAGTCAATCAGATAAATGATTACTTCATTAATATGTATGGCTCTTGATCCTGAACAAACTTGTGTAGCATCTTGATAATATTCAACAATTTAATAACCTTGATTAAAATATAACATAGATTAAAACTGATCAGAAATGTAACTGCTAGACTGGTAACAAGTTCAGTCAGTCAGATGCAAGACCACATCAAATAATGCGCATGAATTTCACTCATAATCAAAGTAAATCAAGCTTGATCATATGCCAGATCACCTCATTAATATGCAAAAATCTTGTTTGCCATAAAAAATAAACATCTTGATATCAGTGAAACTGACGACTGATCACCTCATTAATTGTGTGGATTCTGTTCATCATTAAAAATGTCAAACATCTTGATGATATAAGCGTATATTCCATGGAATATTTTAATTCTAGTGGACAAAAAGGGAATATCATCAGAACAGTGACACCTATACCTAGCATGTGCTTTAAAAGACAGAAGAAAGA
Organism: Unio delphinus; assembly: GCA_029339505.1. Lineage (NCBI taxonomy): Eukaryota > Metazoa > Mollusca > Bivalvia > Unionida > Unionidae > Unio > Unio delphinus. The sequence goes on along the minus strand of JAQISU010000179.1, from coordinate 10,350,475 downwards.
AGGGAAGTTAATTAATTATATGGCACCTACTGATATTTTGTGTAATTGGTCATGTACCCCACTCCTAAAATTAAATGATGTTGATAAATTTGAATTATAGTGCTGTATCGCCCACTAGGGGCATGTAGCACTGTTTTAAGTTTCCAGCAAAGCTGGATATTTAATTTCTCCTGGGGGTGAGGAATGGTACCGCTTCCCCCAGGCATTTATGTACTCAAGGAGTACTATTTAATTTGGTCGTCTGTGGTCGGAGTTGCTTTTAAGTAACCATCGACCTGAATGGAGGACCCTAGGTGAGTGGGAATAGACCCACCACACACTCAACCCTAACAGCCAATTATGTGTGTTAATGGTGTGCAATGGCACAAGTGGAGAATTAAATACATAGCAGTCCAAACCTATATTTGTTATCCCTACACTTGAACAGGAGATATTTATATACCATCCATCTACCTGTAAATATATTTCCTTCTGAACTGCCATTTGAAAATTCACAAAACTTGCTCTACAGATTGCATGTGATAGGGTTATAGTTTAGAGGACCATCATTAGATGGGGGTGGGGTGGGAGATAGTAAATCATTGGGATATGCCATGTCAAAAAAATTATGTAGCTCTGTTATTACTGAAACTAAATTTTATACCATGAAAACATGAAATACAAACTGGCAATGACCTGCCTTCAAACTTTGCTGAGGTTAATATGTTGTGTTATTCCTTAAGAATGTATGTAACTTGGTCTCTGCCATCAAAGTGTATGCAATTTAGACTCTACCATCAGACTGTATTTAAGACTTAGTGTCCTCCATCAGAATGATATAACTTAGTCTCACTTAAACTCATCAACCATCAGTATTCTCAATTCTTTGATTTCACAGCGTGAGGAATGCAAGAAGAATTTAAACTAATAGGCATCCTTAAACATCCAGGTTTACATTAGCAAGAATATTTTTTTCTCCAAGTTTTATTTCACTGTTTGATTGCTAGGCTTTTTGCAAAATTAGGACCATTTGAACCTTCTAACCTTATTTATTTGAAAGTTTATGTCAATCCAAGTGTCAGTATGTTCTTATTTTGTTTAATTGTATATATATATATATATATATATATATATATATATATATATATATATATATAAAAGCTCACCCTACCATTGCTCCAGTTCACCCTACCATCGCTCCAAGCTCACCCTACGATTGCTCCATTTCAGCCTACCATCGCTCCAAGGTCACCCTACGATTGCTCTAGTTCACCCTACGATCGCTCCAAGATCACCCTACGATTGCTCCAGTTCACTCTACGATTGCTCCAAGCTCACGCTACGATCGCTCCAAGTTCACCCTACGATTGCTCAAGTTTATGCCACGATCGCTCCAAGCTCACTATACGATTGCTCCAGTTCACCCTACAATTGCTTCAGTTCACCCTACAATTCCTCCAGCTCACCCTACGATCGCTCCAAGCTCACACTACGATTGCTCCAGTTCATCCATTTTGAACGATTTGGCGTGCCATATCAAAGAGATCTTCGGTCGAAGCTAACGCCAATCAATAACGAAGACCACCTTAGTAAATCTGGCCAGGGCCGTAGAGAGCTATTACGGACCCTAGTTTAAGAAACACCCAGGCCTCTCCATGTAGTTGTTAAAAAATGTTCTTTTTAAAAATTAAAATGTGTGATTCGCCCCGGGCCTCCTTTCGGGCCCGGGCCCTGGGAATATATCCCCGGTTGCCTCCACCCACCCACCCACTCGTCATGAATCTGGCTCTTGTGGCGATAAAATGTGCAAAACATATTGTAGCGGAAATTTCCCCGCCTACTCTACCCAGAGTCTCGTTATCTCGGGTTCGATAGATTTCTAACCCAGTGGGATACCGTCTTATTCCTGGCTTCTAGTTGCAAACTGGGTCGTCAAATGAGTCGCTGAATCGTCGCCGTCTGTATCATCGACTTAGTCGATGGGTCTTCGACTGAGTCGTCATCTGGGTCCCCGACTTGATCGCTGAGTCGTCGACTGTTCGCCGACTGTGTAATAGACTGATTCTCTGTGTCGTCGAATGGATCGTCGTCTGGGTCGCCGACTGGGTCACTCATTCGTCGACTTGGTTGCTGATTGTCGCCAACATGGTTGCTGAGTCGACGAATGGTCGCCGACTGTCATCGACTGATTATCTGTGTTGTCGAATGGATCGTGGCCTGGATCGCCGACTGGCTCGCCGAGTCGCCGAGTCTTCGAACTGGGTCGCTGGGTCGTCGACTTATCGCTGAGAAGGTAGTGGTTGCGAGATGTTACTCGCTCAATCAAACAATCAATTAAGAGAGTGAGAGAGAGAGAGAGAGAGAGAGAGAGAGAGAGAGAGAGAGAGAGAGAGAGAGAGAGAGAGAAGTATGAGAAAAGGGACCAAATGTGCTTTCATTTGCTGGTAGTTATACTGTTTCACTTGCAAAGGGACGTCTTTACACAATACCGCAATATAGCTTCATAACAGACAGAGGCGTAATCACGTGACCGACACTTAGACGCTAATGGGTGCTAAATGCCTGCTAACATTTAAAATTCAACATAAACTTTAGCGAAACAAATATAAGCTTAAACAAACGAAACTTACTGTGCATGGGTTCGTCTCATTATGATATGATGAAACCCGCACATTTTCTAGTTTATAATCACAATGGCTCGTGCCAAACAAACATCACGTAAGTCAAAAGGATTTTAAAATAGGAACCTGACACTATTCCGGATACTTGACGCTAGAACAAGCAAATGAAGTAGATGAATCACAAAGGAAAAAAAAAACATAACATGGAAAAATATAGACACTACAGTTGGAAAACAAAGTGAACTGGAAGCACGCGAAACACTAGAAAACATGGCGGCGTTTAGGAATGACACTTATAATTCTTTTAATGTTTTTCAAGATTAGAAGAATTTAAATAAATGAAGGGAGTTTTCTAAAGTTCGAATATAAAGAAGGAGCACAAGAGTTGGACATGCCACACATGCAGAAAGATAAAATAACTGGATAATCAGCGGTGAGGATTGCAATGAATGTACAAGATCCGGTTTACATAAACAGACTGTACTCAGTTAACCCTGTTCGATACAAAGAATATATCATCAGACCTAAAGGGAAAAGACCAACACTACTGTATGGAAAGAGGTACGTAGTAAAGGAAATAAATCATGGTAAAACAACCAACACCAATCTTAAGGAAAGCTAAGAAACAAACAGGAGAGCTACACCTGTGTAAAATCACCTCGAAATTCCATTAGACGTGATAGTGAAACATTTTCGAAAATAATGTAATATAAAAGCATCCAGACTGGCGACGATCCATCAAACAACAATCAACATTAGGATAAGAATACTGGAAATTGAAAGAAGCAGACTGAAGATGATAAAGAGAGCATGAGATAGATAGATAGATAGATAGATAGATAGATAGATAGATAGATAGATAGATAGATAGATAGATTAGATTAGATTAGATTAGATTAGATTAGATTAGATTAGGTAGGTAGGTAGGTAGGTAGATGTTATGGCTATAATACTTATCTGACTGGATGCCTGTTATGACTATAATTATTATCTGACTGGTTGTCTGTTATGGCTATAATTAATATCTGACTGGATGCCTGTTATGACTATAATTAATATCTGACTGAATATCTGTTATGGCTATAATTAATATATGACTGGATATTTGTTATGGCTATAATTATTATCTGACTGGATATCTGTTATGGCTATAATTATTATCTTACTGGTTATTTGTTATGGCTATAATTAATATATGACTGGATATCGGTTTTGGCTATAATTATTATCTGACTGGTTGTCTGTTATGACAATAATTAATATCTGACTGGGTGTCTGTTATGGCACGAAGTTCATTTGCTCCATCAAAGTATATTGTACGAATTTGTTTGACGAATTACTGACCTGGAAAATAAATGAATAACATTTTTTGTTTTAAATTTACCAGTCATTAAGGGTCCTAAATGTACGTTTACATAGAATTAAGTGTTTTGCATTAGAAAAGATAAAAGAAATGTGTGTTTAGAGTTGGGAGGGTTAAATATTCAACATGGAATCAAGAACATTTTCACAGTATTTGATGAGTTTTAAAACAAATAAAAGCTTAATTAATATTTACAGCTCATTGTATGGAATTTAATACAGTTTACTGGATTGGATGTTATGCAGAAAGTTTAAGATATTGTAGTGCAAGACAACTGTTACATTGTAGTTTGGAACAATTATAGGTTACATGTATATTTGGTATTATTGTGTGATATTTCAATGCATATAGAATTTATTAACTTTTCACTTTGCATTTCATTAATTTCAAATTTTGGCACCAACTGTACTCATCAATTGGGTCCCCGAGTGGCCGAGTGGTCTAAAGCACTCTCCGTTACGGATCATTGCCATCTCACCTCTGTCTGCGATGGATCGAGTCTAAGATTCGGCTAATGTAGTTATGTGAGAAAGCTTGCCAGTAGCTTCTCGTGGGTCGGTGGTTCTTTCCGGGGGGTTTCCCGGGTTTTTCCTTCACCAGTAGTACTGGCCGCCATGTATAGCCTATCGTGTGCTGAAAAATGGCGTTAAACCCTACAACAACGTGTACTCATCAATTAATCCTCCATCATCATCATCATCATCATCATCATCATCATCATCATCATCATCATCATCAGTCTTTTTACCTCGTGTGGTGTCGAGGCACTGTGCTGCTGAACTGACCAGTTCCATCCACTTGTCTCGATCATGCAACAATGTTTGTCTCTCAGCAAAACATTTCTTGGTCCATTATGTAATTTTGTTAGTCCACTTCTTTTTACTGTCTACCTCTCCTTTTGCCTCCTGGATGCTGCCCTGCAGGGCTTTTGTGGATAGGCAGTTGGCTATAGTGACATAGCCATACCATTTCAGCTTTCTTTTTTTGACTGTGGTGAGGAGGTCTTCATATTGGCCTACTTTGTGCATGATGGTGTTATGCACTTCGTCATTGTGACGTGGTCCATGTAAGAGATGTCAGGGATGGTTCTGTAACATCTCATTTCAAGTACCTGGATTCTTCATTGTATTCTTCTGTCAGGGTCCAGGCCTCAGATGAATACAAAATGACTGATATGACTAGTGCTCTCAATAGTCTGATTTTAGTTTTCAGACAGATATTCTTTTATCTCCAGATGGGTCTTAGCATTGACATAGCTGCCGTAGTTTGTGCTGCTTGTGACAAAGTTTCTGCTCTTGATCCCTCTTCGATGATTACGGAACAAACCTATTTGAACTGGCTCAATGTTTTCAGTTCTCTCCTCAGACTTTTATCTTGTTTGCCACTATTTGTCATCAGCTTTGTCTTCTCCGCACTTATCTCCATGTTAAATCTAGAAGATGTTTCAATCAGGTTCTCCACTAAGGTGGCAAGCTCGTCTTCACTGCCTGCCAGCGCATCAATGTCATCTGCAAAGCGTAGGTTGGTGATGTTACACCCTCTAATACTGACTGTCCCACAGTGGTTTTATATGGCTTCACTCATGATCTGCTCTAGTTTTATGTTGAAAAGCATGGTGACAGGAGACAGCCTTGACGTACTCCAACTGTTGTATGGAACTTGGTCCCCCACAGAACCATGCGCAATAGCTGCACTGGAAGCCTTGGCATAAAGCTGCTTAATGGTATTGGTCACCTTTTGACCCATGTTGTACTTTTACATTCTTGCCCACAATGCCTCACACCCCACCCAGTCAAATGCCCTTAAGAAATGTGTTGTTTAATATACCTATAGTAAAAATCTGCATTAATATTAAATATTTAAAAATCTATGGTAAATGGATGTAATGCATACATCTCTAACAATGTAGTGACCACTACCAAGTATATTTTGGAAGAGTTTCATTCCTCAGACCGAGGCCTCGAGTGGCCAAGTGGTCTAAAGCGCTCTCCGTTACGGATCACTGCCATCTCACATCTGTATGCGTGGGTTCGAGTCTCAGATTCGGCCAATGTGGGTATGTAAGAAAGCTTACCAGTAGCTTTTCGTGGCTTGGTGGCTCTTTCCGGGGTTTTCCTGGGTTTTTCTTCCACCATTAATACTGGCCGCCATGTATAGCCTATCTTGTACTGAAAAATGTCTTTAAACCCTACAACTACAACAACATTACTCAGACCAAGTGACATAATTTAGGATAATGCATATATATTGTGATGTTATAATACCAGTATGCTTATTATATGCCAGAAACGAAAGATGGCAAGATTAGTTCTATATAAATAATGTACAAAGATCATATATCCTCAATTGGACAATGGCCACAAATAGATTTATTTGAGTCAGCTGAAAGAACTCGCTACTTTTGATTTGTCTGACTGAATAACGAAATAAACTGTTTTGTGTCTAAGCTTTTTAACATATGTTTCATTTTTGGATCAACATTTTGGTTCTGCTAACTTATCAGACTGGTTTAAATGTGCATTTTGGTTCTGCTAGCTTATCAGACTGGTTTAAATGTGCATCAAAGTCCTTGTACTATTTAAGACTTTATAGCTAATATTGTATACCTTGGTCAAAGTTTCTGGAGAGCTTGCAGTCAAGGTGTGGAAAAGGCAGGTAATTGCTGTGTAAAGAAAAATGGGTTTTGCGGACATAAGGTTAGTTTTGTTGAAAATTCCTTGATTAAACTTTATACATGGGTTGTTCTTGAGTGATAAAAATGTAGAAATTAGAAAATGACTTCTGCATATCATATCTAGTTCAAGACCACCTACATTGACCAAAGGTTTACGTCTTTGACACCCTTTAACCAGTAATGTCCAGAGCTGACCATGCAGAATTCGCTGTACCACAGAGCACTGTAAAACAAAAATGGAGTTTGTGTATAATGTGCCACTCACCTTGTTTTATTTAGTTTTTATATCCATTGGATGGTACATCTCATTCATAAGCCAAAGATTGTTTTCGTTATTTCTCTTAAATTAGTAGGGGGAATGCATTGAAACTTTACAATATATATCCATCCAAAGGTATAATTGGTCTTTAAAAAATACTGCCCCTGGATATCCACTGTGGCAGCCATCTTGTAAATCTTGTAAATAGGACTCCTGAATGGATGGTCATACATTAGGTTCCCATTGGTTGTACCTTCTTGATGCTGTGATGGTCCTAAATGAAAATCACGCTTGTCGAACATCCAGTATGGCCATCAAAGTGATTATCTTGCAAACTGTGTTAATATCATTCCTTCTGAAAGGATAGGTCATATTGACATGGGGTTGGGTGGGGGGCACTGAAGGACTTATATATCTAGCTTTTCCTAACTGGACATATTTTCTGGCTGAAATATCCAGTGGTCATCTTTAAACTCTTGCTAATGCTTGACCTGAGTTTATGGTCTTTAAAGATTGGTGTTTTTTTTAACAGGCAAGAACCTGCTGGATACAACGTTCCTTCTAAGCTGTGCGCCTGCGCAGCTGAATTGTCAATCTAATGTTAAATTGTGCACGTCTCCGTAATGCTTGCACAATGCAGCGAGCACTGCGCGCACATCTACCATTCGCTTAGATGGAACGTTGGCTGGATAGCTTGTGTTTTTTTCTGGTTATTATTATTGCTATGGCTATGGGGGAACTCTACAGATATTATGAACTTCTGAGAGAGTGGCAGGTGTAAGGTTAAGTTGTTTATTTTAGCAAGATGCAGAATGGAGAGTTCTTTTTTTGTAGGGTTTAACGCCATTTTTCAGCACAAGATAGGCTGTACATGTACTTTGGCTGAACTGTCTTTGCATATTGTACTTGTGGAAATTTTGCATGACCCAACTAACCAAAATGACTCAACAATCACCCTGAATTAGTCCAAAGTAAACTATCTTCAGCAGTTATTAAAATAAGTTATTAAAATCAGCAGTTATTTAAAATAAGGAAGATGAATTATTTTGCCATTCTATACCCTACCAGTTATGAAAGTGCAATGAATGAATTACCAAATATATAAAATGTATTAAAATAAAGTTACCTGCTCTATTTTCACACGTCCAGGAAGTGAAATGACCAGGCAGAGCAAGAAACGTTGTGAGAGGTGTGTTGTATATTCTGTAACCCATATGAACACATCAAGCATGCATCAACATAAATTGAAAATGAAGGTTCTTTGAACAATCCCTAAGATTTACGAAGTCTTTTTGTAAAATAGCCAATATAACCATTGAGGAAACCCATGGAAAATCTTTATCTTTAAAAGTCTAACACTACGCAAAATACGAAACTGTGGAGTGCCAGCTTTTGTGTCATGTTGATTAACCAGTATATGTACTTCTTTTTGAACATTATCCAGCTTAATATTTTTTGGCTGTTTTCTCATTCTCTTGTCAGTTTTTTTTTTAAATTAATTTTATGTACATAAATTCCTCCGTACTGTTATTTTGTTCTAACATTTTACGAGTCGTCTTTTCTTCTATTAACAGATTGTCTCTTCAAGACGATCTACCTATTTCTAGTGAGCACAGCAAGCTGATCGAGTATATATCACAGCTGTTTGACATATCGGTATTTTGTACCCATTTAATAACTTGGTTCATATACCAATATTCTGCTGATTAAATTGGGCAGCGATCAAGTAGTCTCACCCCAAATGTAATGCTTTCCCCTGCTCTCACTACAGCTGCTGTGGTGCGTCCCGGGGTTTGTAATTTAGAGCCGTCTGTATTGAGTGCTCTATAATCATGGTATCAACTTTCTATCTCCTAGAAAAAATTTGCCATTTTCTCTAATGGTTATTTTTTAAACCCATATTATATGGCATTACAGTTTATTTTCGAGGTTGTACAGGTCCATGTGTAGGGGCAGGAAGTTTGACCATTTATACCTGAAAGTCCTTCATTGTAAGTTCCTTTTGAAGTTCATTCATTTTTCCACCCTGGTAAATTATGGACCAATTTATGTGTAAATGGCTTATTGCATCTCACAATGACAGTCCTGGTAGACTGCTATGGGTCATGGACTGAGATCCATTCTATCCCAATTCCTCAGGAGTAATTCTCCTTGTCTTAGCTTAAAGAGTTGGGGGAGGGTTTGTCCCATCTAATATTTGCCGTTGTCCCCCAGAGGAGTTACCGAGAGTGCAGTTGATGTTGGCTAGAGCTTAGTACTGTATTTACTCAATTTTAGAGCTTAGTACTGTATTTACTCAATTTTAGAGCTTAGTACTGTATTTACTCAATTTTCTTAAATAAACGCGGTTTTACTGAGGCATATGACTGGCATCCATAACTGAGCGAATTAATGTCCTATATGAAGTGAGAAACGTGTCCTGGTCATCACTCAAACGGTTCCTTTTAGATCTCTCGAAAGTGTTAGGCCCTGTCCACATCATTTCACTAGCTCTGTTATGTGCCTGCCCAATGAAAACTGCTCGCCAAAGAACGTCCCCAGAAATGTGGCAGATTTTTCAAATTTAATAAAGGTATTATTTATGTATGACTTAGGAAGCACTATATTAATTGTATTTCGGGGGTGGTTGTAAGCATTCCAGTAGTTTTACCCGGAGCTAATCTGAAGCCCCATCTGTCAACCTATTTCCCAATCCTATCTAGTCCAGCCTACGCCTCACCCACAAGTTTCACTTGATGGGTTACGTGCTCTTCAGATGCCACGGTCGTCGGTAAACTGTGACGGGACTTGCATTTGGACTGTTCGATTTTATTTATGATTATATTAAATAAAATGGGACTGAATACACTATTTTGAGGGTTCCATTTTCGAGCTTGATCATGTCTGAAAAATGGTCTGCTATACTAATTTGAATCTTCCGACCCGTTAGAAATTTACAGTTCATTTATAAATGCGGTCTGTTATCCAGTAGTTATTAAGCTTTGCAATTAATCCTTTTGACCATAAAAGATCATAATGTTGTTGTGTGTTTTTTTAATCAAAGAACATTGCTATTCAATTCCTTGACCATTTCCTCTACCATTGAAAGTTGACTGTATAATTGATTCCAATCGAACGAGTTGATCTATAGCGGTTTTTTTTTATTGCGGAAACCACTGTCACGTTATAAGGATTAACCAGATTTCAACATGTATATGTAAGACCCTGAGGCTAATGATTTATCGCCATCAATATGTATGTAGGTGAATTCGACGAAAATTTAGGTGGCAAGCCAGTTAATTGACATGACCATAAAGTTCGTAACTGATCGTATTTTATGCAGCCAGTTAAATAATAATTGCGATCACATGTTTCACAGATAAGTGATGGAATTCTGTTTTCGGATCAAAGGAATATCAAGTCGTAAAATCCACCCTTGACAGACTGTTGCGAGGGGGCAGTGTCTAATAATATATGAAGCAACATCCACTCGGAACTGAGCCAGGCGTGGCCAACATTAGAATCGCAAGCTTAAATTTATTATCTTGAGAACTAAACGTTAGTAGTCGCTAACACCAGACTGCAAGAATTATAAGGGAAGATATGCTACTCCGACGTCAGTGGCGGGAAACTTATATTCTGGGAATTACAAGGAGCTTCAGTACATGTCAGTGACTATTTTCTCGATTGTTGTAATATATTGCTGCAAAGTAATTGTACTTTAATTTTTGCAGTGTGTATACTTTGGTACGTAGAATTACCATTTGTAGGGTTTGATTCATTTTAGTGTTTGATATTTATGCATATTTTGAGATATGAGCAATGTACATGTAAAGAATTAATATTGTAATTTGCTATTGGGTTAATTCGTAATAACCTCGTGCAATTATTCATTTGATATTATAGATTTTCAAATGTTGAATTTAATTATAAACTTTGTATAATGGTTGCAGTGTGCAATATTAGTTAATTGGAATTTGCCTATTTGTGTATACTTTGTAGGAGTATCATGTGTGAGGATATCTCAGCGTATGGATATGTGAATATCTGTGTACACTTTGTAGAAGTGCAATGTACAGAAATGCGTCTTATTATGTGATATTGTTTTGTATAATAAGATTGAGAATCTATATAGACCGTGTACACAGAGAGAATGGGTATTTCGATGTGCACGAATGCGTGACCAAAGAAAGTAATGACTTATCTGATGATATTTTTGTTTAATGTGAGTTAGATAGCAAGGGGAATATACTATGCTAATGTCCTTGTGTGTTAATACAGGAAGTTTTTAGGTCCAGCGGAACTGTAGGAGACAGAGGGAATTACCCCAGTGCAGTTGGTCTGAGTCTCTGGGATAAAAAAAGAAAAGGAAGAATGATAACAGAAGTTAGAAGGTCTGGAGGGAATTGGATTACCAGTCCAGATAAAGATCATACAGATGAGTAGGAACACAGGACAGGAGAAAAATATATTACACCAAGTCAGATGATGAAATAGGCCGTCACTTGGTCGAGTGAAAGACGAGTGATAGGGTTTGAATTTGAATTTTATTTGCGAGATGACTGTTTTTGAATAATATTAAATTGTTGTTATTTTAATTTCCCATTTTATGTAATAATTAATTTAACTGTCGGCGCCGCTGACTGGGGGATCGGACCTTTGCATCTCTATGTCACTACTTCACTACTTAAATTTTTTTCCGACAAAAACGAGTCAGAGTGGGTCGTCTGTAATAAGTTAAATAATAATGGGAGCACCCCAAATGGAAACCTTTACAACCGCTTTGATTACTAGATAGAACATTAATGCTCAGATTGGGTTTAATGATGTTAATAATCATTGTGTCAATTGATTTTTATATACTGTTCGTAACTGTGATGGGTCTGTACAAATTTGCATCTGTCGGATCCTCTCCAGTTTTCGGAATCAAAATTGCTATTGCATGCTACCAGTTTGTTGGAATTTCACCCCCAAGTCCAGATCGCATTCAGCAGATTCAAAATCACCAATGCTAATTTTTCTAAAAGCTTTATTATTATTATTATTATTATTATTATTATTATTATTATTATTATTATTATTATTATTATTATATAAATCTCGAGCCTGAAGTGTCTTCTCGGGGGCATGTAGCTTTTGTTGCTAAGCGCCTTTCTCCATTCGTTCAGAGTGACATATGTGTTTAAAATGGTATAAGTGGTAGTGTCTGTCTGTGAATACATAGGTAAATTCTTTCTCAACCCAGTGTCGGTGTTTTTGAAATAAGGTATAATGGTTTACGTTTCTGCTCATACCCGTAAAACGAGATGTCAGTTTCTCACGTTGTCTTTATTTGTGGTTAATCAAGAGATGTTTGGGTTGTAATGGTGTTTTTCCTCACTTATTTCTTAATCTGAGTCTATACTTATTTGCAGTTGGTCTTATGGTTTAACGATGAGCTGAAGTTTTTGGCAGCGAGAATGAGGTTGTTTGCTTTAAAAAAAAATTATTTTCTTTTATAAACAACGAAGTCTTTCGCTTCATTACTAAATATAAATCTATTTAATACCTTTTCTCCCTCTCTGGCTTGTTTGTAGCCCTCATTAATCCAAGGTACTGACCGTTTGACTTCTTCTCCCTCCTGTTTTGGAAATGCACAGCTCAGCTGTCGTGGACAGAGCTTTACCGAACGTCTGGTTGAATTGTTCAGTATTGTCGTTGCACAGATGGTCCATATTCATTCCCTGACATAACAAGCGAACGTGAACCAGGCTGCCTTATCAAAAATCGCCATCTTGGAATATTTTATTTTAGTTGTATTTATTCGTTAAATGTATAGTGACACATATTTGACAGTAATTTCTTCCTGTCGTACTTGTTTGATCAACTTCCCATTCAAATATTTCAGCATTATTGCTAACCACGGGCATTAAAATCCCCGCATATGATAAGGTTGTCTCCTAACTTATCTACAGTAATAACGTAATTTTCGGTTTGAGTGATTTTAGTCCAGTTTGAACCATATAAATAATTATATTGCCAGTGTTTAGTTTGATTAGTTGCAATTCCAGCTTGGATTCTGCGTTTTGAAAGATGCAAGAGATTGACTTAGAATCATTTTATTTCATTAATTCCTTATGTTTATCAAGGTCAAACAATTTTAATGTTCAGTTTGGACAGCGAATCTTAGTAGAGTAAACTGTTATTAATTTCTGTGGTTAAAATAATAATTGGAGATTGTTAACATGATATTTACTTTTTTTTAAATCCAATGAAAGAGGTGTATCTTGGTTTTTTTCTCAAAGTATCACTCTACATTTGCAGGAAATCGTCTGCCACAGCAACATACAAGAGAAATAATATCTTACACAATCATATATCTCGTGTTGTCTTTTCGCCTTCAAAGAGCCGCTACATTATGCAATCGGCAATAAACAAATACTGAAGCACACGTCTTAGTGTAATTTACTGTACTGGATTCGTTTCCTCTTTCTCGTTACTGGGTTCGATGCCTAAAGAAAGAAAAATGGAAGCAAAATAAGATTTTCAAAATAGTGTTTCTTTGACAACGACTTTGTATAAGAAATGTCTCCATTTGAAAATGAATCATATTCAATAAAGTTAATGAATTAAATAAATATATTTGATGATATTGTATCGAGATAAAATTTACTTGATTATTTCTAAAATAATAATAATAATAATAATAATAATAATAATAATAATAATAATAATAATAATAATAATGAAATAATTAAAATAATAACGATAATAATAATAATAATAATAATAATAATAATAATAATAATAATAATAATAATAATAATAATAATAATAATGAAGATTTAAGCAGAAGCATATCAATAGAGTCTAAAACGTGTAGAGGACATTTCGTGAGTGAGAATGTCTTGAATCATAATATTTAACGAGTTATATTTAAGAATATTTTTACGAGATATTTGTATTATTCCCCGTACATAGGTAACAGTTGGTTGGGGAACCATCCCACTGACTACCTCAAAATCTAATACACGTGCGAGTAAGCATTGCATGGAATACTATTTTTCAATTATATATTGTTCTAATTCTAAATCTGATACAGAAATTAATTTTGGCAACTATATTTGTAGAACAAGGAAGAGAATGGCACATAAAATGTTGATAGCCAAGAAGTGTCTGAAGTCGCTTGAAAGAGTGCGTAGGGGAGCAAGCGGAAATAAAATATATGTAGTGTAACAAATTTATGCATGTACATTTATATATACGTAAACATACTCATGCACTTATTCGTGTTACCATTATATTCATATTTTGCATGTTATTACTTAGGTTTTATACAGACCCCTTGTCTTCGTTTACATTATTTTTTTCTTTTACTTACAATGTCCTAAAATAATTTTAAAAAGTTCAAAAAAAGAAAAAGACAAGTATTCTAAAAAGCTGTTGCATCATCATCTTTAAAAAGTTTTCGGTACTTTATTCATGTATACAGCAATTCATGTATACAGCAAATATATATTGTATTTTGCTTACTAAATTGCTCAACAAAAGTGTTCAGATTTCGGAAACATGCATATATCAAACAAACCACATGCTTAATTTCATATACGGATATATATCAGCTGTTTATTAATTATAACTGATTTGTAAACATAGTAGATCTCATTCAAATAGAAGCATGTATAGCTGTCATTTCTCATCAAATGCGCCAATGTGCGTTTGGTATATAGTGAATATTTTTCTTAAATGTAGTAAAACTTCATTTCTTTTTTAAATGACTCATGTTTGGTGGTTCATTGTTGATTCGATGTATGTATGTATGTATGTATGTATGTATGTATGTATGTATGTATGTATGTATGTATGTATGTATGTATGTATGTATGTATGTATGTATGTATGTATGTATGTATGTATATTTGAGTCGTGTTTAGTAATCCATTGTTGATATAATTTTATATCGAGTCGTGTTTAGTGTTTCATTCTTGCTTCGATGTGTGTGTGTGTGTGTGTGTGTGTGTGTGTGTGTGTGTGTGTGTGTACATTTATAGACATAATTTTATATCGAGTCGTCTTTAGTGTTTAATTCTTTATTCTAAATGTATAAATATATTATTTCAGCTGCTGAAAAAGAAGATTGATCACTCTATCTCTTTTGTTTCGGTTTATTTGAAAACAAAATCTTTTTGAGACTTGAAAATTGTGTACATGATTACACTTGCGCCTTATCCATCCAATAAAATTTGTAAGTCTTGACTTAGCTTTGGAAGAGTTCCAAAAACGATGAAATAAATTCTGTACAAATATTAATATACATTAAAATTCAATAGTTATAGGCCTACGACATTGTCTATCGCAAGCAGATCTATGAAAGACAATTAAACAGCGTATATTAGATAATAATTAGTCGACCTTATAATTAGTCGAAAGTATGATCAAGGAAAGACAATTGAATAGCGTATATTAGATAATAATCAGTAAACTTTATAATTAGTCGAAAGTATGATCAAGGAAAGACAATTGAAAAGCGTATATTAGATAATAATTAGTCGACCTTATAATTAGTCGAAAGTATGATCAAGGAAAGACAATTGAATAGCGTATATTAGATAATAATCAGTAAACTTTATAATTAGTCGAAAGTATGATCAAGGAAAGACAACTGAAAAGCGTATATTAGATAATAATTAGTCGACCTTATAATTAGTCGAAAGTATGATCAAGGAAAGACAATTGAAAAGCGTATATTAGATAATAATCAATCGACCTTGTAATTAGTCGAAAACATGATTTAGTATTTATTCCTGGAAATGCTTCATGTCTTGCACATGAGTTTAATTTAAACAATAAACAAAATTGGTCTCAAAAGTTCAATTTTTTAACCAGTCATCGTGCCCTTGTGGCGTTTAGATTTAAATAAAACATTACACAATTTCTATCATGACAAGGCATTCTTCAAATTAGATATCGATGCAAGTTGTATGAAACACACACATACTCTCTCTCTCTCTCTCTCTCTCTCTCTCTCTCTCTCTCTCTCTCTCTCTCTCTCTCTCTCTCTCTCTCTCTCTCTCTCTCAGCAGAAGATGCATAAGATATATATATATATATATATATATATATATATATATATATATATATATATATATATATATATATATATGTGTGTGTGTGTGTGTGTGTGTGTGTGTGTGTGTGTCTCAAATATTATTTTCATGGATAGTTGCAATAATAGAAGCAGTCCCAGTCATAGTACAAGGAGGCTGGTGAACAAAATGGGCATTCGTGAAAGCGGTATGTTTCTTTTTGTTGCTGTTTTGAGCAGTAATGGCGAGTACAGATATAATAGATTAGCAGCAACACTGGTACTTCCATCATTCTCAGAAGATGCAGTTTAAGGAACAGTTGTCAATCAACAAAAACGCTGACTTCTCGCAACTTACCTATCTTATTCAACATGATGATGGTTTCATCCTCGTATGGCGCAGGTCTGTTGCAAATTTCAGCAAGGGCGGGGATGTCCATTGCAAACCTCGTAATCACCCTTTCGTTTAGACTTGGATCCACAACTAGCCTCAGGACAAAAATATTAACATTAAAATATTAAAAGACATTAAAAATCACAAACCATTTTGTACCATGAATTAATAGCTTTTGTTATTTACTTTTCACCTTGCGGTATTGGTATATATTTTTATTTTCTGTCAAATTCATTATCGTTGTCAATCCTGATCGTGTACAGTATTATAAAAAATAAATAAAACTTTAATAATATCACAACTGTACGAATATTTAAATAGACGATATTGAAATTTCTGGGATTTGGCAATTTTCCTAATATTTATGTTCAAATTATTTTTATGGTCCAACATGTTTGCTTCAAACTTGCATTGTAAAAGTATCAATATAAAGGCTAAACAATACTATCAGAAGGCTGGACAAATGACGTGGACACCAGCTTGATTATTTTGTTAAAACTTAAACAGAAAGAATAAAACAACTCTAAGATGATAATTTAAACTCACCAGATGCCAGTTGATAAGTGAATTTTGTGTTAGATATTTTGTAGAAATCAACACACAGGTATACGTCAAACTCGAATGTGTTAAATAAAATCGTCGTAGTTGATCTGGAAGGTAAAAAGTAAATTAACGCAATTGAGGAGACAAGCTGATGAATCGAAAGTAAAATAAACCGAATGAAAGTAAAGTAAAAACGATGACAGATGTATATTTATAATCACATAATATATAAACTTTTGAAAACACAATCGTACGTCGCAAAGCAAATCGATTATATTAATAAATCCAAGCGTATCGTGCATGCATTTAACACTATTTACCCTTTCTTCCAACGCATAAGTATCTTCTTGCCATTAGAAGGAAATAATTAATGAGTCTGTCTGTCTGTCTGTCTGTCTGTCTGTCTATATATCTATCTATCTGCATGTATTCTCTCTGTCTGTCCATATATATATATATATATATATATATATATATATATATATATATATATATATATATATATATATATATATATATATATTATAAAAAGAGAGACCGACAGACATAGACAGACGGATATACAGATAGATAGATAGATAGATAGATAGATAGATAGATAGATAGATAGATAGATAGATAGATAGATAACGTACGCGTTTGGGATACATTATATTTTGTGGATGTTTTAACTCGTTATAGATAATTCGTGTGTATGTGTCTGCATACAGTATTAAACACGTGTTAAGTATACGGCACTCCGCTAATAATGTTTATGTTCGATTTAATTTGTACAGAATCTGATATTACAATATTGATGACATACTTCAATGATTATTTTATCGTTTACTTTTGTGTAGATGTTAATGCTCAGAATCAATACACAATTTTATGTTGCTTCCGTGTGTCATGTTCGATACTATTTTGTGTGATTAAACTTTTTGATCTTAAACTTTGATATGTTCTAACGGAACGCTCCATGCCTTACTGCACTCTTTCATCACTCACTTCAGAATGTACTTTCCCTGGTAAAGGTCGTGACATTTAAATGAAGTGGTCTTCAACTTGACCGTCAGATTGATCCGATAATCAATAACTTCATCTCTTGTGATGACCAATTGACAACCGTCTGATCTTGACCACAATCCGACGAGGTCAGCGGGGAAAACACAAGCTACAAAAATTAGGCATAATATCACAAAAAGCAAGCAATAAGAAAAAGGTGAGAAAATGAAAACTAAAAAAGGGAAAGATGGTTCATAGTTGAGATGAATACAGATGAGTTATAAAGTAAATATGACTATCTAACAAAACTTATTATTATTATTATTATTCTTATTTATATTATTATTGTTGTTGTTGGTAGTAGTAGTAGTAGTAGTAGTAGTAGTAGTAGTAGTAGTAGTAGTAGTAGTAGTAGTAGTAGTATAAAGACGTCCTCTCAAACAAGGATCAACCCTAAATAAATGATACTTATTCAGCAAAACATTAGTATTTTTAATCTTAAAAAAATTGTGTCATATTAAAAAGAGGCTGTATCTTGTATAAAGCTTCAATTCGCTGGTCAGGAAGTTTGAGGATGTGGGTCTTTATGATTACTATTATTATTATTAGTAGTAGTAGTAGTAGCAGTAGTAGTAGTAGTAATAGTAGTAGTAGTAGTAGTAGTAGTAGTAGTAGTAGTAGTAGTAGTAGTTGTAGTAGTTATATTACTGCCATAAACACAATGACTAATAATGCCATTAATATTACTACGCAAAATGATTAAGAAGTTTAATTATTATTGAAAAATGTACTCACCAGCATCAGTTATCCCTTTATTCATCAAAAGAGACAGAATTAATACCCAAATCATCATTCTGGCAGATGAACTATGAATGAAAACCTCAAATTAAATTATAAATCCTTATCAAAGTTCAATTCTCTAGAAAATAGTTACCGAATCGCACAACGGAAAATCAAAATATTTTCCATTCCGTAAAAGGTATCGAGTCAATAGTACGGTCAAGGAAGTGCTCGTTTTAATGATTAAAAGCGAATAAAATGGATTTGATGTATACGAACTTATGCGGTCATGTAGCACATAAAGAAACATTCAATATCTAACACAAAGCTTGTTTTGAAATTTAAAAAAAATAAGTCATGTTCGCTTTTGAAAGAGCCGTATTGTTTCGACTGCACCTAATAAGCTTGATGAAGGCATGTATTGTGTTTAATTTCTTTCACGGTACACTCGAGTCAAAAAAAAGATTAAGAGTTTAAATAACGCACGAAACGGATTTGTAACCATTAATTAACCGTATATTGGGTTCCGTTACATATTTGTGACCCGCAAGGGTTTATCCCCTGGGTTGGTAACTTGTGGAACAATGCAAAGTGCTAGATATTGTATGAATGCTTCTTGTATCTTTTTTCATGTAGTCGAGATTTTGTACTGCAAGCATTTTTCATCTGTAAAAACACTCTCCCTCTCGAGTATATTTGTACATGAGTCAATTAATTTGCTACGGAATATAATTTCAAAGTGCGAGAACTTAAAGCATTATCTCACAATCAGCTTTATGTGATGGGAAAACTGCAAGTCGTATGTGAATCGACGAACACTAGCGTTTTCCTTTACGACATTGCGAACCGAAAATGAGCTTTAGCCGTGCAAGTAATGTACAGAAAGTTCTTTGAGACCGTGTACCATTCAGGACAGGTTTCAGCTGTCAAAATCGACCACCAGCCTATCAAGAAATTAATAATAATAATAATAATAATAATAATAATAATAATAATAATAATAATAATAATAATGATGATGATGATGATGATGATGATGATGATGATGATGATGATAGACACGGGTCAGCTGTACCGCTTTCATTTGAACACATTCGTATTTTATTAAAGAACATTGTAAAATATAACAGTAAGCTATTACAAAATTTATCATGTTTATGCATAATCTTCAAATAATAATAATAATTTTATAATTCAGAAATGTTATAGGGTGTTAAATTTAGTCCTCACTTTTTTGTCTCTCACTAAAAACTATGAATTCGAAGCACTGATCGTTCATCGTTTGATCTGAATTGGCATGCATTGCTATGATTTTCTTTTAAAAAGAAACAATTTATCAAAGCTTTATGACGATTGGTATAGACACAGCAATCTTAATGCAAGCGGTTCTGTTTATCATTTTTGGCGAATTGGGTTACCTTTGATTCGTAGAACAGAAAGAAAGAAAAAAAATTACAATCAAAGAAACGAAAATTGTTGACAAACAAAAACTAATTATGAAAATTCAAAAACAGCTGGAAAAGTTGAAAACTATTTTAAAAAATCAAGCAAAAATAAAAGATTCCTTGACGAAATTGCAAAGAGTACATGGTAAAAGAATGATTTTATGAACTCGTGACAAGAATTTGATGTGGTTCAAAACTTCTAAGATGAAAAATATGCAGAATGTCTCTTTCTTTCAAACATATCTACATTTGTTCATTTATGAGCCAACTCGGCGGAAAAGATTTGCTTAATTTTTACCTATAATTTAACGTAAGTGAAACTTTTTTGTAGACATGGCTACCGATACAATAATATATTATTCTTATCTGATTTATAGAATGATCATTTGCTCAATTCCTAGCTGCAGGAAAGGGCACAATACAAAGGTTCATTACATTTGTTCACCGGGTTAAGATTGCTTCTTTTTCAGGTTCGATGCCTGGTGTTTAAATATTGTCTACACGTGACGAAACTGGACCCTTGTAAACGATATTGATCGCAAATATATTACTTTGACGTGTGCGTGGCAAGAATTCCCCATTCTAGACACATTTTGAACTATTGGTTAAAAATGAAAATATTTAGTTTAATGTTGTTGTACGATGTCATGGTGACTTCAGTCAATAAGTAAATGGATCTTTGAAACCTCAAAATGAAAATAAAGTTCAGAATATTGTCAGATATTGATGACCTTGAGGTAATTGCCCAATAGTCAAATGGAAAGATAATCCATTGACAGCAGTGAGTTCCTGGGTTTAATTCTCAGTGAGTGAAAGGGTTGACGTTCATCCATCCATTCTTGTTTGCCTATTGTCAACCAATATGTTTCAATTACATCAAATCTAAAACAATACATTGGGACCAGTAATTGCACTAGAAAATTAAGCCGTTCTTTCTTGCCTTTAATTCTTTAATAGTCGCTACAATACATGTCTCATATATATATATATATATATATATATATATATATATATATATATATATATATATATATATATATATATTAAACATCTTATCCCTCGAGCTTTCCATGCTTTTGTGCAACTAAATAGCTAAATGGTTAATTTATCGCTTTAATTCAAAATATTGTTTTCATTGTTCGACGTTTTTCCTATGTATATAATATATTTCTTTATTTCAAATGAAAATTCATCTTTGCTAAATGTATATTTCATCAGTCCCAATCAACTCCAGTCTACACCAACCGCTACCTTGTTTACATCCACTTTAGTCTACGCCCACCTCATCAATTTCTCCATCCACTTCAGTCTACGTCCATTTCATCACTGTCTCCATCCACTTCATTCTACGTCTATCTCATCGTTGTTTCCATCCATTTCAATCTACGTCCACCTCATCGCTGTCTCCATCCATTTCAGTTTACGTCCACCTCATCGCTGTCTCCATCCACTTCAGTTTACGTCCACCTCATCAATTTCTCCATCCACTTCAGTCTACGTCCACCTCATCGCTGTCTCCATCCATTTCAGTTAACGTACATCTCATCAATTTCTCCATCCACTTCAGTCTACGTCCATCTCATCGCTGTCTCCATCCACTTCAGTCTACATCCACCTCATGAACAGCTAATTAGGATCAGATCTGGTTTGCCATTACAAAGATAACTTTTACACACAGTAAATTAGAGCTATCAAAACCATATTAACAATGACTTGTGTATGAACAATGTTAGATAAAATTCAACCATAAAATAGACCATTTCTGGTTATACGTCGGACAGACTATTGTTGAACACATAATGTTATTGATTAATGTACAATATTCATTTTCTGATGTATATGAATTATTGACTTGTCAAAAGTAGATCAGTGTTTGACACTTTAAAAGTTCGATAAAATGGTGTAAACATTCTCGATAATGTGCTGTACAAGGATCTAGATTATTTGATTATGTAAATGTATTATTCAAGAACGCAATTCAGTATGTATTTCTATACCTAAAAATACAACATAGCACATTATGCCAAGTCGTAAGTACAAGGTGCGTGTGACGTGATTATTATTACCGTTACGCTACCTAGTCGTCTTACTTTGTTTTTGCATCACTAAGTTATTTGATGGGTCTATCAAGTGCAGACCTAATGAATTAACAAATAACATTTCGGAGTGATGTCAGTTTGATACCAATATAAAAGATAATTTCAAGCGATAACAAAAATGGTTTCTGCTGAATTATGAAAAGGCAAGACCAAAAAGTGAAATCTAAACTTCTGTGCAAGAAAATGCATTGTGCGTTGGATTCATTCCACTGAAATAAATTTACGGATAATGAACAACGCAAACTGTCTCTTTACTCAATTTGGCCTGTTTCGGCATCTTCTCTGTCTTCTGAACCTATATGAGTAATCTTTATCTAGCTATTTCACAATGTCATTTTACTAGATCGCATAGTAAAAATTTAATGTCAAAGCTATTTGGGATTTTACTAACATTTTTAGGGTCCACGAGATCTTACGTTGTTATCGTACACATAAGTAACTTCTTGCATTTAAACAGTTGGAAGGAACTGTTCTCAAAACTCGGCAAAGAGACGTCTACTGAAAATAAAGTAACAGATTCCGTGATTGGTTTTACATAACGGTAGAGCGTTGGAATGAACTTTGACTTTTCTTTTGCCGTACAAACATAATGTTACCCAAATCGATGTTCTTTGCAGTACTGTTCTTATGTCTTTTATATCCTGTACTGAATATCCAATGAAAACAACGCTCGTCTAGCATTCTCTGACCCTCTTCGCGAAGTTGCCCTTCTCCTACACCTACCTTCCCTAGATACATGCATATAGATAAATGCATATAATGACAGAGAAGGAAAAGAAAGCTATAAAAAAAATGAACTGCGATAAATGTTAAAGCTTAGTTAACATTATTTATAAAAGATGTGACACTGGAATTTCAGGTTTATTTTATTAAATTGAGATACGTATAGAATGTAAACCGTGACAACTGAGATCGACATACTTTATTGAACTTTCGGTCTGTGTAGATTTGGGACGGTCTTGAAAGAGAAAATCTTAATGTCTTACCTCACCCCATCCTCCAAAAAGTTTACAGAAAACAAATCTTTTATTGAAACGTGTCATTAACCGATCATCTGCAATTTAAATAAACATTGAAATCAGAAAAGCTGAAATAGCATTCCACACTCAATTGATATCGTGGTTTCTTTAGTACCTGCCTGTAATTTTGAGCTATGCATGTGCCATTAAAAAAAAATTCTTTTATGTTCGATCTATTGTTTCAATTTTGTCAAATTTATAGGCATAGTATTTAGGAACTCCAAAGATTATATTCCAACCAGTCTTCCCAGCATCCTGCATGTCTATTATATAATTGTGTTTCCTAAAGGGAAATGCATGTCGCATTATGATTCTCAATGTTGTGTCTATGTAATTGATGGCTCTTGATGTTTCGTTATATGATAGGAACACATCTCTTGCCTATCCGACATGCATGATCAGAATGTGTATTGCATTATAATGATCAATGTCAACGTTTTGTGTTAAAGTATTGTACGAGTCACATATCTTCTACATCCCTGTAACAAGAATGAGTCTTCATTATGAAATGCTGTATTCAAGTGAAATTTTATAATAATATGCCTACTGGTATAAAATGAATATAGTTATACGTATTGTGTTTCTCTCTTGTCTGTGTCTGCTGCTTAAACAAAACGAGTCTTGCTTTATGATGAACAATTAAAAAGTTTTTCGTTACGGTTTTTGAAAGTCACTTGTTTTGAACATCAGTGGCAGCATGCAAGAAAACGCTGAAGAGTAGAGTTACTGGTTGCACAAATTTATGTAGGTTACACGTTGGTATTCAGCGAGTCCTATATGGAGACTTTGCTTCAACAATGCCATCGTTTAGTGATAGAGATTTTGACTGCTGCTGAAGCAGAAACTTCAATTCATCATTTTTAGAAATATTAAAGTTTTATGTTAAACATTTTGAAGCCATATATTTTCTACAGCCATTGTTTCATTTAATTAAATCTTTCTGATAAAATACTTAGTAATTCTAAAGTTTATGCCGTGATATCCTAGGAGGTTCTGCCTCGTCTGTCTTTTTTGCTTGAGATTAAACATTTTTCCTTATAGTAAACAATTTAAAATGATATAATGTTTTTTATATTCACATATCTCCTATATTGTTGCTGCATTCAGCTGTTTCCTATCTTTAGATGATTAAAATTTTGTATATACATGTACTATCAAAACTTATAACAGTAATAAAATAAAAGTGGGAACCAGAAATATAAATAAACAGGATGCAACTTCTTTGCAGATTCTTCAGAATGTTTCTCCACCAAAAACAAGAATTTTAAGTCTTTGTTGGAAAAGTACATAAATCGTATTTTATCTTTACCACAGAAAAACAACAAGATAATCTAAACATTATTTATTGCTGCTTTACAGAATCTCGAGAACTTTAAGTTGCAGAATGAAGAGACTTCACTCATAATATTTGATACCGATCTGCACAAACGTATGACTGAAGTCTCTTCATTCAAAACTCAATTCAGTATGAAACTCTCTCTCTCTCTCTCTCTCTCTCTCTCTCTCTCTCTCTCTCTCTCTCTCTCTCTCTCTCTCGCATACATACACTATGATGATGATTTTCATCATCATCTTCATCAGTACGGATGATGAAAAAACTTTGACCAGAGGCGTTTGAATGCGACTGACGAAACAGTTTTACCTTTAGTTGAACCCGACTCAAGAGAAACTAATAATGTTGGAGTCGGAGAAAACGAGCAGAGATCACAGTTCGCTCGACTTAGTCCGCATGGTAAGTGAGATTTATACGTATTATTCAATAGATAGATAGATAGATAGATAGATAGATAGATAGATAGATAGATAGATAGATAGATAGATAGATAGATAGATAGATAGATAGATAGATAGATAGATAGATAGATAGATAGATAGATAGATAGATAGATAGATAGATAGATAGATAGACAGACAGACAGACAGACAGACAGACAGACAGACAGACAGACAGATAGATAGATAGATACTTGCAATGCTAATTCCTGTGTGTTGTAGCTACTTATCAATGTGGCTTATGTACAGTGTTACTTTAATTCAAATATTTACGAATAACCGATATAAGTTATGTACAGTGTTACTTCAATTCAAATATTTACGAATAACCCATATAAGTTATGTACACTGTTACTTCAATTCAAATATTTACGAATAACCGATATAACTGATGTACAATGTTACTTCAATTCAAATATTTACGAATAACCGATAATTGACAAGTGAGAGCTCATGTGACAACCAGTGAAAGGAGCTACATGTACCATGTATAACCCTAAGAGCCAATCATATTTTGGCATTAATGTGTGTGCCTAATAGTTGAACGGTTTTGAACTGCTTGTTTACGATATGTGCAGTGAAGTAGAAAATGTCTAATTCTTCCATGTAACAGGATTCCTAAAGTTAAATCGAGTTGGTATTAAGTAATAAGTTACTTTTGCATTTACCACTGTTCTGTAATTAAAGAATTAATGTATCGTAGAGCCGCAAGCATAGTACACGTAGCTCTTTTCACCGGTTGTCACATGAGCTCGCACTTGTCCCAAGAGGAAAAATTCACGAAAATCGCAAGTTTCAGAAGCCGTAACTTCAGTTTTGTACAACGTAGAAAAGTCCATGACGGCTTGATGAATATAAAAATATCTCAGGAATAAAACAAGCTATAGAGAATGGTCGTGTGCTTTTAAATACGGAAATAGTAGAAAGGAATCGAGGGTCATAGGTGGAAACAAGAATTTGGAAGTTACGTACCTTCTCTTTTTATATAGTATGATAGAGAGGATCCTATGTAAGAATGGGTCATGTGGATAATCAAAGGTATTTTTGTCATTCTGTATGATATTGTTCCTTTAAATTATTGTGGATTTTTTTCACATCAAGTTCGCGTCGAGCACCTGTGTAAACAGACTGTAATTTAATAATTTTACCGCAACATTTCATTGGCTACTTGTCGAGCTGTATTATTACACACACACACACACACACACACACACACACACACACACACACACAATTAGGTCAATTATCTCACTCAGCGAGTTAGAAAGGATATTCAGCCATCCGATTAAACATGGTGTTCCTGTTAATTTTACATCATTTATGATTCGGGACAAGGTTACACTTTGTCTTATGTTACAAAGTTTCTTTGTACCTTTCTTTAAATATATATATATATTTAACAGACTTGTACGTGAACTGGCAAACCAACAGGTATTCTTCTTTTATGATGTTCAGGCATTTTGTAAGTTTTTAACCGTGTTGCAATTGTACATGTACGAGTGACGCTTTTTCTTGCCGTATTATGACAGAAACGATCTAAAATATTTGCAAACTAGAAGATCCCCACGCTTTTTCCGAGTCAAAGATTCGCCTTTTCTAACTAGTGTGCATCACACACCGATTCCAATCATATTGCAATAAATAGTTAGACAGTAAGAAGACAAACAGCAAGACTCAATGTTTGAAGTGAATAACTACACTATGTGTGTTGGGGAGAAGGGGAAAAAAAATGGAAAAGAAGAGAAAGAAATAGGAAGAGAATGAAAATAAGATAAAAAGAAACCATGGTAAAAAGAGCAGCTGAAGGTGTATGAAGTAAAAACATTAGAAATTAGGCATCTGATATTTTTAAAAATTCTTCATTAAATGTTGTATCGATATCCAACAACCTTGTTCTTGTTATGTGTTACATAAATGACTACCTAACCATATCATGGAACACATTACGCATAAATCTGAATCGACCATTTGCTTTTATAGTAATATTGAATCAAATTAATACAATCGCTCAATGCTAATGCAGCATTTCGTAGTTGAGTGCTTTTTACATAAACTAAATTAAGTAAAATGCATTCTTCAATCACATATCATGCAACATAAAATGCCTTGATTAAATGATTACAAAGCAAACGTTTGACGTGAAGTGGTTATATATATATATATATATATATATATATATATATATATATATATATATATATATATATATATATATATATATATATATATATATATCATACTATTACTACTTTAATATTTTGTTAAATCTCGTTAATACTTTTCAGCTCTTTTCAATTAGTATTGTTTTCGTTCATTTATTTATTTATTATAAAGGTCAAGTTTATTAAATTAAATGTTTCAGTTGTGATAGCAGAGTAAATTGAGATGGTTATAAGAACAATTGGAGGCTGATGATAACGATAATTACTCTTTTATATTCAAATGAAACAGGTATATATTTATATTTTACAAACGATATGGTTCTAAATTTGTAGAAAACCATCTATCGACGGACCATGCAATGGAACTACTTTTCTTACTCAAACAAATGTCTCATGTTTTTTTTTCTTTTCGGTTTGAAAGAGCCGCGAGTACATTTTCAGATTTCACAAGCTTCGTGTTTTCGTTTTTTCACAAGAAAAATCATATAATGAATTTGGCAAACATTATTCAAGTACACTTCATATTGTGTTTTACTGTACTCTCTTCGTTTCCTCATCCATGTTGCTGGGTTCTGTATCTGTGAAGAAAAAAGAAGTCGGAAAAATTTATCTCTTTCCCCCCCCCCCCCCAACAAAAAATATTTCTAGGACAAAGATTATATATAAGCAGAAAAGGTAAAAGAGTCTCATCCAAAATGTCTAAATTTTAAAGGAAGCATGTAAACCATAATGAATTCAATAATATTTGTGCTAATATTGTATCGAAGTTAAATTGTATAAGCCTATATTTGAAATAATATTCTTGCTAAAGATTTACAACCAAGAAACTGAATGGCATTTGACTTTGATTATACTATTTAACCGTTATTTTGAAGAATATTGATAAGTATTCAAATTCTTTAATGTACAATGTTAAAAGTGTGACTGAAATTTGGCGTGAAATGCATAAGTAAAATAAACAACTTTCTAAAGGATATATTGCACAAAGTCACAATATTACAACACACACACACACACACACACACACACACACACATATATATATATATATATATATATATATATATATAGAGAGAGAGAGAGAGAGAGAGAGAGAGAGAGAGAGAGAGAGAGAGAGAGAGAGAGAGAGGTTAGTAGTGTATGGGGATACTCTAGCGTCAATGGGAAAATCCTATGTAAAACAGCTTGGGAACATCTAGCGTCAAGGGGAATTTAACATGGTGGGGACTATCTAGCGTCAAGGGAAATTTAACATGGTGGGACTATCTAGCGTCAAGGGAAATTGAACATGGTGGGACTATCTAGCGTCAAGGGGAATTGAACATGGTGGGTCTATCTAGCGTCAAGGGGAATTGAACAGAGTGGGACTATATAGCGTCAAGGGAAATATAACATGGGAAATAAAACAAGGAAAAAAGGGGTGGCAATGAAAGCTACTATCTTTTCGAGACTTATGAGTGGCCCTGAAAAGGACCGTTAGGTGTAATGTTAACGTTGTCTTGTTAACACAGAGGACATCTTACAGATCTTCTTCTCTTCCTTAAACTTCTCCTTACTGTGGGTCCATAGAAGAGAACTCTCTTCAAGCAACCTTGTCTTTCCACATAGACTCTTCTCTTCCAATAGGCTGTCTCCGTCCTATCAATGACACTCCATGATGATCTGACATACATGGGTATGTCAGTCCTAAACAGCATACTTGACACAAGGGTTGACGATTCAACATTAGTCCACATCTTCTGATGAGAACAGGTGAATTGAATGCCGTGTACTGCGGTTATTTATAGGGGAAGAGCGGATTGAAACGGATTGAGTGTATCCACCAATCCAAACGTGCGTTACAAAAGTCAGACACAGCCATCCAATCGGAAGAGAGCAGTCTGTGACGTCACCTTTTCTATATAGAGGTACTAGCGCCTGTGCGCAGTCAATCGATTCAAGAGAGTTGTCAATCATGGCGGACAGTAAGAAGACAATGAATTGGAGTGAGACAGGAGTAGAGACAGCAAGTCATGGACCAACAGTGACTACTAAAGTCATGACAAATCTACATCCAGAAGAAGTGGATTTTAACTGGGATATTGTGGATTTTTTAACATCGCAAGAATTTATTCCGGAACCTTCGTTGCCTTCTGTATCTTCTTATGGACACGTCGATGATTTTAAGCAGAGACAAAAAGAAGCATTGGAGCGATTTTTACAACAACAGAAAGTAGAAGAACAAGCTTTTCTTATGCAACAGCAGGAAGAAGAAGAAGCAAGAAGAAAACACCAGGAAGAAACAGTAGCAGCAACGGAGAAGAATGAAGACCAAGGACAGAAAGAAAATAGTGAAAATCAAACGGTTACGACGGTACTTTTAGATATTTTAGCTGAGTTAAAGAGTCTGAAACAAATGTATCAGACTTCTTTATCACGACCGAAGAGAAAAAGACCTTCTCGAGCGAAACAACCCGATCTCTCTGTGACTACGTCTACCTTACCACCGTTAGTGATTTCTACCAAATCATTGACAGGAACCACCAGTCCCGAAGTAGGCCTTGGCCGTGGCAAAGGCTTAAGACAGCTCAAGAGGATTTCATCCCGTTTCTGAGTTTGTTTTGTTTTAAATACACAAAACACCAACGGTCCTTTTCAGGACCACTCCAATTATTTCGAAAAGAAATACTATGTCAATTGCCTATTTCAATGAAAACTCAAAAGTCCTTTATGTTTTTAAAAACCCATGATGTACGTGTGAGTGAATGAATGTGTGAGTGTAGGTAATTATACTATCAAATCAAAACCAAGAGACACTTACGTTTTTTCTCTTTAGTTTATTCTAGTACAAACGACACAATTCAATATCACAACATAACATAACACAAGACCACTTTAAAAAAGTTCATAGGTTTTCTTCTGTTTCACTCTTTCTGTTTTTTCATTTTCTTTACTGTCACAGCTTTTTTTTCTTCCTCTTCACTTTCGTTTCGTCTTCTTTTCTTGTTTTTGTGAACGTGACGGGGTTCTTCCTTGGAGGAGGGTACCTCTTTCTCCTCCTGTTCAGAATTTCTTTCCTCCTCCTCCTCCTCTTCCTCCACCTCCTCCTCCTCCTCCTGCTCCTGTTGTTTCTTAGGGCAGTTTGGAGACCAATGTCCTTTCTCTTTACAATAATAACAGGTATCTTGACTTTTGTCTCTATTGTAGCCTTTTTTATTTTTGTTACGATCTGAACATTCTGTAGCCCAATGTCCTTTCTTCTTACAGATATAGCAAGTATCTTGACTTTTATCTCGATAGGAGGGAGAGTAGGCTGTCGGCTGGTCTGACGAAAACTTTCGTATGACCCCACGTAAAGCTCTAATGAGAAGTTCCACTTGTGTAGGTTCTTCCATCGTTCTGGTCAATGTGAGAGTGAAAGGAATACTGAACCGTTAGACACTAACCCTTTATATATATATGCACGGATCGAACATGAATATATAGGGGTTATGGTCTTTAAAAGGTAGTCATTTGACTTTTTGCAGACAAGATGAAAAGGTCACATCATGCTGTGGAGAAAGGAAAAGACAGTAAGAGACAGAAACGTAATGTATCGCCTAGTACAGTAGCTGAAGTCTTGGCTCAAATTCATGCCAGTGATTTTGAAGATGACATGAGTGAGCCCGAATTTACACCTAAGCAATCGACGTCCAAGCAAAGTACACTACCCTTAGTTAACCCTGAAAATTACTATCACATTCGAGAGACAGAAAAGCGTTCCTCTCGAAAATTTAGAACAACGGCTTACACGTATGCCGTAAAGTTTAAAGATTTCAAGTCCAATGTACCTTTGGAGAATACAGAAGGGTTCATTACTGAGGTGTGGGATTCTGTGTTAACTGCACTGAAACAGCAATGTCAAGCCAAAGAAGACGATCGCTTGAGACTTTCTATTCATCACGATAATTTAAAGTCTCCCGTTTGGATCGAATTTACTAGTCCATCAGAACTGACACCTTCTAAAGTCATTGACAAAATTCAACATGTGCAACAATCCAATGACAAGTTTCACATTGACGATGGAAAAGCCACACTGTTCATGACCCACGTGTCTCTTCCCCAGGGGACAGGACGCAAAAAAGTATTATTGGTCGACAGCCTTCGCAGCACCAAACTAAGTCTCGTCCGAATTAACAATCCTCAAGACCAGATGTGTTTAGCCCGTGCTGTCGTCGTGGGACGAACGTATGCCAACAAGAACGACACGGTAGAATGGAAAAGAGCCTGGAAAACTATTCAACAATCGGACCGAGCCAAACAACGAAGTGAAGCAGAACTCCTGTTACAGCAAGCGGGGATATCCAAAGACACTCCTTGTGGCATTCCAGAAATGCAACAATTACAAGACGTCTTGTCTCCACGTTACACTTTGAAAGTACACCCTCAAGAAGTGCGTGGACCTCTTTTGTTTCGAGGCCACGATTTCAAAGACGGAAAATACATTCACGTCTATCATCACGATGGTCATTTTGATACCATTACCAGTATCACTGGATTCCTGGGATACGGTTACTACTGTGAAAAATGTGACTATGGTTATAACAATCGAGAACAACACAAACATTGTGGATCAAAATGTGAGGGATGTTTAGCCTCACAACCTTGTCTGGACCAAGGAAAAGAAAGAGTGCATTGCCCTGTGTGTCAGCGCACTTTTGTCAGTCCTACCTGTTACCAACAACATTTGAAGATGCAAGGTTCACAGCAGAAAAACACTTGTCAACTTCTGAGATTGTGCCCTACTTGTGGACAAGGCATACGTACCAATAGTGCCAAGTTTCACGTTTGTCGAGGGAAGAAACGATGTCACATTTGTCACCAAATCGTGGACTTGGAACACGAATGCTTCATTCAAAAATACCAACCCCATTCAGAAGATACCCAGAAGAAAGGGAATTTTATCTTTTTTGATTTCGAATGCATGCAAGAAACCGGTATTCACATTCCCAATTTCTGCGTAGCTCACCGTGCGTGCGAACAGTGCATCCAAGAACCTATCTTTAGTTATTGCCCTCACTGCAACAAGATTCCTGGAGGACGTGAAAAAATCTTTCGAGGGTCAAACACGTTAGCCAAGTTTGCCCGATGGATCTTAAACCCCATTGACGAAACGTGGAGTACAGAAGACATCGAACGTTACGGTAATTGTCATTGCCATGCTACGGTCATGGCTCACAATTTTTCGGGATACGATGGGCAATTTCTGCTCAGATACTATGCGGAACAATGTACCGAACGACCTCAAGTGACTTTGAACGGAGCTAAAATCATTTCTATGCAAGTAGGACAAGTACAGTTTAAAGATTCGATGTGTTACTTGGCCATGCCATTGAGTCGCATGCCTAAAACGTTTGGAATGACAGAATTGGTTAAAGGTTATTTTCCACACTTTTTCAATACCGAAGCCAATCAATATGCCGTTCTACCCCATTTGCCGGAGGCTCACTATTACGACCCTGACAACATGCGTACCGAACAACGAGAAGCTTTCTTCGCTTGGTACCAGACTCATGCCTCGGACCTTTTTGACTTTCAAGAAGAAATGTTAAAGTACTGTCGATCTGACGTGGACATTTTACGACGTTGCTGTGGAAAATTTCGAGAATTGTTCATGGAGTACGGAGGGATCGATCCTTTGAAAGAAGCTTGTACCATTGCCAAAGCGTGTTCTTTAGTGTACCGAAAACGCTTTATGCCTGAAAATACTCTAGCGGTCATCAGTCCTCAAACGACGAACTTTGTTAAACGTCAATACTCAGTCAAAGCCCTGCGCTGGCTCCATTACTTGTGCGACAAGGAAGACAAATGGATCCAACACGCTCGCAACGGAGGAGGCGAAAAGATTATTGGAACGTATTCAGTGGATGGTTGGGACTTAGAAAACCCTCAGATCGTGTACGAGTTTAACGGATGCTTATTTCACGGATGTCCTATGTGCTACCCTCAGCGTGACATCAAAAATCAGTTTTTACAACGAACTATGGAAGATTTGTACCAGACCACGTGTCAACGACGTTTGAAGTTAGAACAACAAGGATACCAGGTAGTGGAAATGTGGGAACACGAGTACGATCAGCGTTTGAAAACCGATCCCGAGTTTAAACGCATCGTAGAAAGTTACAAGTGGGTGGACCCATTGAACCCCCGGGATAGTTTGTACGGAGGACGAACGAATGCCACTTGTTTGCTGTACCAGGCGGACGAGGAGAAAGGAGAAGAAGAAATCAAATACTTGGACGTGTGTTCATTGTATCCTTACGTGTGTAAATATTGTCACTTTCCCGTAGGGCATCCAGAATTGATGACAGAACACATTGACTTGGACCACATTCGTCAGTACGAAGGATTGATCAAGTGTAAAGTCTTGCCACCCACAGACTTGTACCATCCCGTTTTACCTCACCATTGCCAAGGAAAACTGATGTTTCCTTTGTGTCGCACATGTGCTGAAACGTGCAACCAAGACCAACCTTGTCATCACACTCAGGAAGAACGTACCTTGACAGGAACGTGGGTGAGTGTGGAATTGTTTAAAGCTCTGGACATGGGATACCAACTGTTAGAAGTGTACGAAATTTACCACTTTCCCAAAACACAACAATACCGCAAGGGCGACGAGAGACAGAAAGGTATTTTTGCAGACTACGTGGATTCCTTTTTAAAACTAAAACAAGAAGCTAGTGGCTATCCTTCCTGGTGTCACACTCCCGAAGACCAAAAGATATTCAAAGAAAAATATCGGGAGCAGGAAGGTATCACTTTAGACCACATCGAGAAAAATGAAGGAAGGCGATCGTTTGCCAAAGTCATGCTCAATTGTTTGTGGGGTAAAATGGCACAACGTCCATCTTTACCCAAGACGGAGTATTTGTCCGAGCCGTCTCGCTACTTCCAGATGATTCACGACCCAACCAAAGTCATGAAACACGTGGACGTCATTCGTGAGGACTTGATCTTAGTCAATTACGAAGAAGAACTAGACTTTGTAGAAGCCGACAAATTTGGAAATGTCATCATTGCGGCTTACGTGACAGCCCACGCTCGCTTAAAATTGTACGAAGTGTTAGAACTGTTAGGAGATCGCGTGTTGTATTTTGACACAGACAGTTGCATCTACATTCACCGACCGAACGATTGTAACCCTGTCATCGAAGGAGACCGTTTAGGAGCCTGGACCGATGAACATCCCGACGACAAGATTCTAAGTTTTGCAAGTGGCGGTCCTAAAAATTACGGCTACGAATACCGAGACCCCCAAGGAAAAATGCACACCAAATGTAAAGTGAAAGGATTGACTCTTAATTATCGCACCAGTCAAGTGGTGAACTTTGACGTGCTTCAAGAAGCCTTACAGTTGGGACAGGATGAAACGTTTCAAGTGACTACCCACGAACCGCACAAGATTGTCCGTTTACCCACACACCAAATCGTTAGCAGACCTTTGGAAAAAGTCTACCAAATCGTGTACCAAAAGAGAGTACGACTTCCCAATCACTTCACTCTACCGTACGGTCACATCGAAATCGGGCAGCATATAAAAAGGGACATTGTCCAAGACCAATAGTTTATTGTGACTAACACAGCTAAGCGAAAAGAAGATGAATCCATTTAAACAGACATCATTCAAATTTGGGAATTCTCAAGTGGAGTGCGATGCTAAACCTTGTGATTGTAGTGATGCCAGGCTCTGTGACGTTAGCGATTCAGCAGGATATCGTAGGAACGTTGCTATGACTACTACCCCTATATCTACCCTGGAAAGTGATGCTGTGCGTGTCAAACCTGAGGGATGTGAAAGCGGTGCCACACGTTATCGTGGACTCCTAGGAATTTCACCGTACCTGCATCGAACTGAAGTGAGGAGAGTCGAATATTCGTTCCCGACGAGTTTGCCTGAATACTGCCACTTTAAAAGTCGATTTCAAACCTTCAAAGATAAATGGCCAAAATATCTGCCTGGACCAACTCCTGAAGAATTAGCCAGAGCCGGATTTTTCTACTTGGGCGAAGGGGATAAAGTCAAGTGTTTCAGTTGTGGTGTATCCATTTACGAGTGGGAACAGAAAGATTCCGCTTACCTGGAACATGCTCGATGGTCTCCGAATTGTCAATACCTACCTTTAGTGGGACCTAATGATTGGAAGTGACACTACTACTCCATGTCGTGTAACACACCTAGACCAGTATATAATATAAAACATAATATTCAAGGATTACCCTACGAATTGCAAGAGAAGATCTACAAGGACGTTTGGCAAGGCCTTGCTAAAGAAAAATCTCAAGGGGTGACTGTAGAACTTTTGTGTCGTGAAATTCACAAGAGGAAAGTGACAAAAATTAACCAACGTGTTAGATTTCTCTGGATCAAGGGTATTTTTTTGCTCTGTTACCAATTTACTACGTTTACCTCTGAAGATACTTTGATCCTTCTTAACCGTTACCCTGAATGGCAGTGGGACGAAATTACACGTTATATTAATCACTTTCGCTTTTTGTGCAAATTTAATTCTGTGTTTAATTCTGAGTTGAATCTACACTTGTAATCTTTGACCTAAAGAAGTATAAAAGAGAACAACCATGCCACAACCTTTATCATTGGTGATCCAACAGATTCCGTGGAAGGATATCAATGAGAAGATTCACACGGTGAAAGATTACGAACACTTATTGCAAGAACTATACCCTATGAATTGGGGTCGACGTGTCGTGTGTGTTTTAGTGACTTGCTTTCTGGGATTTCGTTTACCTGCCGATTCCTTGTGGACACTTTACGAACACTACCTATCAAAAAAATAAAACAGTATGGTGGTTCCTTTAAATGTCCACGAGAGACTTATTCTGTTCAAAGCCTTACGCTTTCATCTGGATACATCTCGACCTTTCCAAGAAAAAAAGATTCGTCAACTTTTACGTACGGAAGCAGTGTACGAAGATGTGTGTGTAGCTTGTGATTTACACCCTCATTGGACAGATGTACGTGACTGGAAAAGTTGGGATTTTGAGGCTTGGACAAACGAAGTATCCCATTATGCCCAAGCGTTGTGTTCCTAAAATGCATCGTCGAGTGAAAAAAGTCACTTTTAAACCTGTGTTAGTAACAGTACCAGAAGAAGAAGAAGAAGAAAAAAAATCTGTCACCCAAGACAATCCTTCTGTTCAAGACAAAACTGTCATGGACATTTCCCCACAAAGACCCTTTAGAGAAGACACGTATGTGACTATACCCCCTGTAGAGGAGACTATAAGAACATTACATACTACCTCTAGGACACCTTCGTTACCCAAACCACGTTGTACAGTGACTTGTTTATATGCCACTTTGATCGTTTGCCTAGGTATTTTATTCCTGTATTTATCTATTTGGCTTTTATGTTTTCGTGTTGTTCGAATTTAAACATGCATTGAAATAAACGTGTCTTGAAAAAAGTATAAAAACCTCTTGTCTTGTCTGTTTTTGTGTCAATACTGACATACCACTACACGACTATGGCTCACTCTACTCTTTCTACTACTCCTTCCTCCTCCACATTCAAAGTCATTGACGAACACTTAGATCAGGCTAGTTGGAAAGCCTTGTATCTTCGTCATCCTTTTAACATGTTAATTGCTGGACCGAGCGGTTCAGGCAAAACCGAATTTGTCAAACGTTTGATCGAACATAAACATCATTTGATCGATCGTCCACCTCAACGCATCGTGTGGTGTTACAAAGAGTGGCAATCGGCATACAGCCTCTTGCAAGAAAGTCAAGGTGATTCCATTGTGTTTGTAGCAGGCATTCCTAAAGAAGACGAGGGGATCGTGTCTGACCCTAGTCAAACTCATTGGGTTATTTTTGACGACATGTTAGGAGAAGACGAAGAAGAAATTAAACTATGGTTTACACGTAAAGGGCATCATCGTAATGCCAGTGTCATTTACATTACGCAAAATTTATTTCAACAAAGTAAAGCCCATCGTACCATTAGTCTCAATGCTCATTACGTGGT
Source organism: Unio delphinus (assembly GCA_029339505.1). Classification (NCBI taxonomy): domain Eukaryota; kingdom Metazoa; phylum Mollusca; class Bivalvia; order Unionida; family Unionidae; genus Unio; species Unio delphinus. The sequence goes on along the minus strand of JAQISU010000179.1, from coordinate 10,313,327 downwards.
CTTGTTTAAAAGTCCTCGAGATAAATCACAAGTGCAAGTTTTAGCCAAACAGTTAGGAACACCTTGGCTAACTCATGCGTACGATGATGCCACTCAAACGCCACACGCCTATTTACTCGTGGATTTAAAACCCACTACCCCTGATTATTTGCGATTTCGTACCGATTTGTTTCACGACTGGTGTCAAGACGGAGGACCTGTCGTGTACACGTCCTCCTCGTCGACATAACACTATGAAGCACTAAAAAAATCTATAAAAACCTTGGGTTACTTTGACCTGGTCTCATACATCGTCAACATGACGTCCCTTCAGTCTCATCTTCCCATCAAATTGATTCGTGCCTTGTACGGCATCAGTCGCGAAAAAAATCCACAAAGACGTGCTCACGTCTTAGAAGCCAGTCTCAAAGAAGTCTTACGATGGTTTACGGTGACAGCACGTCAAATACTGCAAGGCATCATTCACCTTCCACATCAAACCAAACGCTTTTTTGACAGAAACAAAGTAGCCTTGACGCAACTGGCCAATCCTCGCATTGACACTCACACCAAAAAGCAAATCATATTGAAACCTGGAGGCAGTGGTTCTCTAGGAGGTGTCATCATTCGTTCCCTTTTAAAATGGGATCCCAATACTCCCAAAGTTCACCCCAAGAAGAAAACAAAAAAAGCCAAACAAGCCCCTAAGAAAAAGAACAAGGGTACCAAGACCAAAGCACAGAAAAAGAAAAGTCCACAGAAAAAAGCGGTCACCCGCAAAAGAGGCACTTCGGCCAGGACACAACCTTACCTTCGTCAACCACGACCTGTAAGAAAAGATCTACAAGGACGTTTGGCAGGGACTACGTTGCCAGTAGCCTCAGGGGCTGCCACTTCTCCGTTGCGGGTGATGCCAGCCAAACCCAATTTGACACCCGTTTTTCCTAATTTGATGAAACATTGGAAATCTGCGTCTCCCAAAACGTCTCCTCCACCGGAGACACCCTCGTCCACCTTAGCGGCAGTAGCAGCTGCTCACAAAGTACCTGCCCCTAAAGTCAAAGTCCAAGAAAGATCTGGCATGTTAAAGAGTTTACTAGATTTGTCCAAACAAGAACTGTCCCGATTGAGTCCATTGCGAACTCCTTCACGACGTGTGTTACCTGCCATGAAGTTGATACGACGCAAAGATAATCAGTGGCGACGCATTCCAGTATAAAAATATGACTTGAAAACCACGACGTCAATCAGTATTTTTTCTGTACCACTGATGAACACTCAAGGATGCCTCCTCAAAAACATGCACACCACCACCGCCACTACCCTCGTCGTTCTGCCGTCCAAAAAGGAAAAGGAACAAGACAATCTCGTCATCGTACCAAAAGCTTAAAAACCAAACATCGACGTCCTTTCCTCCAAAGACGTAGTCTTTTAAAGAAAAAGAAGAGTCACCAAAAAGGAGGATCCTTTGGTAATTTTGTGAAAGACATTGTTACCTTTTTGACGAAGCGGTAGTTCCCCAAAAAGTAGATAAAAGAGAGTGTCTACCAAGTCATTGACACTAGTAATATTGTGAAACGAACAAGCAAAGATGTCACCTCGCAGAAAACATTCTTCTACACTCCACAAAGGAAAGAAAAGGAAAGGACGTTTAGCCAAACATCGACACGTTCATCGTCCAAAGGCCCAAAAGAAAATATCCGTCCGTCAAAAGAAAAAGATGCTGGTGCAACGCGGAGGATTTTTCCTACCCCATGATCTCTTTCCAGAAAAAGTGATACCACTTATAAATCAAGTGATGGCACAACAAAAAAAAAGATAAAAGAGGGTGTGTTTCAAGTCATGGACTTCAGTGGCATTGTGGAACGAACAAGCAAAGATGTCACCTCGCACAAAACATTCTTCTTCATCCCACAAAGGAAAGAAAAGGAAAGGACTACCTCCTCGTTTGGTCAAACACGGAGACGTGTTGTCTGTCCTGTCCAAAGCCTCTCCACCCATGCGAAAACAAATCATTAAAACGGCTTCCAAAGATGTCATCGATACCGTGTGCGAATGTTGTTTGAATGTCTTGAAAGGCACGATACCTTTGTCTTCACACCAGAAAAAATGCTTAGCCAAACATCGACACGTTCTTCGTCAAATGGTCGAAAAGAAAATACCCGTCCGTCAAAAGAAAAAAATGTTGGTGCAACGCGGAGGATTTTTACCTTTTCTTCTTCCTGTGTTGGGAGGATTAGCGAAATCCGGTATCCTATCCAGCATATTACCAGGTTTTTTACAAGGGATGACACAAGGGATGTCCCCAGGGATGCACCAAGGGATGGCTCCAGGGATTCACCAAGGGATGGCCCCGAGGTATGGGTAGCAATATGTATGATCCTTCCAGAAGATAAAAGGGATCCATGAAGCACCACGATCTCAGACGTAACCTTTGGAAGCCCATGGAAGGACGAAAACTGACTTTAGTTCCTTACAAACGATGGATGGAATACCATCGTTGGCAAGAACAACGTACCCCCCATTTACCACCCAATCCTGATTTGAACGAGATGTCCCAATTACAACACGAATTGCAATCCTTGCTGCATCGCCACGATTTGTCCGAAACCGAAAAATCGCAAAAGTACGGTCAACTTTTGCAACGACTACAACTCTTTCATCGAAAAGCTGTGGAACAAACAGCTCTACCCACACTGTCCGATTTGAAGGCACTAATGAATAATCCGTCGCCTTTACCCTCTACAGTAGCCAAAACAGACGTCACCCCACCATTACCCAAGGAAGAAAAAGAACCCCATGATCTCTTTCAAACACCCACTGCTACTCCCATTCCGAGTAAGATTGCTGCTTCCTTGTTGACCCCTTCCCCCACTCCCCCACGAGAAGAACTCAAAACTTGGGTTAAAAAGATGATGGCTACTCCTTCTTCGACAGATGTGAAAAAGAAAGAAAGGAAACCAGAGGTGAGAAAAGAAAAGAAGACCAAAGCTATCTCATTACCTCCGCCACCACTACCACCACCAGCACCCTCGACGTCAACTCCTGTGGCACATCGGACACGTAAAACCGTTTCCAAACCACCCGCATTTCGTCCCACCCAAAGCAATATCCTCGAAGAGTGGGTCCCTTATTAACGAAAACCATGGAGAAGGTCTTAGCCAGCATTTACTACGATCCAGCTCACCCTGCAGGTTACGGAGGCATTCAGAAATTGTATCGTGCTGCCAAAACTCGCTTGAAAAAGCTCCGTTTACCAGCAGTACAACGATGGTTACAAGAACAAGCGACGTACACTTTACACAAACCCATTCGACGAAAATTTCACAGAAGTCGCACTCAAGTGGAAGGCATCGATCATCAATGGCAAGCCGATTTAGCTGATGTCTCTCATTTAGCCACCTACAACCGTGGCTACAAATATTTGTTTTGTGTCATCGACGTCTTTTCTAAATTTGCCTGGGTCGTACCATTGACATCCAAATCGAGCGGAGAGTTAGTACGAGCTTTGCAACTGGTGTTGAAACAAAGCGGTCGTCACCCTCTTCGATGGCAAACCGACAAAGGCACCGAATTTCTGAACCAAGCTTTCCAACGAGAATTAAAGAAACGTGACATTCATTTTTTCACCACCGAAAATCCTGAAACCAAAGCCAGTATCGTGGAACGTTTTCAACGTACCTTGAAAGAACGCATGTGGAAATATTTTACGCATCAACACACTCTCAAGTACATCGACGTCTTACCACACTTAGTCCAAGCCTACAATCAATCTTACCATAGAAGCATTGGACGTGCCCCACAAGAGGTGACACCTGACAACGAAGTCACTGTTTTTGAGCGTCTGTTTGGTACGTCCCGGACGAGGGCTGTCCCCAAGAAAGGTAGAGAAGTGTTAACCACGGGAGATTGGGTACGCATTGGCAAAACCAAACGCACTTTCGACAAAGGTTACTTACCCAACTGGACCACCGAATTGTTTCGTGTGACTGGACGAGTGCGCGATCGTCATCCTACCGTCTATAAATTGGAAGACATGAACGGAGAAGTATTAAAAGGAACGTTTTACTTGCCTGAGTTACAACGTGTCACCAAAAAAGAAGACGACGTGTACGACATTGAAAGCATTCTCGAACGAAGAACTCGTAAAGTAGGAAAACGTCGTGTCAAAGAAGTCAAAGTACGTTGGAAAGGATATCCTCCTAGTTTTGATTCTTGGATTGACGCTGCCCAAGTCATCGACTATAAAAAGAAGTGACCATCATGCCCTTCAATACAGCTTCAGCAACCACAGTGACTACTCCTTCACCCACGTCATCTCTGCAAGATTTACAAAAGCAACCCTTGTGGGTGTGGTGTGGAGAACGTGTCCCTAAAACGCAAATCGTTTTTTTCTGTCAAATCTTTGTGGTGTATTGTGTCATCGGTGCAGCCATTGCTAATTTGAGTTTGCAACAAGGAGACAAACAATTGTGGACCATTTTACTCAGCAGTTGCATCGGATATCTTCTTCCCAATCCTTCCCTGAAATACTCTTACAACGGGAACAACAATAACACTATTGGGAGCCTTGCGTCCAACGTTAGTCCTTCTCCTGGCAGTCACCCTTCCAATCACAATCCTCTTTTAGATACTCCTTTAACCTCGAGTGACTCCTCGGACAGAACAACATTGGAATTATGAACCACACTATGAACCAATTTTACTTAACGTTACCCAGTGACAGTTCCATGGAGGTGTTTCCTAACAACACGTTGTGCTGTTACACGGCTAAATTACCTCAAACCATGCATTTGGATCAAGATGATCATTGGGAAGTAGCTTTAGTGGAAATAATACACCCGGCACAAATAAAAAACATCGTCGAAAATCAAAACACTTTTACAGTAGAAGTGCTTGACGAGCAATTGCAAAAAGCCTTAGACGCACGAGGTAAAGGTGGCGAAAAGAAATCAGATGGATCCAAAACTAATGTCCTGTCCACTCATAAGTTCGTCATTCCTGCAGGCTACTATTTTAGCGGTCAACATTTAGTGACTACGATTGCAAGCAGGTTCAATGTTGTGTTTGGTAAAGCCATGGAGTCCCTTGCATCCACAAAAACCCCAAAAAGTGTGACCATTGAGTACTATTCAGTGTCTCGTCGACTCATGATGACATTTTCAGAGGAGAAAATGATGGCCATTACTTTTTGTCCTGAATTGTTTGATATTTTAGGTGGAGACCTCAAGATGCTCCCGAAGAAAAAAGAAATACAAGACATAACCAGTAACTTGGATTTTGCAAAATATTTTCGATTCCCTATTGAATTGAACCAAGGTCTCAACTTGATGTTTGTGTACTCCGATGTGGTGGAGTACAATGTAGTAGGACACACCTCTGCACCGTTACTGCGTGTCATTCCTTTCAAAGTGAATTCTGACACTACCGCTGAAGAAGGTGGAAATACCAATCACGTTCACCGTGAATTTGTACATCCTCATTATTTACCCGTCAGTAAGTCGTATTTCGACAGTGTCAACATTTCTATAAAAGGAGAACTAGGACAAAATATTCCATTTACCAAAGGAAAAGTCACAGTGAAACTCCATTTTCAAAAACGATTCTCCAACCACTGAAAAAGTGATGTATCCTGTGTACCAAGGAGTCACTCGACAACGAGGACATGGTTTAGGAGATATGTTTAAATCAGCCTTTCGTTCCGTGGTCCCTGTTTTGAAACCAATGGTGACACGAGGATTGCACACCTTAAAAGATGCCGCATTGACTCACGGCAAAGATTTTCTTTACAATGTTCTCATTGACAAACAAAACCCAAAAGAAGCTTTTTTGAGAGCAGGCAAAAATACCTTGCTTCAAACGGGTAAAGAGCTTTTGGGTCGACGAGAAAGTCCTATAAATGCTCTGAACGGTACCGAGTCTGACATTCCTACTTCCCTGACGACACAGCAAGGACAAGGTAGAAAGCGTCGACGAAGACACCCTTTCAAAAGTCTCCGTACCTCTAAAGTGAGAAAGACGAAGAAAAAAAGAACCGCTCGAGACTTAGACATTTTTGATTATTAAAAGTGAAGAGAAAAAACATAAAGAAAAAATGATGCACCAAGAATCTTGTGCCTGTTCCAAGTCGGAACTGGATCTCTTTGCCATGCCACCCACGATGATGACCATGCAAGAAGCTCAATGGGTCGAATTTCATCCCGTCTCCTCTTTGACGGATTCAGCTCCCATCGAGTTTGAAATCAAAGGACAACCCGAAGATTACATCGATCTCAATAACAGTTACTTGTATTTGAAAGTGAAAGTCACCAAAACGGACGACACCAATCTAGCAGCCGATACCCAAGCAGCTCCCGTCAACAATTTCATGCATTCCTTGTTCAGCGAAGTGGATTTGTACATGAATAACAAACTGGTCAGCAGTAGCACGGATACTTACCCTTACCGAGCGTACCTCGAAAATCTCTTGACGTACGGAAAAGAAGCCAAGAATACTCATTTAGATGCTTGCGTAGTATGGAAACCTGACTTAGCAGATAAGTTTGACAAAACAGCCTTGATCGCAGACGAACGCACTGTTGTCAATGAGGGTTTCGTCGAACGTCATAAGAAAATTAAGGAAGGACGTATTTTAGAACTGTTCGATCGTTTGCATTTGGACATGTGGTTTCAAGAGAAGTATTTGCTGAACGGAGTGGATATTCGCTTGAGACTGAATCGTAGCAGTGCTGCATTCCATTTCATGGCTACTGATGGTCACCACTGTAAAACCAAGATCCAAGAAGCCAGATTATACGTGCGTCGTGTGGAAGTGTTACCTAAAGTGGGAAATGACATCAGTCACACTTTGAGCAGAACGACAGCCAAGTATCCGATACGACGCGTGGAAGTCAAAACGTTCACCATTGCCACTGGACTCCAATCTAAGATCGAAGATCATCTGTTCCAAGGACAGTTACCCAAACGTTTATTCATTGGTATCGTCAGCAATGCAGCCTTCAACGGTGGCTACACTCAAAATCCTTTCGAGTTTAAGCACTACAATGTATCCAAAATCGAAGTCAGTCGCGATGGCAAAACTTTGTGTACCAGACCCTTCGAACCCAACTTTGCCCAGAAGAATTACTTGAGGTCGTACTTGTCACTGTACGAAGCCACAGGACAGTTAGGAACCAACACCAGTCACGGTATTTCCTACGACGATTATGCAGGAGGTTACGCTTTGTGGGGTTTTGATTTCACTCCAGACCAAGGCAGCGACGAGGGACATTTCCACCCTATAAAATCGGGGCAACTGCGTGTGGAGCTTCAGTTTGCAAGAGCTCTTACCGAAACGGTAAATGTCATTCTGTATGCCGAATTCGATAATACCATAGAAATCAACAGTTTGAGAGAAGTCATTCTAGACTATTAGACACTATGGAAGACCCTTGTCCTTCTTTGAATAGTGGAGAATCCATGGAATGGGAGGTTACAGAAAAAGCAGATCCCCAAGACCAAAAAGAAGAAGTAGTGATCATGCAATCCAGATGGCCAGAACAGGAACAACAGTTAGTGGCTTGTTTTGCACAACACTTGGAAGATAAAATGAGAGACATGATTAAAAAAGATTGTTATGGATGTCAAATCGATCATCCCAGTCAAATTCAACACGATAAATGTATGATGATGAGTCAAGAAGAAAAATTGGATGATTATCTGAACGAAGCTTGGAGTCTCATTTCAGAAGAAGACGTGTTACTTCAGTGGTATAAAGGCTTACGTGATCATTCCTCTCCTCCATTGTTTACTCGAGAAATTGATCGCATCGAAGCTCTCTTGGCCAAGAGTAAAGAGACGAAGCAAACCATCAGTTACTTGTCAGACCGTTTCAAGCAAAAAGTCTGGATCGAATTGATGACTTATCATCACCTGTGAAGAAAGGAGAGAAAATCACAAGGCTACACAAAACAAAAAATGGATACTTGGGAACTTTATTATCTTTTGAATCGTAGTTCGTACACTGCTTCTTGGAATCCTGTCGTGTGTGCTAAAGATGAACTACCTCATCGCAAACCTCAAGAGAATCAAGCTTATGTCATCAACACAGATGACAGTCATCTTCCAGGAACTCACTGGGTAGCTGTCTACTTTCCTCAAGAGGGATGTGCGGAGTATTTTGATTCGTATGGATTACCTCCTTTCGAAGATGATATCATTGACTTTATGAGAAGAAATGCTCAGACGACACGATTCAATAATGTGAAATTACAAAGCACAGATTCTATGGTGTGTGGACAATATTGTATCTATTATCTGCATCATCGCAGTCTTGGATATTCTTTAGAACATTTAGTGACTTATTTTGATCGTCATTCGTCTCGAAACGATGACAAAGTAGATCGATGGTTTTGTGACCATTATGGCTATCTGTTGTCTTTAGCTAGGAAACGTAGTGTACATCAATCGCTCAATGATTTCCAACAGTGGAAATCTCAATTTAATTCACAACGTTGTCAACCATGTCAAAGATAATGTATTGGTGTTATAGAAGAAAAAAAAAGTTTGTTCTTTGAAATAATGTTTGTTCTTTGAAACAATGTTTGTTCTTTGAAATAATGTTTGTTATTTGAATAAAAATGTTGTGTTTTGAAAACCAATGCGTCTGTCGTTTGTTTTACATTTGTATTCATATAAATGCTCTTTGACTTTTCTTTCTATCCCTCACATCAAACTATCTAAACGTTTCAAAACCCTAAACCGCAGAGGGGTGTTTTCCATCACGTCCGCGCTTGAACCATATAAAGCAGGGGTAGTCTCCAGTCTGGCCATCCATTGTTTGACTCATCCTCCTACGAAGATGTGCTCAAGACTAGCTAAGCTGAACGAAGCTTATGTCACTCTGCATCGTATCAGACACAATCTGATGCCAAAGCCTGAAGAGATTGAGAATGTAAGAATGCTACAAGTAACGGAAGACCTCATAGAAGAACTCTTCAGAGAGGAAATTCAAAAAGAGAAAGAAGAATGGACTGAGAAGTATCGACTTCAAAAGCAGCAGAGAGAGCAGAGAGAACAGCATCAGCAGCATCAGCAACAGCAGCAGGAACCAGACAGAAGTTTTGTCGACTGTCGTGTGGACACGAAAGAGTTCTCTTTCTCTTTCCGAAGAAGCAGACCCTATCGTGTAGCCAAACGAGGACGCAATCTTAGACGATAAAAGATTGTCATCCTTCCTCGTACACACAAACACAAAAAAACAGCCCTTTTCAGGGCTACCCAAATATTCTCGAAAAGAATTAATCATTCAATTTGCTTATGGTATGTGAGGAAGTTAGAAAAAAATTAGAAGTGAGTCTATAATCACTGTCTCATTTTACTTTTGTTATGAAGTGCGTCTATAAGCACAACGTATTTTTTCAAAATAACTTGTTCAATGTATAATTAATAGGAGACAAGTATAAAAGAGAGTGTTTTATTTTAAAAAGTCAGCTTGTTTTGTTTTTTTGCTAATGATAGGAATAATGTAAGTTTTTTGGATCTAGGGGTGTTTTCCATCACGTCCGCGTGTTTTGGTAATGATAGGGATACTGTAAGATTTTTGGATCTAGGGGGTGTTTTCCATCACGTCCGCGCTTGAACTATATATAAAGAAGCACTCATCAGTCTGGCTACCCATCGTTGGTGAATCAAAGAAGATGAGCAGAGTTCAAAAGTTAAGAGAGCTTCAAATGCATCTGGAAAATGCTAGGCGTCTCCTGGACGAACTGGCTATGGAGGCCATAGCAGAGCAGGCCAAAATTGAAAAAGAAGAGGAGGAAAGAAAAAAGAAAGAAGAGGAGGAGAAGAAAAGTCCCATCTTACCTCACCGCATGATGAGACAGACTAGTGAAGTCAAACCCATGGTGAGGACACCTTCACCACCAGAACCAGTTCGTCCACTACAGGTTCAGCCCCCACTGCCTCAGCCGCAACAACCACAGACTCATCCACGGTTGCGGAATAGAGGCAGAAATGAAGAGACTTTCACTATCCCTCAAACAGAAGATTGGGATAGTGAAGCCACTCATTCTCCCTCTGCGCTCCCAATCACAAGAGTGAATTGGGAGAATGATTGGAGTAGGAGATGTGTGTGTGGGGCTAGACCTGGGAGATGCCAGCATTAACCAGGTGCAATTTGAAGTTTAAAAAAAACAGCCCTTCTCAGGGCTACCCAAATAACAAGAAAAGAAATACTATGTCAATTGCCAATGGGTGTGAGAGAGGAGTAGTGTGATTATAAACACTGACTCTATTTAGATGGTATAGGGTGTAATTTTGGATAGTATATAATAGGGTTTGTTTTGTCTGCTTCCCCGTGTGTGTGTGGTTAGTATAGGGTGTGATTTTGGATAGTATATAGTAGGGTTTGTTTTGGCTGCTTCCCCGTGTGTGTGGATAGTATAGGGTGTGATTTTGGATAGTATATAGTAGGGTTTGTTTTGGCTGCTTCCCCGTGTGTGTGGTTAGTATAGGGTGTGATTTTGGATAGTATATAATAGGATTTGTGAATAGTATCTAATATGACAAGTGAATGTAGGGGTGTTTACTTTCACGTCCGTGCTTAAGATATATATATACTCAAAGTGACTGACATTAGAACCATTCCACGGAATAACCATAGAAGATGGCAAAAGCATCAAGTTTATTCAACAATTTAAGACACAGCTATTTCTGGATATTAGACGGGGAATATGAAGTGGAAAAACTTCATCATAAATGGAAGATTGCGAAGAGTTTGGACTTTGCAAAAAGACTGAAAATAGCCAGGGAGCTCTTAGGAGGAATGCTAGAAGAAGAAGCCAAAAAGTTACGAGGCTGCATTAATCCACCCTATGTTAGAGTGGGGACATTGAAGCAAGTAATAGATATTGTCGAAAACGTCAAGTGTTTTTTGGATAATATCTTGACAGAGTACCCCCATGTCCAAAAGGGTTTGGACCCGCTCAAGAAAGCTGAAGAACTGATGAGAAAGGAACTATTAGAAGAAGTGAAGAAGATAAAAGATAACTGGAGTAAGGAGAGAAAGGAAAGAAAGGACAATGAAAACCAAAAAAAGAAAGAGGACTTTGAAAAATTAAATAACAATTGGATAAAGATACAAGAGAAGTTTAGAGCTATGGGGCATCCTGACTGGATTCCCGAAGAAGAAAAGAAGAAGAAGGGAATCATTGGTAAAATCAAAAGGTGGTGGAACAATGGCAGAAAATAAAAGAAGAAGAAGTATCCAAAGGCCCTTTTCAGGGCCACTCATAAGTCTCGAAAAGATAGTAGCTTTCATTGCCACCCCTTTTTTCCTTGTTTTATTTCCCATGTTATATTTCCCTTGACGCTATATAGTCCCACTCTGTTCAATTCCCCTTGACGCTAGATAGACCCACCATGTTCAATTCCCCTTGACGCTAGATAGTCCCACCATGTTCAATTTCCCTTGACGCTAGATAGTCCCACCATGTTAAATTTCCCTTGACGCTAGATAGTCCCCACCATGTTAAATTCCCCTTGACGCTAGATGTTCCCAAGCTGTTTTACATAGGATTTTCCCATTGACGCTAGAGTATCCCCATACACTACTGAGGTTAACACATTTGGTTTTCTTTTATAGTTCATCAAATAAAATGTATAATACTTACGTTCTTTTTGTAAGACTGAACTTGTGAAATTTATCATATAACTTGATGGTTTTGACTTCAGAGGAGATTTCTGGCGACAGTAACAAAAAGTCGCTATAACGGCGAGTGCTCCAATGACCAATACACCTCCAACAACCCCGCCAATGAGAGGTGCATATTCATCCGGGCCCTTTTGTGTGTTGGCTTCGAGATGGAGTTGAACATTTGGTCCAGTTGTCCGACCAACTGGTACTGCTGTTTCGAAAACTTCAATCTGTGAATCCTTTGTCTCTGAAATTATTTTACATGAAAACCTCAATCGGTCTTTATATGGCTGATTTGCAAACTTCAAGGCATGAAAATCGAAATTAAAGATTGATAAGCTATTAACATCTAGATTATGACGAGTGATAAAATAACTGATATACGTGTTTTTCAGCAGAAACTGACTTTGAATGGAGCAATAAGTGTTATTGTAGTTGACAGCATGTTTTCATACATAACGGTCTTTAACCTTGTACTTCACAAACAGCTAATGCAAAAGCCCGTTTCAATAACTTGTCTCAGAAAATAATCTCAGCTTATCTCAGATAATAATATCAGCTTTACTCAGATACTCTGCTATCAATATACTGTACAATTAGTCTATATCAGCTGTACTCAGATGTCTGCTATCAATAGACTGTACAATTAGTCTATATCAGCTTTACTCAGATATCTGCTATCAATAGACTGTACAATTAGTCTAAACCATGCATCAAGTTTGTAGTTGAAACTCTTCGTGTCTTCCTCACCTGTTTAAATTGAACCAATGTACAAAGTTGTAGTCTCTCTCTCTCTCTCTCTCTCTCTCTCTCTCTCTCTCTCTCTCTCTCTCTCTCTCTCTCTCTCTCTCTCTCTCTCTCTCTCTCTCTCTCTCTCTCACATAATGTTTTCCAAATGAACTAAAAGCACCGAGGAATCGACAACAATAGTAAGCAGCGTGCGTTTTGTTTTGGTGATGTTTGGAGCAGCAGTAGTGATGGTAGAATCAATTCATGAGCAGCAACACAGTGGTGGCAGACACTGTGACTTAAAGAAAAGTGTGTCAACAACAAAGGTTGACTTCTCGCAACTTACCTATCTTGTTCAGCGTAATGAGTGTTTCCTCCTCGAAGGGCGCAGGTCTGTTGCAGATATCGGCAAGAACTGGGATGTTTCCTGCAAACTTTGTAACCACCCGTTCATTTATGCTTGGATCTACAACTAGCATTAGAACAAAAACATAACATCAAAACTTTGAACCAAAGACATTAACAACCTCTTTTTTTAAAGGATGAATCAAGAACTAATTGCAATTGCTTTAATCATTGCGTGTAATAGATATGTGATTATCTATATGACCTTGAAATATATGTCTTTGTCACCATTCGTTTCCTTTCTTGATATATTTAATATATTTTACCAGTAGACTCATATATTGTATTAAAAGCTTTCTAATGTCACAGAGGTAAGACTGTTTAAGTAGACGATATGCATTTAACTTTGAATTTGACGATGTATTATGATTTACGTAAGTCGAATGATTTACCGAAAAGTAGTTTTGCTCAAATACTGGCTTTAATAATTGCTTTGCACAAATATCTAATTAAAAAAATATATAATTAGAACAGAAAAATAAAAAAATACAGCCAATGTTCATAAAGGTAGACATATTGCATTATTAATAATTATCAATTTATTCGTTTTGTTAGAACTTAAAGATTAAAACCCCAAATTATTAACATAATAATTTGAACTCACCTGATACCAGCTGATAGGTGAATTTTGTGTTAGATATTTTGTAGAATTCAACACACAGGTAAGCATCAAATTCAAATGTGTTAAAAAAAAACGTCGAACTTGATCTGGAAGGTAAAAGTGATTTAATGTACGCGAAGTGGCAAGCTGATAATTAAAAAGGAAATAAGCCCAAAGAGAAAAAAAGTGAGGATACGATGGTTCGGTTAAAATATGCTTAGGTACTCCAAGAAGATTAATATGTTAGACATAATTTATTACTAATGTAAATATTAACTTTTAAAGCAATTCCTGTCATGATCGCTTAAGGTGAAGCAATTTCAAACCCACATATCATTTCAACCTGCTGATAAAGGACTGTATCAGTTTTTTTTAAGAGAAATCATAATTAGAAATTAGTTTTACAGGAGTCTTCTGAAACCAATAATACTGCATTGTAAAGTATCAATGTTCACTTTCACAAATCCAAGTTTAACTTTATATCATTTAACACAAAATTTAACCTTTTCTTGCAAAGCAAAAATAATGTATTACCTTCTAATAGAGATGCAATATTGATGTGTGTGTGTGTGTGTGTGTGTGTGTGTGTGTTTAATTGACTACGCTTGCAATATACAAGTTTCCGGTTCGTTTTCCATAATTGAATACCAAATTACTTTAATAATATTGTTGACTTTGTTTACTATTTTGTTCACAAATAAAACACATATAAATGTCCCCGTCCCCATCTCAGTTTCTGATGCTTTCTTGTATAAAATTCACGGCTACTTTGGTTGATTAAAATCTAGAACTTAGGTATGTTTGAACGGAACGCTCCAAGCCTTATGGAGTGTTTTAATAACTTACTTGAGAATGTACTTATCCTGATAAAGGTCGTGACATTTAAATGAAATGGCCGTTAGCATGACCGTCAGATTGATCCGATAATCATTAACTTCATCCATTGTGATGACCAATCGACCACCGTCTGAGCTTGACCACATCCCGACGAGATCAGTGGGGAAAACACAAGCTAGGAAAATTATGGAATACTTTTTTTTAATGTAAGAAACAAGTAAATAAACAAATCATATCAAGGTACAGAAATTAGAAAGAAAAGCTGGTTTAGATCAAACTCAAATCACGAGGGTCACATGAAGACTAGCACATTGGCCCAACGACCGCATAACGGAAACCATTTCATACAGCGAAAGCGGTCAGATAAAAGGTAGCAAGCTTAACTGTTTCAAACAAGTAAACAAGGAGTGTAAACGCAAATTATTATTATTATTATTATTATTATTATTATTATTATTATTATTATTATTATTATTATCATCATCATCATCATCATCATCATCATCATCATCATCATCATCATCATCGTAGTATTAGTAGTAGTATTAGCATTAGAATCATATCTGTGTTACATCAGCATCCTGAGGAACAGAAATAATGAACACTAATTTAGTAACATGAACTTAAATCATCATAGTCGTCATCATCATCATCATTAATAATAATAATAATAATAATAATAATAATAATAATAATAATGATAAGAAGAAGAAGAAGAAGAAGAAGAAGAAGAAGAAGAATAATTCAATAATAATAAAGTAATAATAATAATAATAATTATAAATAACAGTAGTTGTAGAGCTATTATTATTATTATTATTATTATTATTATTATTATTATTATTATTATTATTGTTATTCCTTCTACAAATATAAATAGTATTACTGTATTAAAGACTGTACTTACCAGCACTGTTTCCATGAATATTCATTAGCAGAGAAAGAATTACGACCAGTATCAGCATTCTACAAAGCTCTCTGTAATTCTATAAAAAGAAACCATCAGTTTCAAATTTTAAATCCGTGAAAAAAGAAAGCATCAGTTTCAAATTGTAAATTTCTAAATATTCCTGAAAAAAGAATCCATCAGTTTTAAATTTTAAATCCGTGAAGAAAAAAAAAGAAACCCTCAGTTTCAAATTTTAAATCTGTGAAAAAAATAAACCCTCAATTTTAAATTCTAAATCCGTGATAAAAGAAACCCCAAGTTTCAAATTTTAAATCCGAATTCAAGTTTGATACTGAACCAAAACAGTTACCTACTTGCGATAAGTAAATGGAGCAAAGTTTTTGTGCCACAGAAACATCGGATCAACAAATATGGTCAAGGAAGTACGCCCTTTGCTGATTAAAGGCAAAGAAGCTGGTTTTGATGTGCAAGAACTACTTTTAGGGTCACTTGGTGCAAGAATAAAGAATTAATAATTATCACAAAATTTACAAAAAGAGTATTGTCAAGATCGCCGCTAAATGAGTGGCATTGTTATTACTCCAGCTAATAAGCTTGATGAAAGCAATCATTGTGTTTAATTTCTTGCACGGTACACGGGAGTCAAGAAAGATTCAAATAGCGTGTATAATACCAGGAAACGGACCTGTTAACGTGTATTAACGATATATTAGGGTTCAATTACATGTGCGCGCTCTGCAAGAGGTTTTCCCAAGTGTTAGTATTAATGTGGACAATAAAATAGTTTCACTAACGAGAAAACACTTTAATCACAAAACGACAAATAATATAATATTTAAAAAGGAGGATATGGAGTTTAGTATAATTTTCCTTCTCCTTAGTTTGATCCTTAGAAAGGCAATTTATTATTTTAATTAGCAGTTTTTGAGATGGCATCAAATATTTATTAATCGTCCGAGTTGTCTGTAGACACGAGGCGATGCAGATGTAACAACAAATGTATATGATCCATGGCAATGAGTTTTATTCTCTCTAAAATGTAGACGAGGTACAAGTTTGATTACATTTGATTCCGATATGTGTATTTGAAAAAAAGTATAATAATACAAAGAGTCCATTACACATAGTCAACCAAAATAAAATTCAAAATTTGAATAGAATATTTTCCAATCCGCAAAATAAGAACTGTCAATGTACGTGGTAATTTAATAAAGTTCATGATCCTATTTAGATAATCTCTTTGTCGGTGACGACCCATAAGAGGGACAAATGCAGAAAGTCTTTCTATTTTAAGAACAAATCTACATCGGTTCAGTCGTTCATCCAGGAGAATACCTTCGACGCATGAGTCATGTTGTTTGGAACAATATCGCATGACATGGAAATATAATTGAATACAAACGAAACTATTTGTAGGCCTCCTACAAATATTCTCCTGGCTATTGATATAATAATGTATTGTTTTCATTTGATTTATAAAGTGATTATTTTCTAAGTTCCTAGCTGCTGGAGGTGGTCAGATTACAGAGGTTCATTGCTTTTGTTCACGGAGAGAAAATTGGTCCTTCCACCCATCTAGTGTCTAAATACGGTCTACACATGATCCAATCAGATGAATGTGTTTATTGTTAAATGATTTTGATAATAGAAATAGTACTTTAACCCCATTCGTGGCATTTGAATAATCCCTGTCGAGACACATTAATTTAAAATTTAAAATTAAAAAATAAAAACGGTTTTAATTTGCTGTAAGGTATCTTAAGGGATGCAATCAATAAATATGTCGCCGTTTTCAAACGCGTTAAAGTAGGCTAAACAAATTTTAATAAAAAATAATATCTAAATTTTGCTAATCCATACATCTAAAAGACAGCTTAGATAATAAAAATGAGCATTAAAACAAATAAGCCAAAATGGGATAATGAAAACATTCGAATCATGGACTTCTTCTTCTTCTTCTTCTTTTTCTTCTTCTTCTTCTTCTTCTTATTATTATTATTATTAGTAGTAGTAGTAGTAGTAGTAGTAGTAGTAGTAGTAGCAGTATCATCATCATCATCATCATCATCATCAAAGTAATAGTCATACTTTCAAGAGAGGTCAACCCTAAAAGGATGTTACTTAATATCATACAAAATTAATGTATATTTTTGTACACATTGTTTGTCCCTTCAAGAAAGGCTAGACGTTTTACATATCTGCAGCTCATTGACCAGGAGATTATTATTATTATTATTATTCTTATTATTATTATTATTATTATTATTATTATTATTCTAAGAAACAAATAGTGAGATTGAAATGAAATAATTATTGTCATTATCACCACTACTGCTACCAGTAACAGTAGTACTACTGCTACTAATATTACTACTAGTACTACTAAATCTAATAATAGTACTAAGGCTACAATGGCATCAATGGCAAGTAATTTGTATTAATAATTCTAGAAGATGGAAATTGCCATATTAATGTAAACAGAGAATTTCCATTTAAAATTCCTTATTAAATTTTCAAATTTCCTTATTAAAGTTTAATTCTGAATTAAATTGTTTGAGAATTGCAAGAAAAAAGAAAAAGAAAAAAGAAAAAAAGAAAAATAAAGTTCTTTTTCGAACGAGACCTCTTTTGGGGTCAATTAGTGCATAAAAAGGTATAATATCACAAAATTTACAAAGTGTGTATTGCCATGATCGCCACCAAACGAGTGGCATTTTTATAACTCCAGCTAATAAGCTTGATAAAAGCAGTCAGTGTCAACAATGGGTGTCAACAAAGATTCCAAGAACATGTAACCGTTTATTTAACAATATATTAGGGTTCAATTACATTTGTGTGCCCTGCAAGAGCTTGTCCCCATGGCTGACGAGGTTTTTGTGTGTTTCGTGGGGTTTAACGCCATTTTTTAGCACATTACAGCCTGTACATTTCATTCAGTATATTTGGTGGAGGAACAACCCGGAACGAAGTACCAATCCAAGGAAAATACTGGCAAGCCATCTCACACACAAACGTTGGTCGAGCCGAGATGCGAACTCGTGCAAACAGAGGCGAGATATCTGCGTGATCTGTAAAAGTGTGTTCCTTAGACCACTCGGCAATCAACCCCCCCCCCCCCGTGTTCGGTATTTTTTTTTTACAATTAAAAAAATCCCTTATATTGGATTATTGTCTTATATTTTTCATCGACCCCAACTAAACGAGATTTTCATATTGCATTCGTTTCTAACTTTTTACTTTTTCCATATAAATAGTGCTGTAAACTAAAATAGTACAATAATATTATTTTTAATTTATTTTAACATATTCCGGGCGAACAAGATATGTAATAAATAGATAACACTCATAAAATATGACAATACAAATATATTAAAAGATGAAGGAACACAGCGTACTATTATTTTCCTTCACCTGATTCTGATTTATAGAAAGGCATGATTATGATTTTATTGTTCACTTATAAAAGGTGAAATATAACATTAAGCAAATTAACCATTCGAAACATTTTCCGTTAAAATGAGTCTTTTTTCTTTTATCGCATTTACTCTTAGCTTTCTTTCTTCAACTGTAAACAACAAATTAGATATTAAAGGACATTTTGCTATTCAGGTATGCAATATCATTATTAATATATTTTTAAAAGATAAAATGTAATAGGGCTTTATGCGGGTTCGTGTAATGGTCGAGACACATGAATCTTAAAACAAGGTTCTGATATTTATTTTACGCAGTCTTGCCTGATTAAGCAAGAATACACGGGATTGAATGGAAACGAACAGCATGATAATTGAATAATGTATCGACATTCTTATTGCTGGTTAACATCAATCAAAAGTCTTTTATGTTAAGATGGTACGGTAAGGAGCTCGTACCGTCCAAAGTTAACATTTTAATCAGGCGTTAATGTTAACACGAGACTGGACGGAAGCGAACTATATGAAAATTAGACAACCTATCTGAAATTGTATAGCTGGTTAACATCAATCGAAAGCTTTGTTATTTATTTGCAAGAAATTCATACCAACCAAGGTAGACATTAAGCGCTGCAAAACAATCGGTTTCTATACAGAGATCTACTTTGTCCAGTCTTAAGGTCTGCACTATCACTTTTATAGAACATACACTTGTCTTAAAGTTCTCTGTTTGATCATATATGCAATTTTGGTCAAGATAGAGTTCTCTACGTGGAAACATCTTCCAGTTGTTTCCATTGTTTCCATTACGTTCACACACGCGATTACAGGGACACAAGTAATTGATCATATTAAAACAAAGTTTGTCCTGCAAATCTTCACATAATGCCTATGGGTACAACTTGCAGCTGGAAATACCACCCCATCTGCTCTCTCTCTCTCTCTCTCTCTCTCTCTCTCTCTCTCTCTCTCTCTCTCTCTCTCTCTCTCTCTCTCAATCAGTGTAACTTAATACATGCTGTTCAATCATTGAAATGTCTATTTCCAGTCGAATTCACATCAAATACTTTGTAATATACCCATGTCACGTGATGCAGATGCAAAACCAATTGTATATGATTATTGTCAGTATCAGTCTTGTCAACATATAAAGTGCAAATTGTATTAGCTCCTGGAGTGACTCCTATTCGAATACAATTGCAAAACAGGCAAGAGACTAAAGCCATTAGCTTTTATGGTGACTATTATTCGATAAAAATGAACATGACATTAAAGATAATGTATAAAATCAAGTGACAGCGTTTAAACAGTGAAGTTGGAAATTTCGAGCTCCGACTGTATCTTAACCTGAAATAAGGACAAATAAAATATCCCCTTAAGGCACACATCAGTTATCAGTATACATATAGTTCATGTAATTTCTAGGAATTCTAGTAGTTTTCTACCGTTCCTTCCTATATTGTTACTTGTGAAAAATATATTCTTCTGTTATCACGTGTGAAAATTATATTCTTGTATCATCAGATGTGAAAATGCAAGATTTTCCACCCTTCATGTACCAGCCGTGTAGTACCAATAACGATATATCTTAACTCGTGGCTAACACGCATTGTATGACATTGAATCGGATTTTTAAGAAAAGACGTTTACTCTCGAATTGTGGCTTTTTTTCGGCAATACATTATCATTAGTTATGTAATTTTATTAAATTATGGTTTTTGTCAATAAGTTTATTTTCTTTTTTTTTCTTCTAAAATAAGTTCCTTCACTAATAAGTTATTTCTTTCCATCCTATACAAGTGACTCTGCTAAATGTTTCTCCTTCTTCGTTATCACCGTTCACCTTAATGGTAGCCTTAAGTCAGTTCTTTTTCAGTTTAAAATGTCACATTTTACATAAAATGATTGAAATAAATCAATTGCAAATAACAAATTACACGTATGTAAACAATTTTTGATTACTTCAAACCATAATGAGACAGTTTGTTGTTTTTATGCAATATTTAGTTTTAACACCCCGTTGGCGAGCCGAGTTTTGCTCAACAGAGATGCTTTTTGTTTACTGTACAATGTCTAATTATGATTCATATCAGGTGATTTGTCATACGTAGGCTAGTATTTGACACACTCCTGAAGTTTAAGAAATGTTTGATTCTTTACTTTACTAATTTGTGGCAGGGGGAGGTAGAAAAATCGATCTGGCCTATCTAATTGGTTTTCAATAACAACGTCATGCAATGTATATTCTATAACTGAAAGAAAAACAAAGCCTATTATACAAAGTGGTAAATGCAGGGTGCGTTTCCCTTGACTGTTGTTAATTATATGAAACCCAGTCATATTGCCTTGTTTCTGCATCACTAAGTTATTTAGTGCGGTCTCTGAAGTGGCGAATCATAAAGTAACGAATCGAAATTTTGGATCCACGTAAACTGGATCAGAAATCTTCCATATTTTTTTAAGCAATCTGACAATTCTCTTTTTCGTCAGAATTAAGAAACGACAAGAACAAAAGTAAATTCTAAACATTCGTTCAACAATCTGCATGGTGCTTTGGTTGCAATCCATAAAAGTAAATGGACCAATGATGCACAGAGAAAAAATGCCTGTAGTCTCTATTTGGTTTATCGTGTGCACCATCTGTACCCAATGGACCTATCTGAGTAAGTATTTACTAGTCATTTTACACATATCATTACATTACATCGCTTTGCATAAAATTAAAAACATGCATTTTGGGATTTAATTAAAAATATTATTAGATCCATAGCGATCAGAATGCTTCATCGTAAAAATAAGTATATTGACACAATTGTTTGAAGGTAAATATTCGTTTGGTCTCTCAACTCTGAAAAAAAAAGGGGGTTTAGTCAAAATAAAGTAACAATAAGGGATAAAAGCCATAATGCTTATTCTTTGAGAAAGAACGAAACAACTGACATTAACTTCAATTAATCTGGGTTTCATATTCAATATATAGTTTTATAAAACAGCACGTCATCGGAATTAAAACGTTTTACTCCTTTTATGCTTTAAAAACTAACGTAACCAACATTTGATTTTAATCAAGTCTCCGATAAAGGCTACGCGTTCTCTACCTAAGATAAATATATACATAAATAAATCAATTATATAAACGAATAAAAAAATAAGAAATAAGAGTGAAAGAACCATCGAGAATTCGAAAGCTTAAAAACCAATATTTAAGACTGATGTGGAATATTTTACGCAAATTAAACATCTCTACATTATATGAACCGTGAAAACAATTCGAAATAATTTGATTAATAAACATATAATTTTGTATAAGTTAGAATTAAAATAAGGCAAAGAAGTATGTTGTTCATGCTAAAAAAGAATTCCAAACTTTGTTGGCATCGTAGTCTAATTAGTATCTGAAGTTACGTTAGATATTTGTCTTTATACAGTTTATTTTATGTTCGATGTATTGTTTCATTTCTATCCAGCATTATGCATAGTATTGTGTAACTTCAAGTATTATCTTGCAACCAGTCTTCTTACCAACCCATCCGTCTGTCTGTCTGTCTGTCTGTCTGTCAATTTGTGTGTCTAAATGTAGCTATGTCTTTCTCTCTAGTTGTTCATTCAGCAAGATAGCTGTCTATCAAAGTATATTTCGTGTTTTCGACATTCAAGTATTTCCTTTACAACTAAATAATATGAAAAAAAATATGACTTATTTAGAAACAATCTATCTCAAAGTCTGAGAAACAGGACTGTAGACATAAATTTTGTCTAGCCAACGTAAGATATTAAAAGTTTCCGTCGGTGGCGGCAGCGTTCAGTGTTAAATGACAAAAATTTGTATCTTCAACATCAATTACTGCATTTAAATGAAATGTTAGGATAATATGACTTTAGCTCTAAAAGGTATGCCGTTATATGCTAGAAGTTTCTGTCCCGCCTGCTTAAGTTATAACCTAGCTGCATTTTATGAGGAATGTTATATTTTTATGTTAACGTTTTGAGATGAGTGGGCGCGTTCAACTCAAAGGAATGCTATCACTAGTGTCTTAAATACTGTACTAGTCTTGTTTGTATCCATTTCTTAAGCAAAAAGTTTGTTGCATCAGTGTAAACAATGTTAAATTTTATATTAAAGAGTTTGAAAGTGGAATAGTTTCTGCATCAGTTGATGCATTAAAGTAAATCTTTGGATTCTGAAGTTTAAACCATGATTAGCTATGAGTTTCTGTTTTGTCTGTCGTTCTGCTGAAAGGAAATTTTGTTGCACTTTTGTAAGCTATGTAAAAATTATGTGTTAATGTTTTTGAAATTAACATATCTTCTACATTACTGCTGAACTTAATTGTTTCCCATCTTATATCAACAAATGAACCATTAAAATTTATGTAGAGACCTAAAATATTTTTTTAAAATCAGGTTACCACGTGCTTACTGGATTAACAATGCAATGACCTTAATTATTAAAAATACACGCGAGTTAGTTTCTCTGCGAAACATCTCTGGTTACGCAAATGTAGAAGTTTTGTCTTTAAAAAAAAAATCCAACTTTTTAGCCCATATATGTAAATAAACTATAGTTTCTCATACCCACTGAAAAACGCCAAGGTCACCTAAAAGTAAATGATCGCTGCCAAATGGAATCATTAGAAAGTAAAGCTGATAAAACACACAGAAACGTTCACACATTGTTATTTAAGTCTTTTCACACATCCCATCTCTCTCTCTCTCTCTCTCTCTCTCTCTCTCTCTCTCTCTCTCTCTCTCTCTCTCTCTCTAGATAGATAGATAGATAGATAGATAGATAGATAGATAGATAGATAGATAGATAGATAGATAGATAGATAGACAGACAGACAGATAGATAGATAGATAGATAGATATATGTTTTCACTGAACAAATTAGTTGGCATAAAACCAAACTCACCGTTACCATTAACCAGCTGCATTTGTTCGTTCTACATGATTATTTAAAACCTCTAAAGTTCTACGAAAAGTTCTGAATATTTTGTTATCGCATTTTGATTATTTAAAGATGTCGCTTAAACCTATTACCGATCGATAGAAGAGATAAATTTGTATAGAATGATCTGCAGTTGAATATACAGCACGCGGAACACCTGCAGATATATGCGCGTGACATCTGTCTTACCAGAAGAATATTATAGATGGTGTGTAAATAGCATAATGGACGTTCTTAAGGTACACTGACTCCGGCTGATATTAAGATCGACTTGGATAAAGAGTAAAAATGTAATTCTCTCTCACATTCAAGAATTATGAGAGGATTTCTTCGTTTTAAAGCTACTTGCGAATCCGTGAAAGATCCATCACGTTCAGTACGACTGTTGTCGAAGACTCTGTGAGTTTGCTTTGGATGTTGTGCGGAGGACAATTGATGATGGAGATCAACACGTGATCGAAGATACTGGTATCATCACGCGCGTGCATTCGCCGAACGTGTTTAAGATATCGAATAATCATTTGAAGCTCCCAATCGTTGTATGCTATAAAACCCTCATTCTTGATGGTTGATAAAAACAACAGGCTCGGGTTGAAATCGTCAAATAGTAACCCGTACATTATGAAAAAATCAACAGGAGAAGTTTGAAAGAAATTGTCACAGGTGACAAAACATGGATCTACTGTTTAGCCCGACATAAGTGAAAACTAAAAAAAAACAAGCCTTGATCGGATAAGAGCAGAAATGACGTCGTGCTCAATGTGGTCCGATTGTCAAGAGGGATTTATACGCAGTATTTTTCGATGCCAACGGCCTGTGTATGACTCTGATAGCGTCTCTTTACAGTGAAAAATGTTCATAATTTTTTCAAATAACCCTCGTATTATCAATAAAATGACACTTTGTTTTAAAATATTTCTTTTTTTTTATCTGCTAATGATCATGCATAGTGAACATATAGGAAATATATATAATAATATCTGTAAAACGAAAATTAATGGAAATGCTAACTGTGTAAGGTGTGTTTAAATCGGATATTTATTTGCAGCTTATTTTTGCTATCGGCTTTTTTATACAGATATATCACTGTTTCTGATCCGTTCGCATTCGTTTCATTATTGGAATGTGAAGCGTATTTACCTTCGTTTTTGTTTGTTGCAGACGCTGCATGCACGTTTCCTTCAGATCTACGGGGTTCTTGGTACAGTTTTGAAAAAGGGACTCTCAACTTCACCGAAGATACCATAGTCAAATATCCAGCACAGCTGACCGTATCTGCAAGGGACTTTTCATATAAATGTGACCAAGTATCCGGTAACAAGTACTTACTAAAGTAAGTCATCAAAAAAGAATATTGATTAAGATTTTTAACATTTATTATGCAATGCTTTCATTTTCGAATTCACCTTTAACGTTGAATTTCAAATGAAATTGGTACGTTCGTTTTGTTTTGATAAGATACTTATTTAAAATCAATCACATAAAATTACGTACTGCAGACTGACAATCACCATAAGACTTCAAAAGATAGTTTATTATATACATTGAAAATCTTTATTATAAGATATAATATTCTAATATTGGTATGACTTTCATTAATTATTTGAATATTTACATGCTATGACATTCCAAAAACTGTATATCCATGTGAAATATGTAAGACTAACATGTGAATGAAGATTTAAAATAATCTTTAACGTTATAAAAAATTTGTATTTTTATAAGTTCTCTTTTGTACGTCGAGAAATGCAGCGATTGCGATCTTTCCACCGCTAACATTCCACGCGGTATAGTACAACACCTATACGTGTAGGTTTTATAATGGTGTGTTAATGAATAATATGATTTTTTTAAAAAGTAATACAATAAATTTATGTTTTTTTTTCCCACCAGGTCAACAACAACGTTTACAGCTTACTATATATCCTGGTACGCCTATTTGTGCTTCGATCTTCACCTAGTCAAATCTAACAAGTATTACTACCAACTTGGAAGCCGTGAGTTTGTATAGACTTTGTTACTCAAGCAGATATATTAAGGTCGCCAACTGATTCCCAAATTTCTCTCTCTCTCTCTCTCTCTCTCTCTCTCTCTCTCTCTCTCTCTCTCTCTCTCTCTCTATCTCTCTCTCTCTCTCTCTCTCTCTCTCTCTCTCAATAACAAAGGTGAGATCGAACATACCTTTCAATATTGCATAGTGACTTTACTTCAACACAGTGTCAGAACAATATCAACTTATGATAATATACAGCAGTCGTGTGTGTCAAAATGCCAAAACGACAACATTCTAATACATCATATTATGGGGATATTAACTGTGTTATTATATTCCTGTGTATATTAACAGTAAAATGTATTAAGCTGACTGTAACACATTCTGACAAAGTAACGTTATCTCAATGGAAAAAGAAAAAAATGGTATACTAGTGTACGTGAGCTGTGTGGTGGAAGATAGATCCTAATGTATAAAGAATTGCATTATAATAATTATAAGGCATTTCAGTTCAATAGAAAACATGTACTAACAATTTACTTAAAGTTTCTCATTACAATTTGATTCAGTTTTGGGATTTTTAAAGTGCCAAAGTTAATATCGGTTATTTGAAACATATATAATTGATGGTTTTAGCATACAGGCCGAAATTCTTGAATACTTGGGGTGTTGGTCCTTGTTAACTCTCCCCAGCATATATAGCTGGTTTAAGTTGTTGAGGAACACCTTCGTTTTCCTAAAATGAGTGTTTAAGTGTAGTGCCACCCTGTCCACCCATTTTTAATGTAGTAAAGATTTTTGTGTTTCTTTTTTATTTTTAAGTTTGTTTTTTGCGAAGGTTATTCTTTGTTTTGTTCGTCATATCCATAGAGTTACATTATCCCAAAAAAGACAAAACAGGTTGTACTTCCTACCCTTAGCCAGAGCTAGCATAGGGTATTGCACTCGCTGCTAGAGCTTGCAGCAAGTTTTGGTTTCCTCCCCATTTGTCTTGAACTAGGATTGTACTCCCTCCCCTTAGAAATATTTAGTTCCAGGGGTGGTTTCCTTTTCTAAAGTCCTATTTGGTTATAGTTGTTTTCCTAGTTTTATTTATTATTTAAGTTATTATTTATTAAGTTTTAGTAATTATTTTGTTGTGAAATTTTGCTATTTTTAGTTGGGTTTTTTAAAAATAAATTTTAGTTATTATTTTAAGTTAATTTTCTTAAATTTAGTGTCTCGTATTTATTTTATTTATTATTTAAGTTATTATTTATAAATGTATAGTGCATTATAGTTTTTTTTCATATTATTAATCTTTTAAATGAGTTTTATTTATTGTTTTGAGTTACTATTTCTTAAAAAAAGTTTAGTGCCAAATTTATTTTCTGTAGTTTGTTCTGGAAAATTGAAGTAAAACTACATTAAATTTTAGTTTTTTAGCTGTGCATTAATAATGTTCAATCTGTATTAAAATTTCTATATATAGTTTATAAATTTTTAATTTTACTCATTTTATTCAATTAAGTCAAATTCGTTTTCTGTAGTTTGCTCCCTTTCCTTGGGTTAGAAGTGATTAATTGCACTATCAATGCATTAGGCGTTCCCCTGAATTACTAAAAAGTAACTATCAAGGAAAATGGAGGCCTATAGGGTGGGTAGGAATAGAGCATACACACACACACCCCTATCGATATCAACCGATCAGAGCTGGTAGCGAGGGAAAAAGTTTTCTCATTTCGCTAGTAATTTTGGTGAGTCGGAAACGGAAAAGGCGGCAAGGGTCCAGGTCCAGAAGTCCAGCGACACAGCAACACACACAAGAGCACACAAGAGAGAGACAGCAAGGCCACAGCTGCAGTCCACACCTGAAACAAAAGGGTCGCACTTATTTCAAATTCAGTCCAGTTATACTAAGGACAGCTTAATATCCGATAATGTGTTAGCCACCTGTGCAATTTATCAAATATTAAAGTTGAAGAATTGATATTTAATATCCTATGTTTCCAGAAGTTCTAGTACATAAGCGTACATAACATAAGTCCCTAACAAATTTTGAATATTAAAAATGTCTTAGCGACATATATTAGTGTAGTCACTGGTAGATATTTTTTAGTTATGAATTTGAACGGAGGTACCAATAATATCATATCAGCTTTTAGGGCCACGGAAAGTTGTTCAAAAAGGGGTACTCGTAACCAAATGAGCCCCCTATTATTCAGGCAAATTGACTATGGCAATGAAAATCTTTTCATTACGAGGTGGTCCGGTGGCGACCGCCATGATTGCTTCAAGTTACATCCATGTCGGTCACATCCTCAAGTCGCACTAGTGTAAGCAACCACCACTGTTTCTTCTCCATTTCCGTTTCTGCCGCAAGCTAGTGGGAGTTACGAAACTTCTATGTCGAGTCCACGTGGTAGTCGCCACTTTCCAAGTTTCCCTCCATGTCCGTCCCCGCCACAAAACAAGTTCGGGAGTTACGAGACTTCCATTTCGAGCCACCTGTACTCGCCACCATTGTACGAGTTGAGTTTTCTTTTCGAAGAAGCGACGGGGCAACATCACAAGTCGTCCTTAACTTCGCAGCCCGGGATATCATCATGCCATTACAGCACTCCCATTGTGACGTCACCAGGTCGTCTGCTCCAGAAAAGCCGTCCTTCTCGGTCCACAGCCACTGTCTGAATGATCTATTAGTGCACTGTCTGCATTCATATTTATAGACTCATATTCATGTCACATGACCTTAGTTAGCCAATCACTGTTTGTCCTTCTCAGGGCTAGCCATGGCGGTAACCAAGTTAACTGTTCAAACGGCATGGAAAAATTCCTCCGAAGATAACATTTTGATAGAATTAAGTTGTCCTCTGAATCTCCGTGGTGTGCGTGTTTACTTTTAATCTTTTTTTTTTTGTTGGTATATTCATACCTGATTACGCAGAATCGAACGAAACGGACAAGTGAATTTTGCTGACAATCGCGCATAATACGGTTAGAAAAAGAATGCATACTATGTTGCACATTAAAGTAACCAATAACTTACAATAAGTAACAGTATCATTAGTTCTAATTTATTGTTCAATAAAAGTCTGACAAGAGACATGCCATTCATCGGCTGACGCATTGATTCCATCACTATCCTGCATCTCCGCTCTTCTGGTAATAAAACTCCACCGGATGGCTGAAGTCACTAATTTATGGGCTAAAATCATATTTATGGCTTTTATATTCCAAAATTATGGAAGGTAAGATAATCATTTCCTAAACTAGTCATGTGAAATTCTAGCAAAATACACGTAAGGTCCAACATGGAAATTAATAGGGCCAAATAACTTAATGTTGATGTACCAGGGCTTGTAGAAATGTTGATGTCTTTAGATGAATTCCTTGACGAATTCATTAATACTCATGACAACAGAGTGACATTACTAGAACCAGAGCAACGTTTTATACTCCTATTTAGTACAATACACAGAGTACACATTTATAAAAGATGCAGAGGGCGATATAAAAAATGGTGGGTTGGTGGCATACATTCAGGAATGGAAAAAGTAATTCACACGTGGTAGATGTTTTCAGTGACAGATAAAAATTACATGATCAAATATGCCAAAGTCTCGAAGGTCAAACATCATCTCACTTCTCAGCGTTTAACATTAAATAATCTTCACACATTCATTGGACAATGTTTGTGCATGCAAAACTCCATTCACAATACTATTCAGGCATTACAACATAGTGAACTGCCTCTTGTTTTTCTGACTTTGTTTCATTTTTTTGCATTATCATTATTAGTATTACTATTGGAAAAAGAATGTAGTTCTAAATAGTGCCTATTATTATTTTGGTTTGCTGAGTTGTTAGGTATATATATATATATATATACAAAGAGAGACAGACAGATAGATAGACAGACGGATATACAGATAGATAGATAGATAGATAGATAGATAGATAGATAGATAGATAGATAGATAGATAGATAGATAAATAGATAGATAGATAGATAGATAGATAGATAGATAGATAGATAGATAGATAGATAGATAGATAGATAGATAGATAGATAGATAGATAGATAGATAATGTTTAAAACACAGATTCAGGTAAAGACGGATGTATCTTTATCCAGTGTGTTTGGGGTATGCTCGTAAATCCCGTTATTCTGTCTCGCTTAATCATCGTACCACAGATGTACTTTTAAAATTACGTTGTACCTTTTGTTTAGCTATTCATGCATGAAGACAATAGGTGTAGTTCATTTGTACCGTTACACTATAAATGACAACGTAACGAGTGCTATTTCACATTTAAAGGCAACATTATTGTATCTGCGTTGCAACCAAATCGTTGTACCGTGCAATGTAACGAAATTCACATCCGTTAAAAACATACAAAAAACAAAGGACTCTCTATATCTCCAAACTACCATGTTATTTTTTGCCGCACATTTCCAGCATTTTAATTGGCTAAAAACGATTTGCAAAAATTGAAACTCTTTATTGAATTATTGAATATGCAAATTTATATGCGTCAAACAATGATAAGTTTTACAGTCAAACCTGAAATATTTCATTGCTGTGGAAACTAAAAGCTACATCATGACTGGTTTAGACATTCCTTGGAACTATCACCAGTAAAAGCATTATCATTTTTATTCTGAAAACAAACCCTTATGAATCGATCATTAACCCTCTTCCAGTCTCCTGCTTCCTCCGTATTTACGCAATAGAATACATTCTGAATAAAACATCCAACAGCGATATAAATACTTTTGGAAATATTGCTTGTAAATATTGAGAGTCCACTCTACTCTTGAACATGAAGCCATCTAACCTATATATAAATAACCACAGCTTCGTGGCCTGTCATAAGATACATATAGTGTGGATTGTCACGTCAACACATTCCTGTCTTTATGTTGACAAATTAAAAAGAATCAAAATAAAAAACATGACTATTTTAGCCGGTGTGCAAAGCAGTTTTAGTAATCATGAGTTCCAACTGTAGCCATCCTAGTCACACTTTCTCATTTACAACAATCTTAGATTAACAATTTGACAAGGTCAATGCATGCTACAATTTTAAAGAGAGATAACTCTGCAGGAACTATACTTGAGTAAGAGTTATCGTGTCACCTTAGACATTATTGTACTAACTGATTTTTTAAATCATAAAAAAAATTACAAAAGATGGCTTAAATATAAATTAACTTAATCTGACATGTAGTGAAGAGATTCTCATTTTTATTAGGCCTGACATAAACAACACTTTATTAATGCAAATATCACATCTTTATTTCTGAATGAAGTTAACATCCCTTCTTTTGACTGGTACAGTCATACCAACTACAACCGCTTTCTTTCAAGACCCATGGCTTCCGGTATGATTATGGCAGCACTAAATGTTGTACGATTGTCATTAGCGTGGACATTAATGGTCATCGCATGCTGCTACATCAACTATTCTACGTTATAAACGGCATGGGCTTTTGTTGGTTTTTTATATTAAAAAAATCGTGTTAACCAAGCTAAGAGAAGTTCGTGTATGACACATTCAATGTTTGCATCTACATGTGTACATTCAATTTTTTTCAGTGATTGAAGCAAGCAATGGCGAGAGAACGTTCTCACAGCCAAGTATGTTACCATCTAATATGACTGCAGCATGTAACAGACCGGAGCCATACGAGGCTGCAACATTTGTTACCTTGATTAAGGAAGGTGTGTTTAACCAATTCTGAATTGTATACTTGTATATAAGTTCTCTCTCTCTCTCTCTCTCTCTCTCTCTCTCTCTCTCTCTCTCTCTCTCTCTCTCTCTCTCTCTCTCTCTCTCTGCGACACACACAATCTCACACCAGACGCACACACATAGAAGAAAAAAATATTAATCATATGATCCTGCAAGAGAACACGTGCTGGTACAAAGGTTAAGGTTATTTTCTTGACCTTGTGTCACAATCGAACAAATTTAATTTTGTGACTTACGAAACATTGTTTTTACCATAAATTAAAATAGATCTTTTATTGATGTATTAAAATTAAAATCAACATCCAAGTCGCCCAATCCTTTTATTAAGTTACTTATCTAAAGAACATACAAATAGGTTAGTGAAATCGACATTTGATGATCATCTACTCCGTTAAAATGTGATATGTAATAAACAGCATGGGCACGTACTCTCAAGTGAGAATAGCCATTTTGATTCAACTGTTTATTTTCCAAGATTATTTTCAAGTTCTCGGTGTATACAAATATAAGAAATAGTTGTCGTATTCAAACGGAAAAAAGTTATACAAATATAGAAAGACAGCAAAAACATGTATGTATGTATGTATGTATGTATGTATGTATGTCCCTGCCAGTCGTAATCATATACATGTATTTTATTCCTCATTTGTCTCTTTCTCTCCTTTCACCCTGCCTCCCTACGTCCCTACGTATATATCCACACACTTATCTATACATGCATACAATTCAATATTCTAAATTTATTGTATTTTCTTATTGTGGGTGAGAAAATATAAGAGGATGTTTCGATGACAGTTTTTCCACTGTTTTATTTGCCATCTAACGAAACATGAATTTGTTTAGTTTTAGCTATTTAATACGTCGCTGCTCAAACTTTATCTTTAACCCTCAATCACAAGCATAGCAAGAGTCGGGTACACAACATTAATTAAGTATATATATAACACAATTTAAATTTAGCCCACACCTGCTCAACATAAAAAGAAAATTCCTGCTTCAATTGCCCCTGTTCCCTGCCACTAATTTTCCTCGAAGTTTCTTTATTTTCAAACTAAATATTGAGTCGAATTTGTCTGAACCGTCAATATATTTGGGAAACTAATACTTGTTTTGTCTTTCGTAAAAGGTGCGGTAGAAAACAATTTCGTTCAGGAGACGTGTCCAACGGATTGGCTGGCCGTGTTCGATTCTGTCAGTCTTTCTACTTCCGGTGGTAGTCAAAAGTGTAACAATGTCACACTCAGCGTTTGTGAGGACAGAACACAGTTTAGATATGTTCATAATAACTGTAGCAGTAGTTTGAAATTTTCGAGTGAGTTTGCATTATATATTCTTATTTTGCATACATAAAAACTCCTTATCAATTACGATAATAATACGAAATTGTTTAAATTTTACGCACACTTTTACAGATATTATTTTTCCCAGACATTTATTTTCTCATACAAAGCCAAGATTTAAAATATCTAATGCGTACATGTTTATTTAATTTCATTAACGTAAAATGTTTGTCACTTTGGTCAGTCTATCGTCAATATTTGCTTTGGTCAGTCTATCGACAATATTTGCTTTGTAACCTATACACGACGAACTGCATGTAAATAATAAATAATCGCATTCTTTTCAAGCAAGGTCATCATAAAACAAATTTTAAAGTGCGCTACACATATCACTGTATATATAGATTTAATTAAATATATGTTTAAAACATTTATTTATGGCGGAGAAAAATATTCTTGTTTTAATAGTTTTAATTACATTGAACTCACTGTTTCATGAGTGTTCGATTTTCATGGATTTTGTGGTAACTACCAAAGCGATTAAAGAACAAATTTGGCAATATCACGGAGATTAATCAAGTTAGTTTCTGTTAATTCATTATTTATTTCACATTTCGAATTTTGTGAATACTTCTTGCATATATAATGCTCAGTTATTGACAAATTAGAAGCACATTATTATTATTATTATTATTATTATTATTATTATTATTATTATTATTATTAATATCAATATTATTATTATTATCATCATTATTATTATAATAATTATTATTAAAATGTACATATCATGCCTTATGTTCTTTGTAAAGCGACGGGGACATATCACTGCATCTATCACATGAGCAATGAGACGAGTGGAATCAGTTATCTGCACGTGTGGAACAATGACACAGTTGTAGTTGCCAGCTCCACGTACAGAACTGTGTGCTATGTAAGTGTAGGCCACGTCTTTCTCCGTATACTGCCCGTATTCTTTTCTGCACAGAACTGTGCGCTATGTAAGTGTAGGCCACGTCTTCCTCCGTATACTGTCCCTATTCTTTTCTGCACAGAAGTGTGTGCTATGTAAGTGTAGGCCATGCCTTTTTCCGTATACTGTCCGTATTCTTTTCTTCACATAACTGTGTGCTATGTAAGTGTAGGCCACGTCTTGCTCCGTATACTCTCTGTATTCCACGTGTTTTAATTTTGCACTTGCAGAGCGACACAGCAACACCAGAAAGAAAAGAAGAAAAAAAAGGGGGGGGGGGTCATACACTGTTAAGACTTTATGTTCTTAAATTATGCAACATATAGTAGCAAAACCAACAAGTTTAGTAACATCAACAAATACTTTTTTTCCCTAGAATAAAAAGTAAAATATTAAAGACATATATAGTATTGTAAATAAAATCCAAAGAAATCCTAAATGTCCTATCACATATCCAAAAGTATAAAATGTTCTGAATAAATTCCAGTAGTCTTGAATGTGTTGTTGCATCACAAGATTGTACTCTTCAATGTCTTTGAACGAGTCTGCAATAATCCCAAAGTAATGATATGGCCCAAATAGTCAACGAATACAATATAATTCCAGTGAAGAATTTATATAAATAATTCTTCTCAAATTATATATGAGCACAGCTCTAAGTGATTCTACAGACTGGTCATAAAACAGGAATGAATAAATACAAATCGCCTTGATATAGAAACGGTCAACTGACCTATTATGCAATAATATTATCTGGAAAACTAATTATTTATAATGACAAATTCCATCAAATTGTAAACAAGTTCAGGCCTTGAACACAACTTGTAACAAATGTCGTGGTTACCACATAGAATCATTTTAAAATTAGGTAGGCATTACAAGACAATAGTCAGGTAAACAAAACCTCTACACCCAATCACGGACAAAATCTACACTCAATCACGGACAAAGGTCAAGCAAAAAGCATAAATTAAAAATACATAAGAATACCTATCATTTTTTGTCATGTATGCCTTTGTTGACTTTCTCTTAGACTTAGAGTTATATTTAGTGCAGATTAGTTAAGTTTGACTTTCTATTAGACATATAGTTTAGTCTTGTTCGGGTAAGTTTGACTTTCTATTAGGCATATAGTTTAGTCTTGTTTAGGTAAGTTTGACTTTCGATTAGGCATACAGTTTAGGCTTGTTCGGGTAAGTTTGACTTTCTATTAGGCATATAGTTTAGGCTTGTTTGGGTAAGTTTCACTTTCTGCTAGGCCTTTGTGATTTATGTTAAGTATGACTTTATATTAGGCCTAGCGCTATATTTTAAAATCCGACTTTCTATTAGACCAAAGAATATATGTAAAATCCGACTTTCTATTAGACCAAAGAATTTATGTAAAATTTGACTTTCTATTAGACCTAAGAATTTATGTAAAATTTGACTTTCTATTAGACCGAAGAATTTATGTAAAATTTGACTTTCTATTAGACCGAAGAATTTATGTAAAATTTGACCTTTTATTAGACCAATGAATTTATGTAAAATTTGACTTTCTATTAGACCGAAGAATTTATGTAAAATTTGACTTTTTATTAGGCCAATGAATTTGTGTAAAATTTGACTTTCTATTAGACCGAAGAATTTATGTAAAATTTGACTTTCTATTAGGCCTAAATCTTAGGTTAAGTTGTAATATATAATTGGCCAAGAATGTTGGTTAAGCTTGACTTTCTATTAAGTCTAGATTTCAGGTTAAGTTTGACTTTCTATTAGGCCTAAAAGTTAGATTAGGTTTGACGTTCTATTAGGCCTGGAGTTAGGTTAAGTTTGAGTTTCTATTAGGCCTGGAGTGTTGGTTACGTTTGACGTTCTATAAGGCCTGGAGTGTTGGTTACGTTTGACGTTCTATAAGGCCTGGAGTGTTGGTTACGTTTGACGTTCTATAAGGCCTGGAGTGTTGGTTACGTTTGACGTTCTATAAGGCCTTGATTTTAGGTTAGTTCAGTATGCTTTTAAACAGTTTAACTTGTTAATCTATAAGATAAGATAAAAATTATTGCACTGTTGCCACAGTTGAAGCTATTCAGTGGAAATTCAATGCCTGGAATAAGTCCATACTGATATAATTTTTGAACAAAGTCGTCTTCCTTAAAGAGATACAATTTGCATTTAGATCTGACAAAATCGGCAGCTTAAAAGAGGTACGTTTTGCATTTATATTTGAACTTATTAATTACGGTTCAAATGATCTACCGATCCCAACATCATTTTTTGCAATGCAACTAGGTTTCAACCAATATTATTGGAAAAGCAATGACCAAGGCACAACAAGGCATGCTTATAATCCCTATGTACTTCAGACGAGAAAAATATATTCAACAATATCAACACAATAATTTATTCATAATAAAGCCCATTTATCGATTGACAATTTGTATTTCATTGCTTTTCAAAAAATTATTATCTGATTACAAATACTATTTAAAGATAAATCTTGTTCTAATTAGAATGATGACGGAAGCATAACTATACTGTATTGCATGTCATACATGTATGGACAGTTGCGTCATGATAAACCTAATATGAGTTTAGGAAACAGTGTATCCAAACGTATATAACACGATTAACAGTGCTCATATAAGTACTTCACAGCGTCCAGTAAGTGAAACGCTTACTGGAATATCCCATGCAGTGCATACTTCATAAGTTGTGCAGATAATAATTAAAACTACACTAAAAACACTTCCGATTCCTTTTAAAAAAATGATGATTTTAATTTCTAGGCATATAAGAGGATCAACGGTACCATGCATGCCACGAAAAAGCCAGGCATTTGCGATATAGACCAGACCACTACAGCAGTTGCCTCCCCTGGGATTATTGCCGTGTATGACAATATATCACGTAAGTCTCTCTCTCTCTCTCTCTCTCTCTCTCTCTCTCTCTCTCTCTCTCTCTCTCTCTCTCTCTCTCTCTCTCTGAGTGAAATAACATTACGTTACATTTAATTAAGTAACTGAAACTACTCTTGCTGCACTTACATAAAATTGTACATAGTAGTATATGGCATGGTGTTGCCATACACAGTAGTATCTTTGATAGTGTTGCCATACACAGTAGTATCTTTGATAGTGTTGCCATACACAGTAGTATCTTTGATAGTGTTGCCATACACAGTAGTATCTTTGATAGTGTTGCCACACACAGTATTATCTTTGATGGTGTTGCCATACACAGTAGTATCTTTGATAGTATTGCCATATACATTAGTATATTTGATAGTGTTGCCACACACAGTATTATCTTTGATGGTGTTGCCATACACAGTATCATCTTTGATAGTGTTGCCATACACAGTATTATCTTGATAGTGTTGCCATATACATTAGTATATTTGATAGTGTTGCCACACACAGTATTATCTTTGATAGTGTTGCCATACACAGTAGTATCGTTGATAGTGTTGTCATACACAGTAGTATCTTTGATAGTGTTGCCATACACAGTAGTATCTTTGATGGTGTTTCCATACACAGTAGTATCTTTGATGGTGTTTCCATACACAGTATCATCTTTGATAGTGTTGCCATACACAGTATTATCTTGATAGTGTTGCCATATACATTAGTATATTTGATAGTGTTGCCACACACAGTATTATCTTTGATAGTGTTTCCATACACAGTAGTATCGTTGATAGTGTTGTCATACACAGTAGTATCTTTGATAGTGTTGCCATACACAGTAGTATCTTTGATGGTGTTTCCATACACAGTAGTATCTTTGATGGTGTTTCCATACACAGTATTATCTTTGATGGTGTTACCATACACATTATTATCTTTGATGGTGTTTCCATACACAGTATTATCTTTCATGATGTTGCCATACACGGTAGTATCTTTGATGGTGTTCACATACACAGTATTATATGTCATGGTGTTGACATACACAATAGTATCTTTGATAGTGTTGCCATACACAGTAGTATCTATCATGGTGTTGACATACAGTATATGTCATGGTGTTGACATAGTAATATATGTCATGGTGTTGCCATACACAGTAGTATCTTTGATAGTGTTGCCATACACAGTAGTATCTATCATGGTGTTGACATACAGTATATGTCATGGTGTTGACATAGTAATATATGTCATGGTGTTGCCATACAAAGTAGTATCTTTGATAGTGTTGCCATACACAGTATTATCTTTGATAGTGTTGCCATACACAGTAGTATCTATCATAATGCTACCATACACAGTATTATCTTTGATGGTGTTGCCATACACAGTAGCAATTGTTATGATGTTACTATACACAGTAGTGTCTGTCATGGTGTTGCCATACACAGTAGTATCTGTTATGATGTTACCATTTACAATAATATCTTTGATGGTGTTGTGAAACACAGTAGTATCTTTAATGGTGTTGCCATACACAGTAACATTTGCCATGATGTTACCATACACCAGGGGTCTCAAACTCGCGGCCCGCGGGCCATTTGAGGCCCACGAGACGATATTTTGCGGCCCGCTACCCGACAGCAAAGTTTAGTGTTAATGCGGCCCGCGCGTTTTCCCCATTCTCATATCTATAATGTGACCCTCCGCGACGGTTTTAGTCGAATCTCACCGACTAGTCTATTCTGATTTTTATTATGTTTGTATTGGTTTGGACGTTGATTATAATGCTAAAAACCGTTTTAAAATCGGACAGAAAGTTTTTATTTTATAGCATTTTATGAGGCAAACATGGCCAAAGTGCGGTTTTGAGAAAACACGCTTCGAATGTTGTATATTCATATTCAAAAGCTAAAAAAGTCAGTTAGTGGGTAATGCACAACCATAATTGTGTAAATCGTAGCAATCTGACACAGTATCAAACAATCCCTATTAAATTCGCCGCTAGTGTGTACGAGTGACGAGTGAGGGAAATTCCGAGCCTGTCAGCTTGGTCACTTGCAAAATAGGGTTTGTCAAAAAGGCCTTTTTTACGATAAAAACAATCAAAATTCATTCTTCCTACAATAGCATCTTCCTTCGCATCAATAATTCATAAATATTGCCTGCTCCTGCCTTCTGTTTGAACACGTTTTAGTTAGGGGTGATGCGATGCTCAATATTCGAGTTTTAATATTTTGTTGGCCCAATTTTTGGAACAAACTAGCATAAGTATGTGCAGTGATTTGTTATTGTTTTAGCCAAAATTAATGTAGTTTTATTTACTGTAACTAAAACTGTAGAAAAATGTTTGTTGATTCAATATCAGCCAAAAGGTCATTGTTACCAACCGTCTTATTTCAACGCTAGCAAAAAACTAGCTTTGGTGACATACGACTGAAACCATCGTGGAGGGTCACATATTACAATATTACATTATAAGTTTAAATTATCGAGCAATATATATTTCATACGTCAGAAATTACGTCATAATTCGGGAATTCACTCTCTGACTACTGCAGCCTCATTTATTATGTTGGTTTCTAAATCTCCCTAAGAGCAAAGTCTCGTGATACGTGATTCGGGAGTGTTACCGAGTGGAGGGAAAATATATTTTATCACACAGTGCAAATACGTTTTATGTCACCCGACCCCAGTCATATCTTTCTCAAAACCTGGTGTGAAGAGAAAGGTTGGCGATGAGCACAGACAATTTCAGGAGAAGTGGGAAACGGACTACTGTTTTGTTAAGCACAGGGGCATTCCGACGTGCCTTATATGCACCGAGAAAGCTGCGGTGCACAAGGAGTAAAACATCAGACGTCATTATTTAACCAGACACGCTGAGGAGTATGAAAAATACCAGGGAGATGAGAGAGAGGCCCGGGTCGCTAAACTTAAAACATGTCTACTGAGGCAGCATTTTTTTTTTAAGAAAGCAAACAGAGAAAGTGATGCAGCAGTTGAAGCTAGTTACGTGGTGAGTGAGATGATTGCTAAGGCAGGAAAGTCATTCAAAGAAGGCGAGTTCATAAAAAATTGCATGTTACAAGCTGAAAGTATAGTCTGTCCGGAAAAGAAAGGTCGGTTTAGCAGCATCAGCCTTTCAGCCAACACAGTGGCAGAGCGCATTTCTGAGCTGTCAAGTAACATTTATGATCAACTGTGTGAGAAAGGTAAACATTTCCATGCATACTCAGTTGGTCTTGATGAGAGCACAGACGTTACTGACACTGCACAGCTCGCAATATATGTCCGTGGTGTTGATGATAATTTTGAAGTGATGGAGGAGTTGCTCA
Source organism: Unio delphinus (assembly GCA_029339505.1). Classification (NCBI taxonomy): domain Eukaryota; kingdom Metazoa; phylum Mollusca; class Bivalvia; order Unionida; family Unionidae; genus Unio; species Unio delphinus. The sequence goes on along the minus strand of JAQISU010000179.1, from coordinate 10,273,614 downwards.
AAGTGATTCCAATGCATGGCCAGACCACTGATCAGGAGATATTCCGCCAGCTGTGTGATGCCATTGTGGATGCCGGTTTACCGTGGAAACATTTTGCAGGAATAACAACCGACGGAGTGCCATCAATGACATGAAAAATAAATAGACTCGTGGCACACGTTCAAAGAAAACTGGAAGAGGAGGGTGTGAAAGAGGCCATTGCTCTACACTGCATTATCCATCAGCAGGCCCTTTGCAGCAAATGACTGAAGTTTGACAATGTGATGTCTGACGTTGTGAAATGCATCAACCATATCAGATCCAGGGGCTTGAAGCACCGGCAGTTCCGCGCCTTTTTAGAGGAAATAGAGTCAGCATATGAGGATGTTATCTACTTCACCGAGGTACGTTGGCTTAGTAGGGGAAACGTCTTGAAAAGTTTTTTTTTTGAGTTGAGAGCTGAAATCAAAGCCTTCATGGAGAAGGATGGGTTGGTTGTTCCTGTACTAAGTGATCCCAAATGGCTCATGGACTTGGCTTTTCTTGTTGACATTACACAGGAGCTGAATGTACTCAACAAGAAATTACAAGGCCAGGGACAGCTTGTCAGTGTTGCCTATTACAATGTCAGGGCATTCTGCACAAAACTTGTGTTATGGAAAGCCCAGCGTTCTCAGAGAAACCTCTGCCATTTCCCAACATGCAAAGTACTCATGGACTCGGGCACAGCATTCAGTAGTAAGTATACTGATGCCATTGCAAAGCTACAGGAAGAATTTGATCACAGGTTTGCAGACTTCAAAACACACAGAGCCACCTTTCAAACTTTTCCTGACCCTTTCTCCTTCAATGTGGAAGATGACCCCTGCACTTCAAATGGAGCTGATTGATCTTCAGTGTAATTCTAAACTCAAGGCTAAGTTCAGGGAGGTGAATGGAAAAACAGACAAGCTTGGACAATTTATGAGAGAATTGCCCTCCACCTTCCCTGAGATTTCCAGGTTGTTCAAGCGGATCATGTTCCTTTTTGGCAGTACCTATCTGTGTGAAAAGCTATTTTCCACTATGAACTTTAACAAGTCAAAGTTCAGGGCCAAACTTACTGATGAGCATCTTCAAGTTATACTGAGGGTCTCAGCTGCTTCTTCACTCAAGTCAAATGTTGCTCAGCTGTGTACTAAGAAGAAGTGCTGCCAGGTCTCTGGCAACAAGGATTAGGAGGAAGTAAGTGAAGCCTATGTTCTTGTGAACCCTTAATGTTTTTATTTTTTATTAATAAAGGTTGAGTAGATTGTAACAGTTGTACTGTATTGAATTTGTAATCGCTTTTTTGTTGAATACTTGATGCGGCCCAGTCTCACCCAGACTCTACCTCCTGCGGCCCCCGGATAATTTGAGTTTGAGACGCCTGCCATACACTATTATCTGTCATGATATTGCCATACACATTAATATATGTTATGATGTTACCATAAACAGTAGTATCTGTCATGCTGTTGCCATGCACAATATTATCTTTCATGCTGTTGCTGTACACAGCAGTATTGGTCATGATGTTTCCATGCACAATAGTATATGTAATGGTGTTGATATGTGAAGTTTGACATATGTTAACAATGGGTTGTCTCGTTCATATTTTATTTGTTGGTTTTGTTATTCTGTCCGGCCAGATTAGACTAACATACGTTGAATTTACTGACATATTATAACACAATTGTATATACAGATATTATATACCCACATTACATATTATAAAATTTATATACAGGTATGATATACTCACATTACACAGTATAATAATAATGATTATATACAGGTATTATTTACTCACATTCCTGAGGGGCCCCGAGTGGCCGAGTGGTCTAAAGCGCTTTCCGTTACGGATCACTGCCATCTCACCTCTGTCTGCGTGGGTTCGAGTCTCAGATTCGGCTAATGTAGTTCTGTGAGAAAGCTTGCCAGTAGCTTCTCGTGGGTCGGTGGTTCTTTCTGGGTTTTTACTTGGTTCTTCCTCCACCAATAATACTGGCCGCCATGTATAGCCTATCGTGTGCTGAAAAATGTCGTTAAACCCTACAACAACAACAACAACAACAACAACTACTACTACTCACATTACATATTATAAATGAAAACAAAATATATACAGGTATGATATACTCACATTACATATTATAATGAAAACAAAATATATACAGGTATGATATACTCACATTACATATTATAAATGAAAACAAAATATATACAGGTATGATATACTCACATTACATATTATAATGAAAACAAAATATATACAGGTATGATATACTCACATTACATACTATAATAAACACAATTATGTACTTGTATTATATACTCACATTGCATATTACAATTAAAAAATTATATGCAAGTCATATATACTTACATTACACATTATAATAAAAGATTATATAAAGGTATTGCATACTCGCGATACAGATTATAATATTACAGATTATAATAATACAGATTATAATAATACAGATTATAATAATACAGATTATAATAATACAGATTATATGCAGGTGTTAAATACTCACATATTATATTTTTTAAAATTATATTCAGATATGATATACTCACATTACATATAATAAAAAACATGCACCAATGAGACTATCTCTATAAAGGTAACAATGAAACTATGTCTATAAATGTACCAATCAAACTATGTTTATAAATGTACCAATGAGACTATGTCTATAAATGTACCAATAAGACTGTGTCTATTAAGGTACCAATGAGACATTGTTTCTAAATGTACCAATGAGACCATGTCTATAAATTTACCAATGAGATTGTGTCTATAAATGTACCAATGAAACTATGTTGATAAATGTACCAATGAGACTATGCCTATGAATGTACCAATAAGACTATGTTAATAAATGTACCAATGAGAATATGTCTATAAATGTACCAATGAGACTATGTCTATAAAGGTACCAATGAGACTATGTCTATAAATCTACCAATGACAACGTGTCTTATAATGTACAAATTAAATTATGCTGATAAATGTACCAATGAGACATTGTTTCTAAATGTACCAATGAGACCATGTCTATAAATTTACCAATGAGATTGTGTCTATAAAGGTATCAATGAAACTATGTTGATAAATGTACCAATGAGACTATGCATATAAATGTACCAATAAGACTATGTTTATAAATGTACCAATGAGAATATGTCTATAAATGTACCAATAAGACTATGTTTATAAATGTACCAATGAGAATATGTCTATAAATGTACCAATAAGACTATGTTTATAAATGTACCAATGAGACTATGTCTATAAAGGTACCAATAAGACATATGTCTATAAATGTACAAATGAGACTATGTCTATACAGGTACTATTAAGACTATGTCTATACAGGTAATATTAAGACTATGTCTATACATATACCGATGAGACTATGTCTATACATATACCAATGAGACTATGTCTATACAGGTACTATTAAGACTATGTCTATACATATACCGATAAGACTATGTCTATATATATACCAATGAGACTATGTCGAGAAAGGCACCAATGAGACTATGTTGAGAAAGGCACCAATGAGACTATGTCGAGAAAGGCACCAATGAGACTATGTCGATAAAGGCACCAATGAGACTATGTCGATAAAGGCACCAATGAGACTATGTCGAGAAAGGCACCAATGAGACTATGTCGAGAAAGGCACCAATGAGACTCATATGCTAAGACATAGCTTGTTATATTACAATATATGCTTTGAAGGTAATGCTTCAAATTATACAACAAAATTATTGTCCAAAATATTTTTCAAAGTAATGCTTCACACTTATTCAGTATAAACATATTCCAACTTACATAATTCATACCAAAAAAATCTAATGTTTCACAGTTGTATAACACAATCATATTCCAACATACATAATTCATACAACAAAACTAGTCATTCACACTTGCGTACCACAATCCATCAAACAGAATTCATACCAAAAAAACTATGCTTTATAGTTATGTAATACAATCAGATTTCAACATACATAATTCATACCGAAAAAAAAAACTAATGTTTCACACTTGTGTAACAAAATCATATTCCAACATACATAATTTATGCCAAAAACTAATGGTTCACATTTGTGTAACAAAATCATGTTCCAACATACATAATTTATACCAAAAACTAATGTTTCACATTTGTGTAACAAAATCATATTCCAACATACATAATTTATACCAAAAACTAATGTTTCACAGTTGTGTAACAAAATCATATTTCAATATACATAACTCATACAAAAAATAATGTTTTACACTTGTGTAACCAAATCATATTTCAACATATATAATTCATACAAAAAATAATGTTTCACACTTGTGTAACAAAATCATATTCCAACAGACATAATTCATACCAACAATAATGCTTCACTCTTGTGTAACAAAATATTCCAACATACAAAGTTCATAAATAATTGAATGTTTCAAACTCATCAGATTTTGTTGAATTTAATATTTTTCATTAAATGTCTTAGATAAAAGTTATTTTTTAGAATCTACATTTATTGTTATATTGTTTTGCCGAAAATAGACTAAATGGTACTGAAGTTTCGAAGATATGTTTACTTCGTAAAATGTTAATTTTAAAGCAATGACTGCCTTTTTTTGCTTATCAAAATTCTCAACAATACTAATTTTATTCTTCTTGTTTTCAGTTTCATGTGGTAAGTATTTACTTATGATCCTTTTTTAAAAATTTTATATTCACTTTAATATTATGAAACACGCAGAACTGAAATTCAAAATGTCGAAAATAGCATATAATTATCTTAATACGAATACAGAACTTTCACTTTTGTATTTTTATTGACACTGATGAGGAAGATTGTCAGTAAAATTAGTGTTGTATATTTAAAGTCTTACTATCATATTTATAAATATATGTAAAAGTTGAGAAGACATCTTTGTAAGTACTCTTTTAGAATTATTGCGGTGCGGACTTTTTGAAATTATATTTATGAAAGATATTAAATGGCTTTCAATTTATGTAAACTACGGGTGGAAACTGGTACCCAAATTTTGTCATCATGGAGCTAAAACCAATTGCAAAATGTAGTCAATACATAATAATTGTTGTCTACTCTTTCTTTTGATGTATGGTGTATTCTTTTCTCTCAAGTAACTATATTTATTTAAATTCTTATAAACTCTTTATAAACACTTATTTTAGAAGACAACTGTGATGAGTCAATTGACATACTAGTATGTACTTTAATCTCTGAATCTTTTGCTTCCATCATAGTGAATATCTTACTACCAGAAACCAAAGTGTCGGCTGTGTTTGATGTCACCATTCTCCTGGCCGTCTTGATACCTGCCGCCTTCCTTCTCATTCTGTCTCTTGTTATTTACATCACAAAATGCTATCGCCTATTTTTGAAACTGAAATGTCCTCAGAGGAAGCCGAAACCGAAGAAGCCTCGCTTTCGGGAAACTGCACCTAACGTTGGCGACGTAGTTCCGCGTAACAGATTTCCGCTTCATCTGAACCAGCGCCCGCTCCAGAATAACTTCACGGGAAAGAAACCGATCAAGATTGGACCAATTATCGAACCGTATCTTCAGCCGCCACCGAAACAGCGTCTTCTGTACGAGCTGGAATGGCAGCCAAGCAAAGGACGGATTTTCTACTCCAGAGGATCGTCCTTGATGAGTCTGTGGAACTGGGTCTTAAAAGAAGAGGAAAAGGGGAAAAAGGAAAAACTAGAATTGACAGACTTAGATGGGACAGACACGTGGGCGTGAAATAGAGTCCTTAAGTCAAAAGGAAAATCTGTAACACAAAATTTAAACTTAATACACGTATAACATAATTTTCATAATTTGACGGTTACGTTACATTGCTTATGTTCATAATGACTGGAACTTAATAAACTCACAATATTTAAAGAATTTATATTTTTAACACCTTTCCGAAATTTGAAAACATTTTATAGAAAGTCATATGCTGAATGCTGACGTTTCTTTCAAGAGTTTAGAGCAACCAATAAAATCTAAAAATGTTAAATAAATCTTCGATATCAGGATCATTTAATGCTATTCTTCAACGAAAAGTCAAGAAATAAAATGTAGCATGTCGTTAAATGCACTACTTCCCCAACTGAATTGGGATACTTAATAATTAATGACTGTTAACATTTCTGCATCTTTGGTGTACCGTATATTTCCCGGCATCCGATACTTGGCAACATTTCAATTAAGAAACAAACAGCATTGTGTTTCATTGCAAAAAAACAGGTTAAAAAAATCAGCAATATATGAACTTTGAACTGAATATTTTTGGGACAACTATTAAATAAGATCGATACATGACGAATTATGAAATAAGCATGATTACAAGCATAGAGTGCTGCTCTTTTGGTATCTTCGTCGTGAAATATTGTATAGACATTGACCTGTTCCACTGTATTCATTTTTAACTATATCTGCATTCTCACTGATCTGATAATTTAAGAAGATATTTGCAGCAAAGGGAAAGATTGCTCCATTCTTTACACACACACACACACACAAACACACTCGCACGCATGCGCACACACACCGCATGCACACACATGCGTACTAACATTTCAGAGAGAGGAATTTGGAAAAAAAAGTCTTCGCATTACATACTTACTTTTGATGAACTTACTACTAAATATAAATCTTTTTAAATTGGTCCTTTGATTATTACCTGAAAGTTGGTCCTTTGATTATTACCTGACAATTGGTCCTTTGATTATTACCTGACAATTGGTCCTTTGATTATTACCTGACAATTGGTCCTTTGATTATTACCTGATAGTTAGTCCTTTGATTATTACCTGACAATTGGTATTTTGATTATTACCTGACAGATGATCCATTGATTATTACCTGACAGTTGGTCCTTTGATTATTACCTGACATTTGATCCTTGGATGTTTACCTGACAGTAGTCCTTTGATTATTACATGACAGTTGCACCTTTGATTATTACCTGACATTTGATCCTTTGATTATTACCTGACAGTCGGTCCTTTTATTAATACCTGCCATTCGGTATTTTGATTAATTCCTGACAGTCAATCCTTTGAATAATACCTAACAATCGGTAGATTAATACCTGATATAATGATATCACGAGTAAACACATAGAAGTTTGTACAGACATAATCACATAACAGTAGTCTCCAGTGTTTCTCCAAACATCACTCCTGCTTGGCAAGAAAAGCTGTAGAGCAAGCTATTGGCAAGCAAGTCTTTAAAGTAAAATGAGCGATATTCCCCGTTGATACTACTTTTGATCGCAAAAATGCAGTTTCATATAAACTGTTCGATAACAATTTATTTTCAATGTGTTTTCGTAAAAAGAGAGATTTAGTGTAAATCAGTGCATCTGTTCGGCCATACGTGAGATTGCATTCGCTCTACACTAAAAGGGCGTGATTCTTACATATGTTCGGAAAATATATACTTCAGATGTATAAAAAGCTATTAGAATTGGAATGATTGTAATAAGACAAAGGGAAAATTACATGATATACTAGAATAGCGAAGTTACAGTATATATGGCGTTTGGTCCACTGGGAAATGGAATTACATTTCTTAGACCCCGGCCTACCGGCTCATTATGTGACGACCGATACGGGTCTATGCAGCTTGCAGTTACAACAGATTTATTAGTTCGTCATGTATTACAGATTTCTCTCGTCATTTGGTTTTCATTCTCCGTATATACTGTAAATAACGAACGGCATGCATCATGTGTTTATAAGTTTTCTCCTTATCTATGAAAATATTTGTAATACTTATAATAATTGAAACTGAGCAGATTTGGTAAGTGTGTGAGCAATATCGTATAAATGATACATCTTTTTGTAAATAGCTTCTTCTTGTGTATGATATCTGAATATATTGCTGAATTAATATATATATATATATATATATATATATATATATATATATATATATATATATATATATATATATATCCATGTATGTGTGTGTGTGTGTGTGTGTGTGTGTGTGTGTATGTGTGCGTGCTTGTGTATGTTAGAGACAGAGAGAGAGGGGCGGGGATTCCTGATGCAATTATTATTATTATTATTATTATTATTATTATTATTATTATTATTATTATTGTTATTATTATTATACGTTTGTGGGTGTGGGTGAAAGTTTTTTGGCTCGCTTATTTTATGATAACATTAATATAAATGTATCCTTGACAGAACAGATGATTTTCTGTTTATTTGCAATGTGTACTTTTTCTTACCAATTTTTTTATCCACATATTATCATACATGTATATATATATATGGTCTCTCGAGCCTTGCATATCGATAAACTATGTCAAGGGAGACAAATGTGATCTATAATGTTACTCATACTGTCAGTTTTTACAGTACATTGCATGTAATTAATACTTGTGAAAAATGAGTTGCATTGGACAAACTGTATGCTTTATTTTCTATATAATCATACGGCATAATTTCCTTGTGTAGTGTACTATTTTCAATTCGCCTGTTTGAAAAAGTGTTTTAGTTTAATATCTATAAATTTCTTATCAACTTTTGTTTTCTGAGTAGATTTTTTATTAAAAAAATTAGTTTCCTCTGTGATTTAAATTAGGTCAAAATCCGTCATTGCAGCAATTTAGGGTATTGTATTGTTTCCAATTTACTTTCAACGAATTCCAAAACTGAACACGACATTTTTGCGAAATTCATACTTACAAATATGTATAAAATAAATAGAGATACATGGGAAAAATATGTATATACGAGTCGTTCTGTTGGCATATCTAACAGTAAGAAGACATACATACAGATGATTGATTCGCTAATTACTAAGTAAATAAAAAGATAAAAGTGTGTATACATGTAGACATAACATATAGTCCTAACAATACTCAGCATTTCTGACAATTCGTAACTTTCACGATTGTAGCGTCGCAGATCATTTTAAAAGTTCTAAATATTTTGTTATAACCATTTTGTTTCTTTAAAGAAAAAAATTATACCAAAATCAAATTTATATGAAATGATCCCCAGCTGCACGTACAGCACGCCAGAAGCATACAGATATATGTATGACGTAAAAAAAAAGGTTAAAGACAGTGACCACAAAATATCGTAAAAGGAGAAAAACAAATTGCTACTGTGCAGTCCGGTCGCTTTTACGGTCTTCTCTGACGGGCGTCAATGCCGACTCGAATCAAGTTTGTGGATGTAACTATCTGCCATATCCCACAATTCAGTGGATGTAACTATCTGCCATATCCCACAATTCAGTGTGGTTTCCTTATATAAAAGATGGTTCTGAATCCATGGAAGATGACCCGCATTATGGAAGACCGTTATCTGCGATTGGTGAGTGTGCAATGGGTTCATGTGTAGGTGATTATTGATGAAGATGCTTGATACACAGTGGAAGATATTTTTATATGGCAACCAAAACTCTTTTTAACCTATTGTAGACTCATTGAAAATTCAGAAAGGCTTGTGTAAGATTGGTCCGGCATTTTGTTGACGGATAATGCAAAGCAAACGTTAATTGAAATCTCGAAACAGCTACATGCCAAATATGAAAATATTTACCAGAGACGTTTGAATGGGACTTGAACGTGTTATAAAACAGGGATATTTTTTGGGACTCTAGAGAACATAGTCACAGATTTTTTTCAGAGAAAACTAGTAGAAACCACACATCGCTCGACGTCGAACTGTAAGGTGCAGTTTATAAGCATTATTTTCCATGCGAAAGGTCCAGTTTGGGGCCCCGAGTGGCTGAGTGGTCTAAAGCGCTGTCCGTTACGGACCACTGCCATCTCACCTCTGTCTGCGTGTGTTCGAGTCTAAGATTCGGCAAATGTAGTTATGTGAGAAAGCTTGCCAGTAGCTTCTCGTGGGTCGGTGTTTCTTGCCGGGGGTTGTCCGGGTTCTTCCTCCACCTTTAATACTGGCCGCCATGTTTAGCCTATATTGTGCTGAAAAATGGCGTTAAACCATAAAAAGCAAAGCAAAGCAAAAAGGTCCAGTCATCTAGATACCCGTGTCTGACTTAGTGTTACTGGACATTGTTAAACTTCCCAAACGTTGACACAAGTTGTGGAACACACCCGTATGCGTTCTGGTAACCGAGATATCCATCTGCTCCATGAAAACGCACCGGCGTAATAATCCAGCATTCGTCACGGAATTCCTAAAGGAGCACACCATCCAATATTTGGCACATCCTCAAAAACAGCCCTGAGTGGCCCCGAGTGGCCGAGTGGTCTAACGCGCTTTCTGTTACGGACCACTGCCATCTCACCTCTATCTGCGTGTGTTCGAGTCTAAGGTTCGGCAAATGTAGTTACGTGAGACAGCTTGCTTGCCAGTAGCTTCTCGTGGGTCGGTGGTTCTTTCCGGGGTTTGTCCGGTTTCTTCCTCCACCATTAATACTGGCCGCCACGTACAGCCTATATTGTGCTGAAAAATGGCGTTAAACCATTAAAACAAACAAACAAAACAGCCCTGATTTAGTGATTCTTGGTTTATAATACATACATACATACATACATACATACATACATACATACATACATACATACATACATACATACATACATACATACATACATACGCACGCACGCACACACAGACATGCATGCATACATCCATCCATCCATCCATACATGCATGCATGCATGCATACATACATACATACATACATACATACATACATACATACATACATACATACATACATACGCACGCACGCACGCACACACAGACATGCATGCATACATCCATCCATCCATCCATCCATCCATCCATACATACATATACATACATACATACATACATACATACATACATACATACATACATACATACATACATACATACATACATACATACATACATACATACATATACAATTCCAGGCTGACCCCGCCACACTCGTGCCAGTCATAGAAAAGTGTCGCAGTGCTCACCTGTAATACAAACCATACCCATTGTATACTGGCTGCAGCTGTGTGAGAGCACCAAATCAGCAGATGATATCGGAAATATCAGAGGCATGTACGATTGCATAAAGATAGCAATGGGTACCACGAATAAAGTAATAGCACCACTGAAGTCTTCCACAAGCGATACCATCCACGACAAGGCAAGCAGTTGGATCGTTGGGTGGAGTACTACTCTATACACTACTACACGTGCTAACGATCCCCTCAACGCCATTGTAAACTTTCAGTTTATGACCGAACTGGACGAGAAACCTACTGTTGCAGAGCTAAAGAATGCCTTCGAGAAATTTCCTTAGATAAAGCCCCATTGAATGATGGCATCGCAACAGAAGTCATCAAGTGCGGATATTTGCCGTCTGATCGCGTGTAGATACCTTCCGTGGACGTCCCAAAGGCATGCTTGAGCAGGACAGCAAATAATATGCCAAAGAGTGTGGGAGCTAGGGCGCAACCCTGATTTACTCTGCTGCGGGTGTTGAAGAGGTCGGACGTTGAGCCATCGTACTTTAATGCCATCGCGGAAGGACTATCATATGTAGCAGCTTTGTAGGGCATCCATCCTTCACCAGAATTGTGAAAAGTCTGTCTCTGCTAACCAGATTGAACGCATTCAAAGTGTTTGAAGAAACAACCAGTGACATGCTCTTCGCAGATGATGATGCCCTATTCATTCACACAGAAGCTGGGCTATAGCACGTGATGGACCACTATGTTTAAGCATGTGATACGTTTGGAGCTGACCATCAGCCTGACGAAAACAAATGTGATGGCTCAGAACGCGGACCACAAGCATCATAATCAACAACATATCGCTGAACATGACAATCGGATTGGAAAGGCATCAACAACTCTCTCCAGGTTCTCGCATAGAGTGTGGACCAACATCATGCTGATCTTGAACATTAAGATTTATGTGTACCGTACTTGTGTGCTAAGCATTCTCCTGAATGCCAGTGAAACCTGGACTCTGTACGCCTCGCTAGAGAAACGACTGAGCGCCTTTCACATGCAATGTCTCTGACGCATATTCGGGATCACATGGAGTGACAGAGTAACAAAAACAAGGTGCTTGAACGTGCCAAGATTCCCAGCATAGTCACACTCCTTTGCCAAAGTCACATCAGATGGCTAAACTATGTACAGCAGATGTATGACGGGCGGATCGCCATGGACCTTCTTTATTCGGACGTTGCCTCTGGCAAAAGGTCTCTGCTTCAAGGATGTCTTCAAGCGCGCCATCAAAGCCCTTGACATCGATGTCAACACCTGGGTAGAGCTTGCTACAGACAGGCCCAGCTTGCGACACGCTCTGATCACCGGTTGAAAGCCGGCGAAGGACAAGCTACGCTTGCTAGCTGATGAAAAGCAGGAGGGAGAAGAAGCAGCTCAAATACACACCAGACTTAAGTTTTAAGTACAGCAAGTGCATCATGGATTGTCACTACCATGTTGGGCGATATAGCGACTACAGACGCTGCACAACCACCAGCCGGGACCCCTCACATCGGCGTACTCCCATCGTCTCTCGAGACTATCGCATGCCAATCATATATATGATTTCTATATATAAGAAAAGAAAACGTCTGAGTATATATATATATATATATATATATATATATATATATATATATATATATATATATATATATATATATATATATATATATATATATATATATATATATATATATACAAGTACATACAGTTGTTAGTGTCGTAACAATAAGGTAATGGGCGTGATATCACAGTTAGTTGATTTATCAGGGGTCTTAAATTTAAACTACCATGAGGACATATTCGATGGCCTAAGGGCTGCACCAATTTCCCATGACACCTTGTGACGCCAATCATTTTACCGGCTAGAAGATACGGCTTGGCGGGCCACGTGTTTGAGACCCCTGTGATATATAAAGCTGAATTAAACCTTAGAGTTAGGAGAAGTACAGGACTACATGGTTAATAAATGCACGTGTTGAGGAGAGGCACGGGACTACATGGTTAATAAGTGCACATGATGAGGAGAGGCACGGGACTACATGGTTAATAATGTACAAGTTTTAGGATAGGCATTGGACCACAGGCACGTGTTTCTGTCAGGCACGGAACCACACATGGTTAATAAATGCACATGTTTGGGAAAGACACTGGACTACATGGTCAGTCTATGTACATTTTGGTACAACTATATTTCTATTCCTCTTCAATCTTCAACTGACTTCTGATGACGTAGTAATGTGATAATTATATTTCACATGTCAAGTATGTCGAACAACCAAAAGAAGCACGAAAGATACGATTACCTTAAAACGACTTTGTTGCCAGTCAAGTTAAACGGCACTGTGAAAAGAATTAGAGGGTTTCCTTTTCAAAGCATAATAGGAGGAAGTGAAGTATGTCACTGGACATTGTTAATTGCCAGATCGTTTTGTTCATGACGCCGTACTGTGTTTGCTATGACAATGCCCAACGCATATAGGTATAGCTAAGGGAAACACAACTCCACCATAAACAATGGCGGATCCCATTAGTACCTTTAATATTTATGTGGTAACTTAAAGTATTAATATTATATACATAAAATGTTTTGCTAGTGGCGTTAAAACACTTAGAAAAGTCTACATATGATATTTATGTTCTTATTATCTCGTAAAAGAGAAGTACAGAATTTGAGTTTTTCTGGCAGTTGCATGCGAAGTTAAAGAGTCCGAATTACAGTTAATGCCTGCATCTTTTCAAGAAAGATTTGTGGATTCCCTTTGAAAAAAGCAATGAATTGGGACCAGGTTGTATTGTGTGTTCGACACAATGTGCAGGACGACCTCATCCAATGATGGTAATTCATAAAAATACATCGACATTTGGTCGCACTCTTGAAGTATGTCCACTTCACAGGGTGATACTGCTGATCATTAAAAATTAGAAGGAAAAAAGAAACAAAAGAAGAGGGAAAGGAAAGAAAATGCATCAGTACATTTTCTTCCTGTGTTTTGTGCCATGTGTGTATTCAGCATGCGTGTTTCCGACGGATCTACGTGGACAATGGCGGAGTACAAGTAACGGCTTGCTGACATTTACGAACATCACAATGTCTAATTATGCGGCCAGCTTCACCTCCGCCATTCTATCCTTCACATGTAAAGAAATTTCTGGATCAAATTATGTCGTTATCTCACAGTAAGTACATCCACATTCAACTTTTGAAGGAAATAATTACGGTATTTATATCATTGAGTTTTGTTTCTTTATAATTTTGCATATATATATATATATATATATATATATATATATGCATGCACAGTGAAATTAATAAAAAAAAATAATAATAATATGACTATATGAATCCAACATGAATGAGTGGACCTAACGTCCATATAATACCTCGTAATGGAACACCACACTCTCTTTTCAGTCACGAAAACAGTAACTATTGACAACACATACACACACAGAGGCTTAGAATTCGCCTCCAAATTGATGCATCTCGTATGTTGTAAGAGAATCAACAATATTCCGATTGTGAGGTATCTACTTCCTCAGCCATATTCTGCCATGTAAACAAAATTGGCTCCGAATGTACATGTATTTATCAATGACCGCGAATTAAGATTTATTTCTCCACTTTACGGTAAAGGTTTAGATGGTTTTGAATGGCAAGTGGCTGTGAAAAACAATGACTAGTGTAAAAAAAAAAAAAACGTATTGCATTTAAGAGACCTTATTACATATTGCATTCACAACGCACCTGTAAATATATATTCTAACATTAAGTGGTACGTTGTCTTCACCTAAAGTAATACAATAGCTGGTAATCTGTCTATCCAGACCATTAAAGTAATAGGGAAGCCATCAATAAATCAATCAATCAATCAATTAATCAATCAATCAATAAATCAATCAATTGAGACAGGCAAACAGACATAGACCATATGTATGATTGTTAAATGATGCAGCTTAACTGCTCTCTAAATCTCATTGAGGCTCCAAGGTAGATTAAGCTATCGTTTTAGTCAATTTTGTTATTATTATTATTTTAAAATGATTATTATTAATTATTATTATTATTATTATTATTATTATTATTATTATTATTATTATTATTATTTTTAAATTATTATATTATCATCATCGCTATCATCATCATCATCATCATAATCATTATTATTATTATTATTATTATTATTATTATTATTATTATTATTATTATTATTATTATTATTATTATCGGTGGTATTATAATAATAATAATAATAATAATAATAATAATAATAATAATTATTATTATTATTATCATTATTATTAATATTATTATTAATATCATTATTATCATCATCATCATCAATATTATTGCTGTTGCTATCGGTGGTCTTATTATTATTATTATTATTATTATTATTATTATTATTATTATTATTATTATTATTATTATTTCAGACAGTACAGCATCACAAATCGTTACACGGTGTATGCCTATTTATGCATGCAGTTTGAAAAGTTGTCGTCCTTCAAATATTTGTATACTCTTGGTACCAGTAAGTATACATTATAATATGACGTTCTGACAAGTCCCAGTACGTATACATTATAATATGACGTTCTGACAAGTCCCAGTACGTATACATTATAATATGAAGTTCTGACAAGTCCCAGTACGTATACATTATAATATGAAGTTCTGACAAGTCCCAGTACGTATACATTATAATATGAAGTTCTGACAAGTCCCAGTACGTATACATTATAATATGAAGTTCTGACAACTCCCAGTACGTATACATTATAATATGAAGTTCTGACAACTCCCAGTACGTATACATTATAATATGAAGTTCTGACAACTCCCAGTACGTATACATTATAATATGAAATTCTGACAAGTTCCATCCAAACGGGGAGAGAGAGAAGTTCATACAGATGGATTGGGGGTGGGGGATTAGCATGACAATCGATTAGTGTTGAAACAGTACCTATACCAGGTAGTACATGTAATCTAATTAATCAGATGGTACAACGGCAAGATTAGCAAACTAAGTCGGACGAGCTGAAAGAACTCGTGTGAACCTTCTGTTTTCTTTGACATACAATTTTCACTTGAATATTGAAGCGTAAAAAATTAAACTAATGATATCCCAGTCATTTTTTATAGACTTAAATGCGACATATCAGTAAATATAGTTATTTTGCTGTAATTGTTAAACACCGATTGTAATTGTTTAATTCTTCGTTTGTCAACGTTGAACAAAATACCATTAACTTCAAGGTTGTGAGAATTTTGTAACAATGTATGAATATATCACTAGTTATGTATGTATGTATGTATGTATGTATGTATGTATGTATGTATGTATGTATGTATGTATTGGAGATTGGAATGATCATATGGGGTCTTTACCCGTGTATAAAACTTCACCCAGCTGCGAGAACCAGAGAAACATACTTACAGTCATATAATTCGTCGCTAAATCATGGTCTATGATTATTTTGTTCTCTTGAGCCCAACATTACAACGAATCATATGAACTCTTATCAGCCGACGCATAATATTATGAACTTTTATCAGTTAGCGCGTATCGTGTAATCGAATTAGCCAGTGTTTAATATCATGAACTCTAATCAGTATAAAATGTCATGAACTCTAATCAGACAATATATAATGTCACGAACTCTAATCAGCCCGCGCATAATATCAATAATTATATTCAGCCAGTGTATAATACATTATGAACTCTAATCAGAGATTGTATAATATCATGAACTCTAATCAAACAGTGTATACTATCATGAACTATGGCAAATGTATATCATAAACTCTAATCAGCCAGCGCATAATATCATTTGTATCAGCTGGCACTGAACTGCCGATGCATGTATCATAAATTACCACATAGCTGTTATACTGTTTCATATCGTATTTGCGACTTTATTAATTTTATATATGTGAACACCGTTGCATATCACTTTCTGTTAATTTGATTGGTCCAAATAAGCTAATGAACTCCTAACGCAGTATTTTACTGATGATTGATTACTATCGTGTTAATTTTCATCGAGTTGCCTTCTGGAACATCTTTTACGACCATCTTATATATAAACACCCACATATTTATTCCTAAGTTTACGACGGCCAAGCAAGATGTAGCGACATCCTTCCTAATTTGTTTTTATTCTTTTTTTAAAATATTTTTATGTTAAAGCTGTCTTTTGAACTCGCTTATCTCAGTACTTTACTATCCTTGTTCTTTTTTAATTAATTTTTATCTTCATACCTTCTTTTATCACTCCTATCTTGTATAACATAAACATAAAATTTTCAATGGCAACTTTGTAAATACGATTATCTAACCAGCTGATACTCTAGGTATGGTTGTACTAAATTGCATTTGGTAGTCAAACGCAAATGCAACTAAAAGGTGAACGAAGGGAAATCTGCTTAAGAAGAATGGAGTCAATGCCTGATGGTGACCTTATACAAGTCTTGTCAACCTGGTGAAAACCTGAAATCCTGTTATCATACTCTTGTTTTTATTTTTAATACAGTGCATTTTGGTTTCAGAGGGTTGGCAGAACATTGAGATATGCATTTGAGGAATACACAAATCAAAAAGACTGCAACGGTTAGACTTGCCATGTAACTTCTGAAAAACAAATGAAAACATGAACCAGGGAGCAAACTAACATAAACCCAGATATTCCAGTCCATACTATTGAAAACTTTGAATTCACAATGCAGAGAATCATTATTATGCCGGCGTATATTATCTTAAAGTCTGATCTGCCGGCACATAACCTTATCAGCCCTAATATGCTAGCGTATTGTGTCGTGGCCAACATGGCTATGCGCTCTTTCATCAGCTGATGCATTATAGAAGACATTATATCTGGGTAGTCACACAGTGGTATGTTTAGATCGTTCTCCACGCAGATATGTGTGTGCGTTTATGCTGTTAGTATCGTAAATACGAAACTTACATGGAATTTTATTTCTTCTAATAAAGAAATGAAGGCCAGCATCACGTTTGAATTAATGTTGAAAAGGAATCTGACTGAAATCGACATCTGACATTAAAATTAACCGATGGACCTTAATCATATTCAGTTTTATTTAAAGGTTTTTCAAGAGGGGCAGAAATGACAATAGGTTATAAAAAGTTTGGTAACGGAAAATGGATGTCTTTTGTTAAAATATTCACATCAAATCTTTCGTATCAGTGAAATTAGATATTGCTGCTAATGATGATAATGATGATAATGACGATGAAAATGATGGGCATCGAGTGGCCAAGTGGTCTAAAGCGTTCACCGTTACGGATAACTGCCATCTCACCTCTGTCTGCGTATGTTCAAGTCTCGGGATCGGCCCATGAGGGCATGTGAGAAAGCTTACCGGTAACTTCTCGAGGGTCGGTGTTTTTTTTTTCTGGGGTTTTCCCGGGTTCTTTTTCCACCATTAATACTGGCTGCCATGTATGGCCTGTCTCATGGGTCTCAACCACGCGACACGCATTATGTGGCCCGCAATATTATTGGCTTCAAAAGGTGTAATACGAGGTATCACAGGTGGTTCGGCCCATAGGCCATCGAAAATGCCCTCATGCAGCCCTCTGGATGGTTTGAGTTTGAGACCCTTGGCCTGTCTTGTGCTGAAAAATGGCGTTAAACCCTATAACAACAACAACAACAATGAAACTGTTGGTACTCCCAAAGTACAATATCACAAAAGGTATATACATACCCAGCATAGGCACCGAATTATACTCGCTAATAAGTCAAGTCCAACTGTAACTGCACAGAACCAGATCTGACATCGCACAATGTTCAGGCAAATATGGGTCTATGCAGTTTGTTATGAGTAATCAGAGAACAAACAAGATAGAATCTGATCTTCTGGCGCATTATTCCACGGCCGATTAAGGTATATGTTGTTGCAGTTAGACTCGACTTGATACGTCAGTAGGAGTTCAGTTTAGTTTACATCGCTCAGTTTGGAAACCGTAAATGCTCAAATAGATCTGTGTAGGACTGTAAGTCGAATGTCTCGAAAGTCTGCATTCTAACTCCCATTAAACATGTGTAGTCTGCCGCGAACTAAATAATATTAAAAATATTAAGCATATCAGCATGTGCAGTTTCTTTAAGAAATATATAAGTATTTCTTTTCTCTCACAATTTGCAGCAATAGATTCAACTCTCGGGACGCGTCACTACTTATCTACCCTCAGTAATGAAAATGCCAGTACAATATGTACAATGACGGACACCAGGACTGCGGGGGAATATGAACTTCTTGTTCTGAATAGTAAGTCTCTCTCTCTCTCTCTCTCTCTCTCTCTCTCTCTCTCTCTCTCTCTCTCTCTCTCTCTCTCTCTCTCTCTCTCTCTCCAGGTCAGCAGATTGCTGTATTGTAGGATCAGTCGAGTCCACTGATTGATCGATGAAGTTCTCTAATTGGTCGAACGATCTGTCGGGTTGCTGGTTAATTGATAGATGGACTCAATTTTTTTTTCTTCAGTGGTTGGACAAATAAAGGGAGGTTAGTATAGATCGCCTAAGGTCACGATATAATAAATATATCGTGTTTTTTTTAATTTAAGATTCCACTCAGACGCAGGCAGTGACGTGTCCCACAATTACCCAGAGCTACTTTACCGTCGTCATCAGCAAGTACAGTAATTTTAGCAGCAGTTGTCAGAATACGACAATGGAGGGGAGAGGAAACAGCTCAACGGCCATCACTTTCAACTACTCCTCCTGTGCCGACACAAGTCTTGTCTTCTCCTGTAAGCACCAAATGCAAGCCTCCTCGTCCCATGTTTTTATCCCCCCCCCCTCCTTGTGTATGTATCTCTTCATGCCTGTGTGTCCGTTCATGCGTCTGTCTTCTATATAGATCAAGAATAAGAGCGCCAGTTTTGTGACTTCTGTTATTTTGAGAAAAAGGGCATTATTTAGACTGCTAATTAACATAGTGTAGTGTTTTACAATATATGTGTCATTTTATGTCCTACCGTCCATCCCATCAAGTTTCTTGCAACGAGTTTTTGCGCAAAATAATTTTCTAATAAAGGGAGAGAAATTAGAAAGGCATGTTGATATTGTAACCTACAAGGGGTCTTAATACTGATCCAGTCAAACATTGCCTGCAGTGAGCCTAGCACAATGTCTGCAGTTTCTCTTATTCCAAGGATCTCGATACAGCGGTTGTTGTTAACTGAAGGTTTGATAAACACGCAAAGATAAAATAATTTGGCATAATCACTAATGTACAAACAGAAATAAGACCATAACTTCACAATTGCATGGTTTGTCTTATTTAACATTCATACTATGAAACTAATCCATGCCACCACGATGTTTCGCGAATGCTATACTTTACGTCTTACACGCAAGGAAACTCAATTAATTAGGTATCGTTACGACTCTATGGTTTTAAGGTAAGTAACTGAACAGAACGAAAATCAACAAGTGTTGTAGCATTCAATTTTTTTTAAATAAATATTTCCTATTAATAAAAAGTGAAAATTTCAATAAATTATTTACAGTATTGTTAATTCAATCCTAAATAGTCCTAAAGTTTCAATCATAAATCCAAAAGTACAAAGTATTTCTTATGAATTCAACTGGTGTTCCGAATGACTCTAATCTTGCTGATGTACCAATAGTGTTGATATGCTAATAGTCTTGATGATATTATATTTCAGAATATCCTTGAAGAAATGAACAGTAATCCGAAATTGTTATTTTCCATTTTCTAATTCAATCAATAAATTAAATATTAAATCCTTTAAAATATTAACCGAACACAACTTAAGTTTGATTTCACTGCAGATGTTAAGATAAGATTGAGCAATTCTGAAGTCAACAACATTTTTATAAAAACATAAGACAAAATAGCAGAACCAGGATGAGGGTCGTTTTCTCATCACAAACAACTTTCTTCTAGAAAATTAATAACTTCCATATGAAGCTAGACCTTGAAAAAATGACATCTGTAAGCATGCTTGCTTCGAAGTAAATATGATTTTAAAATATAATCTAAATTTAAAGACAAATATTTTCAATGTAGTATGTTTTTATTTTTAAAAAGCATTAGTCATGTCAGTCCATCTCATACCCTCAATTATTGATAAAGGTCAATCATACAACACAAAATAAATATACCTATCGTAAAATCATGGATGAAAGCCAAAATCAAATGCAATTAAAATATACAAAGCACCTCCCCTCATATGAAAGAAAGATTTATATAACGATGCCTTTTGAACCCATTAATCAAATATGATACATTAATAATTATAATTACATAGGTAGATGTCTTCTGAACGATACAAAATATACATAAATCAAACTGGTAATTCTTCACACACGAAAATTTTCTTTTCCATTGATGTGCATATGTAAATCTTATATTCTAGTAACATGTAACTTAATTTTAACAATGATTTCTATTTTTCCATTTGTTAATGAAGGTAACGGGGTTGCGATCACTGAATACAATAATGGGAGAAGGGGCTGCACTAATATACCCTTCAAAGTGTTCCACAGCCAATATCACAGCCATACATTCATTTTCTGTATGGAAAATAATTTACCTGGTGATTGGATGCTGCTTTAGAAAAATAACCCACTGAATGATCGACACTATTTTTGTCCTCTTGAATAATTACTCCACCAAACCCTACATCATTTGCTTCAACTTAGGTTTTTAATGATTGACTGAAACTTTGAGGTGAAAGAATTGGTGCACTGCTTAGTAAGACCTTCAGTTTTCTTAGTCAACAAATTAGTCAGGGTTTCAGCAATTATAGAAAAATACATAGCCTGAAGAGGATTTTGAGGATTATGGGAAATAAATCTGGAACTCTTAACACTATGCTAAAATCTCCTTTCATTTGTATTTCTGTCATATCTTAATTGCACACTTGACTGAGTAGAATGTAGATTAGTTCTTGCATCTTCACAAGCCATTGAAAATTTAAATAAAAAGATAATATATGAATTTTCCTTTGAAAGATGTCTCATTTTTAATAACTTCATTGGTCTCCGGACTTTATGTCCGAAACCTAATTTAAAGGGACGGAAACCTAAACCCTACGAACAGCAACAAATGAACATGTTCTTTTCGATCATTTCCTGTATCAAAGCAATATGAACGAATCATATTTTTTCAATGTTTTCATGAATTTTTACCAGAACTTATTGACATTCAGAATGATAGATAGAAGATTTAAACTGTTCTATGCCTAATTCATGCATAACTTGCCGGAAAATTCCAGACATAAATGTTACCATTCAGATTAGACCGATTATGGAAGAGCAAAGTGTGTGTGTGTGTGTGTGTGTGTGTGTGTGTGTGTGTGTGTGTGTGTGTGTGTGTGTGAGATTAAGATTTTTAACGTCCTGTGCTACTCCTAACTCTAAAGTTTAATTCATTAGTATCAGTTATATCGTTACGATGTCTGCAGTGAGTCAGTTTATTGTGATGTCTAGCACTGGGACATCATGCCGCAGACATGTAGCATGATGTCCCACCCAGTCACATTATCCTGACACCAGGCCGACCAGTTCTAACACTAACCTCTTAATGCTGAGCGCCAAGCGAGGCAGCTGTTAGTACCATTTTTGTAATTCTTTGGTATGACTCGGCCGGTGATCGAACCCACGACCTCCCGCTTCTGCCGCAGACGCTCTAACCACTATGTCAAAGCTTTAAATATGGATTTGGTTTAAATACCCTTTAAAGGATTAGCCTGTAGAAGTTTTGTGAACTCACACATTATGGTCGACATGAATTGGTTGCCTTAGTCTTAGTTAACGTATCGACGCAGTCTACCATTTTTCTGATAATGCAGGAATAGGTTACAGATGAGTCTAGATATCTTCCGATTGGATTTTCCTACTAGCGTCATTTTAAGTCTAAACTTATTTTCCTGAACAATTGTGACTTCTTCATTATGGGGGCTACGTGTTTCTTTTTATATCTTACGCACGTGCGGAACGTGATTATGACGATTAATTTTACGTTTATTTTGTTACTAAATATAGAACTTAACTATCTTAATATATACTAGTGATATGTATCATTGCAGTTTCATGTAATTGATTAAATATTCCAACTGATTATTGGCGGAGATAATATTTTTAGTTTAAACGATTCGAGTTTTTCCGATTGTTTTCAAAATGTTAAGAGTTCAAAGTGGCTACTTCTGTCATAATTATTTTTGTTTACACGAAACTGCTAGCACGTAGTTCAAATCATCCTCTTCTGACCCTCTTTTGCAGCCGGAGGGAAGTTCTTCTGCATGTATTCTTTAGTGAGCGGTGGCTACACCTATCTGAATCTCTGGAACTCTGATTCCAGTCCTAACGGGGTCAGCACATTTACATTTACTTGTATGGTATGTAGGACCACATTGCTTTCAAATTTCTAGAAACTGAAGGTAAATGGTGTAACGGCTTTATCTCTCTTTCATTCCTTTTCTCGGTTATGAATTTAAAGTTGATACTTTCATCAAGCCTGAGAAAATTTGCTTAAATTACAGATTTATTTTAAGACGATAAGAGTTGCTTGATTTGTCGATCACATCAGCGAAGAACTGGAAAATCCCCAAATTCCATCCTTCTACAACTATTTGTCCATTAATTGTTGTTTATTCGAACTTCATTTACACGCAAGCCAATCCTGTTCCGGATAATAAGTGTCCGATGCCGTAATGACATCTGTACTGAGTTTTTCAGATCAGGAGCATGTTTATGACGTATTGGTCAGACACCTGCCCCAAATATCATGGGTAAATTAAATGCTTGATAATTACATTACCTTTTCCCTAATCATCTGATACGTAAGCCATACGTAAGTCAAGTGAAGATATAAAACAACAACAAAAAATAGCTGGCTTGAAGGATTTTCTTCGCTATCACAGTCAAATATCTGAAAGGATAAAAACAGAGCCAATCACCTATTCGAATGAGTCAGTTAGCGGTGTTTGAATGGTTGAATGCCGGTAATGACGTCAGTTATAAATTAATGCCAGTAGGTACGTATAAAGAGTCATTATCAAAAGGGTAACATTTGTCTGCACCAAAAGGGCCGTATCAATGGAGCTGCGACGTGAGTGATTTCAGATCAGGCTCTTAGCGCACTAGGAGGCCTCGGACGTACAGTTGCAATAGGATTGAGATTAGGGCCCAAGAAAACGAGCCACACGTTAACTGAAAAAAAATCAATTCCTGAAAGAAGACACGACAGAAGCCCAGGAGACAGAAATCAACGAACTGCTGTCAAGAGGGATCAACAGTAAACATCGACGAAGTAGGCTCAGCTAAGGGCCCAATCAAGATTGGCCATGCCCAAGTCGAAGTTCAAGAAAAGACAAGTTCTCCAAAAACACCTGCCTCCACCTGTGGTTATGAAGGGTCAGCATACTTCGCTTCAGAAACCAAGGGCGGACACACAATACGGACCCAAATCCAAGTTCTACGAGAAGAATATGATTGCTCGCCGAGAATCTCATCATCCATTTGGTCTCCGTCAGCAACTGGACATAGTCATCAAGAACACCATCAGAATCAAATGTTTATAGTGCTTGACTGAGAGAGATACTGGCGAATCACTGTAACATTCAACCGACCCATAACTAGTGATAACAATGAGAAAGGAACGCTCTCCCCCATATCAAGGTCGGCAACAAAGGTTTCATTGGTAGTATAAACTCCAACGGGTCAACAAGCGTGAGAGGAATTCATCAAAACGAATGTTGGCGACCTGTGTAAAGTGACAATCTCTGCAAGAAAGCGCTCGCAGAGGATGTTGAGATCATCGTGGATAACAAGAAACCATATCTACCAACAAAACAAAGCTCAATGCCTTCAAAACCATGAATCAGGAAGGCAATATCAAATGGAAAGAGATTCTTGGAACGCTCTGCTCCTTGCAGTAACGATTACCAGCAGCCTTCAGTCATCATACTTGGTTATGCCAAAATATGAACAATAGGATAGTGGCAGACCCTAGTCCTACAAAGGATCGGTAGAGAATGAACTACTAATCGATACCTGGTCAGAGACCAAAAACCATAGCAACCCTTTTTAAAGGTGCCACTTAACCCATTGCCTTAGGGATTTCATTCTGGCTTGAAAATTCTTATAGTTTAAACATAGGATTCTAACAAGATCCATTCGGCCAAATGTCTAAAATATTCCGATTAATGGCCTAACATGGTGTTCCAATTAAATTGGTTATTTTCACCTAAGTTATAGTTATTTGACAGGTATGGGAAGCTAAAGAACACCTTTATAAAAAAAAATATAAATTTAAGATTACAAAGGAAAATTTGCTACTATACAGCGTGACTCTAATTACGTTTGTGGCATACACAGAATTGGAAATAGGGAATAACCCAGATTAAGCAACTGGCCAAGATTTGACATAATTATTTACAACTCGGTGTTTTAGACATGTGCCAGCCGAAGTTTGGAGTTTCCTGCAGAGTCATTTCCCTCCTTGCCACTCACAGACGAGTGTGTGGGCCGAATCCCACTCGTTTGCATTACCAAATGATCCGCAGTGTGTACGCACGGAAACAGGGAGTCGCCATGTGAGTGGTATATAACAACCGGGCGTTTAACATTTGGAATATTGACGTCAGATTGTCAAACGAGTGAATATTCCGGTTTTCACTCGTTTCTAATATCCACGAGGTGCGGGATATTATCGTGTGGTACCGTGACTTCTGTAGGTGCGTGGCTCCTATCCCACTTGATGACTAATTAAGCAGTGCGCTTTGCGTACTTTAAATTGACGGATAGTCGCATTAACTTTACACCACCTGTCGCGAAATTAAGCAGTCACCTTTCTGGAGCAAGCCTGTTGGATTGGAGAGTCATTGCTACAATTCATATATTCACTAACTGGGAGGAAAACATATATTATTATAATTCAGGCATAATTTTGCAGTTTAATCAACAACAAAAAAACCGTCAAAGTTTCCACTGGGGAACGAAAATCAATCAATAAATAAATAAATAAATAAATAAATAAATAAATAAATAAATAAATAAATACCAGTATGAAACTTAATAATACACTGTGCATAAGTATTCCCTAATCATTTTGAAGTTCCTTGCTGATTTGGTTCATGCATAAAGTTCAAATCTTTTTAAATATTGCACATGGTACTTGATGTAGTCACTTGAAACAATATGAAGCCATTTCAGATGTAAATACAAAGGTTGTTATTTTAGAAATTAATAATTAATCTTTTTAAGGTTCTGTCTAAATCTGATGCCACAGTAAGCGCAACGGAAAGTCCGAAGGTCTGTCAGAATCAGCAAACACCGACATATGTAGGCTCTACTGGGAGGTATTACACACTGACAGATACACGTAAGTAGATTCAAACTTCTGGTGTCAAAATCTAGCTCTAGTACTTATCTCTTCGATTTCTAAAAAAAAAATATTACCAATAGGACATTTATCATTTCCTGCCAAATTTCACTGTTTGTCATAACCAGAAATATTAAATTGAAACTCTAACTAAAATACCTATCGTATCTAACCTCTTTCTTGCATACCTTTAGCTGTTTATATATTCTATGGAATTATATCTTTTCAATTTTTTCAGATATATATATATATATATATATATATATATATATATATATATATATATATATAGAGAGAGAGAGAGAGAGAGAGAGAGAGAGAGAGAGAGAGAGAGAGAGAGAGAGAGAGAGAGAGAGAGAGATTTGTGGACACATATGTTCACGGTTTGAATTCCACTAATAAATGAATTGTTTAATATGATTGTAAGCTACATTGTGGTCAGGCAAGCTGACAGTTAAGTCATTGTCTTCCTCAAACTGAAATGCATTTTCATTGTAAATAATGTTCAGTAGGTCCAAACCTATAAATATGTTTTAAATGCATTTTGTTCTCGTTTTCCGTTCTTTTTTTAAATACTTTTCTTTGTAAGAGAATGTAGATGAAGATATTGACTAAAGAAACATATAAGCTGTGGTTTTGACCACTTGAATTATGCCTTAGGTTTTAAATCTTTTTTAAGTAATCCATCTTTTGATTATCCTTTACTGAAAGCAATTTAATTGTTAGATTAGGCTCTGAGCTGTACGGAATATCAGTAAGAACACCAGCCTGTAAAAAAGATACAATCTAGGAATTAATAGGAATTATTAATATGGAATTTAAAATGTAATTTAATAAAAACATTTTCACTATGTCTTGATTTTTAATTTTATGTCGTGTATCACTTTATTACAAAATTCTGATTAAAATTCAGACAGCAAGAGGTCTATAGGAATGAAACCTGGGGTGGGGGAGCACACGGGACGAAGTTCTGGGAAGCACTTGAATTTTAATCGTTTCTAGGGAATAATTGTAACCATCAAACTTTAAAGAAACCTTCCTCCAGGAATTGCTCAGGATGTTTCGATCTAATTGTGTATTGCTTTGGTGATGGATTGTTTGTATTGTTTCGGTTACATTTGATCGGGCTTGAAGCCACTGTATCCGGCTGTTCCTGATCAACTCATGTATCCATGACTTATTTTATTTATAGTGTATTATTCTACCCAAAGTACCAGTGAGAATCTTGCTTGGGTTGCATTACTGGTGGTATTCGGTTGCATAGTCGTCGGCGCCGTTATCGTCGCTATCCTCATCAGCATCTTTTGCATTAAGAAGCCGCTTCCAATAACGCCACCACCGTCACCGCTGCCAATTGTAAAGAAAAGGAGAAAGAAAATCAAGAGAAAAGAATGGAACTTGGTCAAGATCCCACCAAGGAAGGGTCGATCCAAAAGGTCAGGTGTCCGTACGTACACCGCTTCCGGTACCCAATCTCGACGGACCCCGTTCTCCTTCAGCCGCTATGACATGGAGTTTATCAGAGAATACGCTGTTGTACGATTTCTTATCATTTTTTTTTAATTATTATTATTATTATTATTATTATTATTATTATTATTATTATTATTATTATTATATTAGTAGTAGTAGTAGTAGTAGTAGTAGTAGTAGCAGTAGTAGTCCTCTACAGTTATCCAAACATTACATTTTTTTTGGCAGAAGACTTCAGCGAAAGTTTATCAGTCGTTTGCTCCGTTTCTGACAGTACACATTGGATTACTGCACTGTTTGATACAATAAATTTACCGTATATTTCAGATCTGTTGTAACTT
This sequence comes from Unio delphinus, assembly GCA_029339505.1. NCBI lineage: Eukaryota > Metazoa > Mollusca > Bivalvia > Unionida > Unionidae > Unio > Unio delphinus. The sequence goes on along the minus strand of JAQISU010000179.1, from coordinate 10,245,394 downwards.
AATGATCATGAAAATTTTTTGCTACAACTATAGTGCATTCTTTGTCGATAGGAAATAACAAAGTTGTCGATAAGACACATCAAAGTCGATAAGATACATTGAAATTGTTGATAAGATACATTGCAGTTGTCGATAAGATACATTAAAGTTGTCGACAAGATACACTGAAGTTGTCGATAAGATACATTGAAGTTGTCGATAAGATACAGAATTTGTCGATAAGATACATCAAAGTTGTCAATAAGATCAATTAAAGTCAAAGCGATGTCAAGTTTGTTTGTTGCAAAATACGTCACTGAAGATCGAAGTCCAATAAAATGAGATTTGAGGGTGTATTAAATGGTAAAGTTGAACTAAAATATATTTTTTTTAAACATCAGCGATGATCAATTCCTGAGTCTCATGGCAATTTATAATGCTTGCGTATGCTTAAGATTTGTTTAGAGAAATTTGTTTCAAAAGGTTAGATAAAGGAACAAACAAAATTATAAGCTTAAAGATTTTTCCGAAAAGAGTTACTTCCCTTTAACCAGTTAATGTTGTTCGTATTCAATCACGAAAACCTGTGATTTTTAACATAAGAGACATACATCGAAAATGCCGTCCTGTTAATCTTTTTGTAGTTTTTCAAATATAAAATGAATAAAACAAATTACTATGTTGTCTAGTGTGACTCAATTTCATTTTCAGGGAAAAAGGAATAGACCACCAGAATACGACACGCACAGTAAAGCAAGTTCTCAGCCTCCTGTATGTTTTACCCTTTTTATTTTTGTTAAACAGCATTAAATTCCATTTATCATCATCATCATCATCATCATCATCAACATCATCATCATCATCAGTATGATCAAAAGTGATTTTTGTTTATGATTATATTTTATATCATGTTGTCATATTTTGATTCATGCAATCAATTATTTTTATCTAATGTTATATCTAAATTCATGCAGTCAATTGTTGTTATCTCATGTCATATCTAAATTCACGCAGTCAATTGTTGTTATCCCATATCATATCTAAATTCATGCAGTCAATTGTTGTTATCTCATGTCATATCTAAATTCATGCAGTCAATTGTTTTTATATCATGTTGTCAAATCTAAATTCATGCAGTCAATTGTTGTTATCTCATGTCATATCTAAATTTGATGCACTCAGTTGATTTTTTACCTTTGAACAGTAAAAGTTTGACCCATAATAAACATCGGAGGGTACTTAAAGAGATCTAAATTTGTCGCTTTTAATAGTTAACTAGAATCAGTGATCATTAAGAGTAGCTCTTCAGAAGCTCAATCTAACTTCAGAACCATCTAGCTGATGTAACTTTATATTATGATACTACAGCGTGCGTTTGTTTCTCTTTTCTTCAGCAATGGCAGGTTAAGTGGGAGACCGATCTAAAGCCTTCGCCAAACTTAGATCAAAGCGAGATCTCACCACCCGAGGTGGAGACGAACAGTCAAGAACCACATGACACAATCCTGGAAAATCATAAAGCGGTGCCCACCCGTCACGTATCATTTGAGGAGAAGCCCCCGGATCCACCCAGCCGGTCGGACACTATTCTGGATGACATTGGCTGGTTGCAGCCCAACGAGAGGAAAAATGAACCTATATATGATCAAGCGAACAAAATGTGGCCGATGCTAACCAAAAAGAACAGCAAAGTTTGGTATATAAATGTTGAGGAAAAAGAGAAAAATCCTAAATCTTAGATTAATTAGCACATGGGATTTATTTATCTTATGGAAAATTGCGTAAAACATATGGCATAAATACTCTGTCTCCCCGTGTACAACAATGGTGTAATAGCAACAAGCATACTACTATTAGTAATTTGGATTTACTGAGTCATTTGACCGCTCTGGTGACAAAGTGGTTAGAGCGTCCTCCGCGGAAGCGGGAGGTCGTGGGTTTGATCCCTGGCCGAGTCATACCAAAGATTTTCAAAAATGGTACTAACAGCTGCCTCGCTTGGCGCTCAGCATTAAGAGGTTAGTGCTAGGACTGGTCGGCCTGGTGTCAGGATAATGTGACTGGGTGGGACATCATGCTACGTGCCTGCGTAATGATGCCCCAGTGCTAGACATCGCTGTAAACTGATTCACTGCAGACATCGTAGCGACATGACTGAAAAAATGTTAAAGCTACGTTAAAAATCCTAATCAAACAAACAAACAAACAAATTGACTCATTTGATAGCAGATCTTGATTCACCAGAAACCATGTTATTTAATTAATTAATTAATTAATTATTAATTGTTAATTAAGGGTAAACTTGGAAATGTGATTAAACACACTCACGATCACGCATTCGCAAACAAACATTCTTCCAAGGGTATCAATTTTACATGTTTTCACCTTAAAGAGGTGTCAAGGTGTCAACCGGTATGCATTGTTTTTCTTTCCATTAAGTTAATTTAATCAGCATTTACAACGAACGCGCAAAATATTTGTTATTGCTTTTGTTGTTGTTTTTGTTTTTTGTTCCTTGCAGGGCTGGGTAGGCTAATATCTGTGGTCTTTACTCGGCTTCATTTAGAATGTCAACACTTAAACTTGTGAATATGTATAACCTGCTATGTTATAATTATTTCATGACACTCGTCCATATGTCCTTTACCTTTAGAAAACGCTCTATTCGAGAACGTATTGTTCATCTACTTCCCGTGTTATGTCTATAGGGAATTTAGAATATTCAATAATAACAGGTTATCGTATGTAGAAAGTCTGACAATTCAAATTCACGATTAACCTTTTATAAAATTAAAAATATTCGCTTCTTACATGTTGTCTTTTACTACTGTGCGTCTACGCTTTTTTGTCGGAAAGGATTTATCTTCATTTAAAAAATGTAATTACGATTTTAGGACTTGGGAGGGGAGGGCTCACCAGTTGTTGTCTACTTTTGATAGAGTGACGTATGTAAGGTGAAGTTATTTGCATTTCAAACATGTACAGTGGTGATAATGTTGGCATACATCTATGCTACTTTAATGTAATGTGGTTGACATTTCTATGGATATTCAGCTTGTTAAATGACTGCTCCTTTGTGCTTAATAGATCAGACGGAATTTGTCAAAAGTACACTATCCTTAGCAGCTATTAAAATAGGGAAAAATAATTTTGCTAGACTTGACAGTGCCAGTTTCTGAAAGTGAAATGAATGAATTAGCAAATATATAAAATGGAAAACAAAGTTATTGGCTGTCTTTAAATCCATTTACATCTGAAAATCAGGAAGCAAAAATAACCAAGTGGAGTTAGCACTTTTTTTTTAAATGTGTACATCTGTAGTATAGCCAAGTGTTCATATTAAATACATCAATAATACACCAAAAATACCTAAACTATACATGGTCTTTTATAAATAGCCAGTATAACTAATGAGGCAAGCCATGGAAATTCTTTCAGTTTAAAATTCTAACTATGCAAAATACGAAACTGTAGAGCGAACCTTAAATGTAGGGTGTAATTTGAAATAGAACAGTCTCAATTTTTGGAAAGTCATATGCGTAACATTGAGACCGAATAGACTTTTAAAAAGTTTCTTCAACAGTTTATATGACAAATATGAATGAACACAACCAACCCCATACCCACCCCACTTTCCAGTGAGCGTAACGTAATTACACCTGTAATATTTTGGCATGAGGCCAAATAGCTTGCAAGTAGGCTATGCCAAAATATCGGATCCCACCTGAGCAATCAGCCAACATAATAATTTGACGGTCTTATGGTCTGATTTTACATTATTTACTAGATAACTAAGCATTGCTATTATAAATACTATATTCATATTCAACGATACACACTCACAACCATGCTTTACTCATGATTTCATTCATGACACTCATGAATATATCGCGTCAATTGAATAGCGTCAAAATGACTATATTGGGCCCTTTGAATGACTTCATAATGTTTCATAAAGCTGCATGACAAACGTTATAAACGATATACTGCTTAACGATATATTTCAAAATTATTGTAGAGTTATTTCTTATGATCAATTTATGGGAGAAAACTTGTGTGTGTGTGTGTGTGTGTGTGTGAGAGAGAGAGAGAGAGAGAGAGAGAGAGAGAGAGAGAGAGAGAAGGAAAGACAGAGACAGGAGAGGAGAGGAGAGAGATTTTAATTTTTAATGTAGCTTTAACAATTTTTCACTCATATCGCTACAGTGTCTGCAACGTTACAGTTTGTAGTGAGTCTAGCACTGGGGTATCATGCCGCAGACATGTCGCATAATGTCCCACCCAGTCACATTATCCTAACACTAGGCTGACCAGTCCTAGCACTAACCTCTTATTTCTACATGTACACCAGGTTCCAAAAAAAGGAAATCTTTTATTTTGATAATAATATTCTGGCAATTTTCATTCACTTTTTCAATCTTAGGGAGGCAACCGTGTTTCTTTAATATGTATGCATATTATCACTGCACTATTTGTTTTGTTGTTGTTCGTTCTTTTCGTCTATCAATTTAAAGCTATTAGATGCAAATGAGTGGAAGGAACATAATCAATAGGACAATTTAACCAAGATCGTGTACCAATAAATTATAGTTTTGTGCTTCATATGTGCTTAGATATATTAAAATATTTGTACGCCTCTTGCGAATAGCCCCATCCCTACAACAAAAAACAAGGAAAACAATCAACAGGAAAGAATATATTGTTTCATTAAAAGTCCAACATGACGATACAGTTTGTTTTCATGTTGAAACTAGGTCTATTCCTTGTGTTTAGGACCGCGGAATCTTGGTCTCTACCTTATATTTTGAGATAGAGGAAACTAGGTCCATTCATAATGTTTCTTCCATTTCATGTTGCGTGCGTAAAATGTTAAGCTTAAAAGGATTCAGGAAGAAAAATTAATATTTCTCCAGTTGTCGATCTTAAGCTAATAAAATGATTGATAACTGTAGCAAAATTACAAAACCTGAGCTAACAAGGACACCCTGTTTATCAGGATCCTTTGTATTTCAGCTAATAGCAAAAGTACCATGAACTAATCAAGATAGTAGATAAACAAATAAATGCATGATAAAATAAATAAATAAATACATAATTGAACGAATTGTCTTGACTTTTATCAAATACGAGAATTTCATTAAATGCTGGGGAATTTAAATTGTCATGTAGTATGTAAAACTCTGGATATACGTTTTGATACTTTCATAAAGTTATATATATATCGGCACACACACAGCCGAATGCACGCAAAATGTGTTATTTACCGTACGATTTACTTGCAAAGGATTTGTTCTTACTTTTTGTTGGGTTCTTTTGTATTTTAACCATTTGTATGTCATTATCCTATTGATTGTGACGTATTTATTGAGTATTGTATAACGAAATTATGATGTGCACCGAGGAACATCTAATTTTAGCATCATGCTATATGTTTGAGGAATAAAAGTTTTAACCATGTGTCATGTGTTTGAGTAGTCTCATATACATTCACTCCGACCCCTCGTTCCCCGCTCTACATTTACAACAGGTTACAAAAAACGGTAAAGTAATCATGATATGCCGATAATTCATATGCCACAAAATGGACTAAAGACTGTAAAGCAAATTTTAAAATTGGAGTGAACATCGCCTACATATCAAAGTGCATATTTATTATGTACTTTTGTAGATTTACTTTGTCTCAATTCTTACAACGAGACAGTAATCTACAGTTCTCTAAAGGATCAAGGGGGATTTTATCCCTCTAATCGGAAAATAATCGTTATGTTGAATAGTCAGTCCCTAACCCTCCACTGTTACTACTAAGAGAAACTTCCATATGATAAATAGAACCAAGCTAACGCATTACATCCAAGCAAACCTAACTACTTGCTTACCTCCTAAAGCAGAACAGCACGGTAACTGCCTGCGTTCATTGCTTGAAAAATGTGCCCCAGCCACCGTGTGCAGAGTATCAATTCAAAAATGTTCTCCGTGGTATAGCAGTGTTATGGACCAGCTTCGCATTGCTAAAAGAGACCGACGTAAAGCGGAGACGCTTTTCTTTCCATCAGACTCGCTATTCATAAACAAATCTATCAAGCCGATAAGAAAAATTTCACAAATATGGCAAATTCTCCCACTACAGTACTAAGATCACGGATAGTTCCAGCTGCAATGAGCTCTTCGAGATTACTAACAAACTAATCTAAAGGAACAAATGTACACCACTTCCAGCGGCTTTCTCTCCAGTAGACCTTCCAAACCTGTTTGCAAATTTCTTCCGCGACAAGATACAAACCATCAGAGATAAGCTTGACAACACAATTGCAATTGATTCGTCGTCACCATACAGTTGCAATACAGAATTTCAGCGACAACCGTTAGCAGCAATTGAACTTGTCTCTATGGATTTAGTACGGACAAACGTGATGAAGAGTGTACCAAACTCATGTGAACGTGATGTGATTCCAGCATCTCTGCTACTTGAGTACTTAGATCCCATATTGCCTTCACTAACTGATGTTATTAATACCTCTCTCTCATCCGGGGAATCCCCATCATTTTTTAAAACTGTCACTGTAAGGCCTCTGCCGAAGAAATCAAACATAAAGATTTAAAGAACTACCGCCCAGTTTCTAATTTCCCGTTCATATAAAAACAACTTAGAAAACGTTATTCTACCGTAGCTTGTATCTCATCTGAATTCAAACATTCAAACAGATTTTTTTTAGCAATGTACAGTCTGCATATTGGCCTTGCCACCGTATTGAAACTACTATTTTGAAAGTAGTTAATGATATTCTCTTTGCTGTGGGTAGCGGAAAGATTACAGTCGTCACCCTCCTTGATTTGTCTGCAGGATTTGATACAATAGACCATTATACACTACTTCACCGTGTCCAGCATGTATTTGACATTCACAATACAGATTTACTGTGGTTTAAGTCCTACTTAGTCAACAGGACACATATGTTGTGATGTTGTTCTTGGACCTGTTCGCTTCATTATATACACTCAGCCGCTGTCAAGTGTAACAGATAATAATCCAATATCTCACCAACTGTATGCTGATGACAACTAAATATACAAGTCTAGCTACCCAACTGAAGTTGTTGATACCATCCATGGAGTAGAGGTGCATTTCTGATGTGAAATCATGGATGCCACGTAACAAGCTGCAGGTCAGTGATGATAAAACTGAGGCCATTCTGATCACAGCTTTAAAACTTTCTCATTCGCATCTTTTACCTCAAACAGTAAATATCAGCAACACCAACACTAAATTCACATAGTCAGTATGAAAACTAGCTGTTACTCTGGAGAGTACTCTCACATTGCACAAACCACGTTATGAACATATGCAAGGCTGTATTTCTTGAGCTGAGACACATCAGCTCCATTCGCAAATATCTTTCAGATGATGCCATTAAAACACCTGTGTGTTCATTAGTACTTTCAAGACTGGACTACTGTAACTCAGTTCTGTCTGGTTCGTCTCAGTATATACTCCAGAACAGCTGTTCAGATCATCCTTAGAGTAACATGATCAGAGCACACCTCCCCGCTGCTCTGTACCATACATTGAATCAGAATCAAACACAAAATTGGTTCTCTGTGCTACGTTTCACATACGGACTCCAGTCCAACATACCTATCTGGTCTCACCCTCGTGTATACACAAGCAAGATATTAACGCTCTTTTTCTGACAATATCATTCTCGCTATGAAAACGTCATATGGACAACGTTCTATTGCATACCAGGGCCAGCAACGTGCAATGAATTGCTCATTGAAATTAGACACTAACACACACTGATCTCTTTCAAGAGTGCTCTTCAAAGTCACCCTTTTCGACTGCAAGAATAACTTAATGACCTAATAATGTTTCCTACCTTAAATATTTTCAGCACTGTTTTATGTTTTCTAATGTCAT
>JAQISU010000179.1:8617500-8820000 GCA_029339505.1 Unio delphinus | reverse complement strand
TGCCACACTTTTTGATAGATTGCCATGAAAATTGGTAAATAATATGACCATTATCTGAAGATGCTCATGTAGGTAAATCGCTTTTGCTGCTTCAATGTTTTTTTTTTTTAAAATTAGGATTATGCCCTTTTTGTGTTCCAGCTTTGTGCAATGTATGGCACAATTTCATTAGCAAAGCTTGTTTGACTTTCTTTTGCATTTTGTATGGCATTAGTATGGCTGTCATCAAAAGATGCAGATCTTTTATCCTTGAATTTTTAGTTTGAGACGCTCAATTGAGGGTCATACTCATAATCCAAGCAATTTGAGTTTCTCATACCTGCCCATTCCATCCCAGGTTGTCGGCCTCCGCGTGTAACATAGGAAAAGCACTTAGCTATTGTTGCCTTGGTATATTATAACAATTAATAAAGTGTCATTAAAACCAACCCCCCAAAAAACTGGAAATTGGGAAGAGTTATTGCCCTTTATGACCTGCTACTGGATTCATTGTGTCCGAATTTTGTGATTGCAACTATTGTTGCAGTTTATAGTAGATTGTTATGAAACTTACTGTGTATTATGGTCATCATTAGAAGATACACATGCTGACCAATTATTTTACTGATGCTGTTTTCAGAAGAGTTTTAGACTTTATTGTTGAAGATAGATACATTGTAATCAGTGGGTTGAGGTGGGATGCAGGAGAGACAGGATAATATTAATGTGAACAAATAACTCACTATTCCTATATTTTTTAGAACTTTTTTATGTTTTCAAAAAAAATATTCCTTGTTTTTTTAATCTCTTATTTAAGATTATTTAGTAACTTGATATCATTCTGCAGTGTTTCCAACTTTTTACTTTTAGTTTTACTATATTCAAGAGACTTGACTCTAATTTATAGCCAGAACTGTGCTGACATTACCAATAATGATGATGATATTAACAATATAGCTTTATTTTTGCAGTATAATACATTTGGTGCAGAATCAATTGATTACATGTAGGTTCTCAACGGAATATTAAAATTATAAAGAGAGAGAGAGGTGTTTACAAATAATTCCAGTTATAGTGCATGAACATCTCATAACTGTAATATAATTAAGATAAATCATGCCTGTATAATGAAATTGTAATATTGAGCAGAAATTTACATGTGGATGATCCTATTGATCCTTTTGGTACTTTAGAGAGAAAAGAAGTTTTAACTAGCTGTCTTGCTTGTCTCGTCCAAGTATAAAGTTTACAGAACTGGTTTTAATTACTTGCTTTTGTCTTTGGTTGGAGACAGGCGCTCCAACCACTAGGCCACCAGAGTATGCTTTTGTCAGAATGGTCTTAAATTAATTAAAGACTTTGAAATAAAAAGTATAAAAAGAAAACAAAATGAACTTTGGAGCACTTATTGGAAACTAGTACATTTAAATTTTCTATAATCAGTTTTAGGGAGAATTGGGCTTAGATGGTTCACTATACCTAATCTATGCCTATACATGGCTATAGAATACAAGTCATTCAATAAATGAGAAACGTCTTAAAATCTAAAGCGGATTTGTGAAGGAAAGCAGTGCTAGCTTGGCTATAAATACACATGACTAAATCCCAAAGTGATAAGGGAAAAATACTGGTAATAGGTCAAGCTGCATTAGTAACATCTTCCAGCCTGATGCAAGTGACAATTACAGCAAAGGTGGAAATTTGTTTCAGTCTAAATATAGTGCTGATTTAATGTTCTCAGTAAACAAGAAAAGTCTATGCAGAATTTGATAAATGACAAGTATAGTGAGTGATGTTTGAGGACTGTTTATAATCAAAGGGGGTGGGGGTGGCTGAGTGCTAAAAGGCACACATTTTTACAGATCACTGACATCTCACCTGAATCAGCATTGGTTTTCTCCCAGGCATGTCCAATATGGGTATTTGAAAAGCTTGCCAGTAGTTTCCCATTAGTTGGTCATTCATCTGTGGATTTTTCTTAGTTCTTGTTTGTAACCACAAAATCTACCAAAATAATTTTGTAGGCCACAAAAAAGTGATTTGACAAGTGATCTTTTTTTTATAGCAAGTTGGTAGACAAAAAAAAATTAAGTCATTTGGATAAAGTTAAAATAAAGTACTGTTTATACTGACTCCTAGGTTGGATCCAGCTATACACAACATAGACCCTGATCTGCTGTTGAATATTGTGCTGGCATGTCAGGGTCTGTGTCATTTTGATTTACCGATTAGTTTTAACAATCTGAGTTGCTCAAGGTAGGCTTTGGAATGCTTAGCTTTCTTTAATATAAAGGGAGGCCTGAAAATCAAGATTTTCACAGAGGAACATGATTCAGTGTCGAAATATGTCACAAGATCACTTTTCAAGACATTTTCGTTACATAAAGTGCTCAAGATGAGACCCAGAAATGAAAAGAATGCAAAATTTGCAATAAATGGCAAGTGTATTGATGTTTTATTGATAGAAAGTTCACCTGAGTAGACAGATATTTGATGATTACCTTGTAAGTCACAGTATGTCATGTTTCTTTTGATAAGGACATGCAGAGACCTTGTCAATACCTACAATGCTTAGACGTTTGAAAAAATATTTTAATTGAAGATTTTTTGCAGTGAGACAGTTCAGAAACATTTATACTCAGTTTGAAAAACCAATTGGCCTCAATTGGACTTATTAGTATCAGGCTTATATCTCTGTTTGTGTAAAATGAGACCTGAATTTTGGAACTTTGCTGAAAAGCGTGTATTGTTGTCGTGGTATCATTTCCAATCAGGCAGCAGATTCAATTGATTTCAATGATCTGAATGAATGATCATAGGGTTCCCTGTTGGAGATGCTTTTTGACTTTAAAGGTAATTGCTCTAATTATGAAACTTTGAATGGATTTGAAACCCAAAAGCTTCGTCTCTCATTACCAGCTTTATCAGAGTGGTGTTCTCAGAATGCTGAAGATAGTTCATTATGCATCGGTCATGGAGAATTTCTGATTTGATTCAGTGTGGGAACTTTCTGGATGAATATTTTAGCTTGTTGTGTAGGCTGTTAGTGAATCATTGCAGTGTATTGGCAGTAGTAGATTTAAAAGAATGTTTATATACTGATTCTGAAGGTATCCTTGGAAGCAACAGGTTTTCATAACTATTTTTTCATAGAAAGATATCAGAGGGACAGAGAGAGGGAGAATTTTTGAATTTTCATTTTATTTTATTATTTTGTCCATTTTTGTTCATACTAGGCTTGTCTGATGGTAAGATTCAAACCTGCACCTCTTTAGTTTATGAGTCTATTAATGCTAACCTTTGAGCCACCAGTCATTGATGTCTGTGAAACAATTTTGGAAAGACAAAAAGAGAAAAGTCCTTCATGGCAAATGGAGATTTTATGGTTTTGTTGGAAAGAGTTGAGCTCTTTTATAAAAACGGTAGAAATGAAATCAAATAATAATTCAGTTATTTTTCTTTTCATGCAATAAAGTAATGCAGGGGTCATAGGATGGGTGGATTTCTTACAAATCAAACAAATCTCAGTATATTTATGTGCTTGTAAATTTTATGTTGCAGAGTCACATTTTTGGATTGGTAGACTGTATCACAAATATATAGGAATGAGATAAATTGCTATAGATTCTCAGCAGGATTTTGGCCCAGTCTGTGCAGTCATAAAACTTCATGGACAATTTATCCTGAGGGAGTTCAGAAGTTGGTCACGTTGATCTGTTTTTCATGCCCCAATGACTACATTTATATTTGGGTCATTCAGTGAGGAATTTCTTGTCCTACATGTAGTAATTCCCTTTCATCTTAGATGTTTTTCTTGCATAAGGAAGACAGTAACTGAGAGAATTTAAAATAAAAAGTATACTTTTTATTTACATGCTTAATATCCCAAAAATTTCTTTTTTAAGATAGCTTAATCATGATAATAACAAGGAAGTGAAATAAATCTAAACAGTTTTAGTAGTATAATCCAGATACGACAGAGATCAATCAGTGTTTTGAAGATCTGTACCTTCACTGGAAAATTTTAGCCCTTTTCAATCTAAATACTTTCCCAGCAGTAAATCATTGATTGACAAATTACTCTTTTGTCCAGACAGGATTTATGAACATGGACCACATCACTGTCTTGCACGGGGTAGAACATTGATGTTAGAGCACAAATCACTCATTGACTCCAGGTTACAGGTCATCTCACCTTTTTTGTCATGACAAAGCAGTAGTTAGCTCACACCTGCTCGTCATCAGTTCATCATAGCCAAATCAGATTTCTTTGCGCTTTTTATGTTAAGAGTTTTTAATTTAGGTGTCTTGAAAAAATTTTATGAAGCAGTAATGTTGTACTGGATAGTGGCAATTTGGGATAGACATATTAGATGTCACAGGTGTTGTAATGGAAAAGTTGGGGTTAAATCGCTATACATATAGACAATAATGTTGTGGCCTTTCATCACTGATGGTTTCCCACAAACAGTGGTCTTTAATGTCATGTTTTACTGTGTTAGGATTGACAACAGTAACAACAGCATGATTATCATCACCAAATACAACAAGTGAAAGAATGAATCCAAGGATAGCTTATTATATAGAAATACACACACACACACTATATATATATATATATATATACACACACACACACACATGTATTTACATTTATTTGGTATGATTTAGCTTCCTAAAGTTTGCTTGCATTTTTTCAGTTTTACATTATGGAACTTTAGTTTTCTATTACTCTGCTGAGGTGTCGTTAAATGTTAATATATTCATGTTCAGGGTATGATGTTTCTTTTATAGACATGGGTGCTTTTTTGAGACGAATGCATATATATATATATATATATATATATATATATATATATACACCAGACACTAAAATTATACTCTATGTATTTTTCTTTTGTTTCAGAACCACATTCTGGGTTCCGCATTGCATTCAACATGTTCGATACAGATGGGAATCAGATTGTGGACAAGAAGGAGTTCCTAGTGGTGGGTGGTTTGTCCAAGAATTTCTGTGCATATGATCAGAATAATTTTTCAGATATGAAGTATAATAAAAGCAGATCTTCATCATTTGTCTGTCAGAAGAATATTTTTTTGTTTAATTTTTAGTTGGTTCATCAAACCATGAATTCGAGTGATCTGGTGGTACAGCAGTGCATCTGACATGCATTTTCTCTCTTCAGCAGCTGCTGGACCAATTTCACTGAAACTTTGTAGGTATTGTTATTGGGACGTAGTCTACTAACTTTGTGTTCTTGGGGGCTCTACTTGCCAGAAAATGTCGTGCATAGCAACAAAATGGAAATCCAGTTTTGACTTCTTCAGACCATCTGAGCCAGTTTTGATCAAAACTGGTAGAAATATTTTTAGTTATTATTAGCAAGGGTGCAACATCCTTTGAAGCCATGAGGAAATTTTTTTGTTGTATTTTGGCTTCTCAAGAATGGCTGACTCAAAGTCAAAGTCAAACTTGTTATTAGTGCTTCTTAACATGTGCTTTATGAAAATTATTTCTATAAAGGTTTCCATGGCAGCCATTTGTTATAGTTTGCTCTCCCTTACTACTTTTGCCCTCTCTAGAACTGAGCCAGTTTAGGAATGAGCTCATTCAAAATTTTGTTTTTTTATGGTCGCACCCTGGTGTTTGACATTTAATAATTGAGTGGATGACCCTTTTTGACTTCTTCTTTAGAACAACAGATCCAATTTTAATCAGACCTAGTTGGATTGATTTTGTTGATGAATTTATTGGCACTTTAAAAACATTATTGACTGTAAAGGAAATGAGAGATAATCTCTCTCTCTCTCAAGGACACACTGAGACAGCTAACAGAGGCTGGCCGAGGTGTCTTTAACAGCCGCAGTTTTGGGATTACAAGCTCATGCTGTACCAAACTAAGATTGTTTGATCTATCAAAATTGTATTTAGTGTTGACTTATCAAGTAATGTTATGGCTTCCATAACAACCATCTTGAAAACCTATTGTCAACTTCTGCTCTCAACTTCTGGATAGGAGGTGGCTTCTGTAGTAATTGTTGGGCTTCCATAGAAACCATAAGGAAAGCCAATTAAAAAATTTCTTTGGAACAAGCACGCCAGGTTTGATTCAACTCATTTTAAGAAATTTCATGGTGACATGATGTATCAGAGTTGTTTGGCACAGCTTCCATAACAACGGTGTCACATCCATAGAAAACATATGGAAAACTTATTTCAGCTTCTGAAAGGCAAAGCTAAGTTTTGATCAAACTTTGTGTGAATATTTCTTAGGACATGCGTTATCCAAATGTTATCACATGTGGCTCCACTGGCAACCTTTTGACTTCTTTAGCAACAAGATGGAGATGGAGAATTTCTTTTCTAAAACAACTGAACCAGTTTTGATCCATCTTGTTAGGAATGTTGTTAGGTAATACTATGTTAAAATTTCATCCGAGTTGAGTGACTGCTAACAATGTTTTGGCTGTTCTGCAAAAATATATCACGTTGGCTGCTGCGTCAATGGTGTGGCTTCCAAAGCATCCAGGTAGAAAACCTGTTTTCAACTTCTTCTACAGCCAGCTGTCTCCAGCATGGCTCAGCCAACTTTGAGGAAGCCTAGTAAGAATCTTTCTGAGGATATGTTGTGTTGGAATTGTGCTAAGGTGCCATGGTGTGGCTTCCATAACAACCACATCAAATGATATGCCAGCACCATCAAGTATGGCGATTATTACAAAATTTCATACAATTACTTTTGAAAACTTCCTCAGCATAACAGACCAGATATAATAAGCAGTGTAGTATGAACTCCTTTCACATTCATACAAAAGATGCCAGTGCACCATCCAGCACAGTTGAGGTTACTCAGAGTAGAAACTGTTGCATACTATGGCAAATATCACTAACTTACCAGATAATTGCAAATTATTCCAATATGTGTGGTTTTGTACCACGTGCATGCAGCTTGCTGCTGCATTTGCCTTTTAGACTAAAGTATTCTAGGTGAGCAATATCTCACCAATAGAAACTTTAGTCTTGATTCAGAAAATCTAGGAATCTGATTGGATGAAATTTAAGCCAGAACTAAGTTGGACCAATCAAACCTTGGAGGTACATGTGCATATATATTAGTGAAAATATGTACAAGACTAAAAGTCTGAAAAAAAGAGAGATCATCTGCTGTGGAACAATTATATAGCCAATTGATCAGTTAATGAGACATGTTATCAACAAAACAGTACAAGATTAATATGGTTTGAATTATGCAGAAATAGTAGATAAAGGGAGATAACTGTTATAGTGATATTTTCTGTGATGGCTGAAATTGAACATTGTGCAGCATGCATCTACATTAATGTACATTCACTTTTTTGTGGAATGTGTTTTCATGGAGTTCATGATTTGTTGCAGAAGAACAAATTTAGATTTAACATTGAATTTAAATTTAAATTTAATCACTCATTGACCAGTGATTATTGATGGTATGGAAAGAAACAGAATCCTTTTTCCAGTCCAGAAATTAAAGTATTACGGTAACTAAAATTCCATTTTGTGGCAGAACAATGAAAATCAATACCCATAAAATGAATTAAGAGTATCTTTAACTATATAGATTCATAGTGTATCATTTCTTTTATAATCCAGTCTTGACAGTTAACAGCAAAGAAATCTTATATTATTGTGTTCTTTTATTAGATTTATCGTAATGGTACTTAAAATGGTGCATGCAGTAGAATCCATAAGTTATCACATTTTACATTTTGTGATATTGGACGAATGCAGCGTTACAAAATGTACCTATCACATGTTTGTCAATCATTCCTCCATTATGCTATTCCATATTTTTAACTTTGAAGACTATTGCATTTAAATTAGGTTTTTTTTCCCCTCCCTCTGTCATAGAAATTCAGCATAATCAATGTTTTCGTGTCCCATACAATACACACTTACTACTGAAAACATGTAAAATCAGGTTTATGGCATGGTGAGTATTAACCACTGAAGTATCAAGTGGTAATTGATTCCATGTAATATGATGGTAAAAGTGTAGGAGTTGGGGTAAATAGTGTTAAGAAAGAGGAGTGCTTGACACTCATATGGTATGTAAGTAAATAAAAAGCCATTATTGGCGACAGACTGGCAGTCATGGGGTAACTATTTGATATCTCAATGCAGCTTGTTTTTTAATTGAGAATCAGGAGTTTTCTCATGCAGCACAAAATGGATTCATATGACATATAAACTTCACACACTAATTGGGAACTTTCAGTGTAGGTTTATCTGTATTTACCATAAATAGCAGGTGACCAAATCCAAACAGTGTGGACCCTAACTGGCTGTTGTTTAATGTATCCACAGATAAAGGACTTCATTGTTTCTTAAGATTGCTGTTTAGAGCATTCATTAAACAACATAGAACCTGAATCTGCATGTGCATGCAGTAAGCTTTTAATCTGGTCGTTTGTTCAATGTATAGTATACCTTTGGTGAAAACTAGACTGTATATTTGTCTTAAACAATGGTTATTTGAAACCTGAGATCATTAATTTCAACTGATATTTGTTGCCCATCAGTATCTCTGCATGTGAATCTGATTTATTGGTGGAATGCAGACTCCACTTACCTATCACTTAAATGTTAATAGTTTGCACAACACATTGCTAGCACAACACTGCTTTCATGGGCTGTGGGCGCCCCGAGTGGTCTAAAGTGCTCTAAGTTACAGATCACTGCCATTTCACCAGTCTGCGTGTGTTTGATTCTCAGATTTGGCCAATGTGGGTATGTGAAAAAGCTTGCCTTTAACTTCTCATGGGTCAGTGGTTCTTTCCAGGGATTTTACTAGGTTCTGCCTCCATCATTAATTCTGGCCACCATATGTAGCCTATCATGTGCTGAAAAGCGTGCTGAAAAATGGCATTCAACCCTACAACAACTACAACAACAACTCTCATGGACTGTGTATGTTACATGATTATTGCCAAGCTGAACTCCTGTCACTTTGCCTGCGGGGGCAGCTCTAACACCTTCAAGACTGCCATGGTATGACAAACAAAAAGTCATAACTTAAACATTTCTCATCCATTGTTCACAAATGTTCAGTGTATACTAAATTAAAAGAATGCATTGTACTCTCATTGAAGTTTTACCATATTATGATTTGAATTTTACCTTAATAATTATGCTATGATGCATATGTGTAATTTGGATTTTTAACATAGCTTTAAAACAAATTTCAGTCATTGCTATGATGGCTGCAGTGTAGCAGTTTATAGTGATGTCTGGCACTGGGGCATCATGCCACAGACATGTAACAGCATGTTCCACCCAGACACCAGGCCAATCAGTCCAAACATGAACCTCTTAATGCTGAGCACCTAGCAAAGTACCTGTTAGTGATATTTTGTAATGTCTTTGGTATGACTCAGCTGGGGTTCAAACCCATGACCTTTAGCATCCTTGGCAGATACTCAAACTAACTATGCCACTGGAGTGGTCACTGTGTTGTAGTTATCCCTGCATCAGTTAGTTTGGACTACTGTGTACCCAATTTGACCCTTGTAGTTTGACTTTGTTGAGTTTTGCGGTTCTGCTGTTTTGTATTTTATCCAGTTAACCAACTCAACATAAATAAAACATGCCTTGATAATAACTTTTTAAAATAGCACACCTTTCTTAAGCTCATATGTGCATGTTATGCAGGGGTAACACTGGACTCTAAATTTTGGGTGATTCTTTCTCCTATCTTAATAGGTTAAGTGATGGGAAAATAAGACATGTGAGTTATAGCTTACATTTTGTATTGTTCATCAACAGCTGGTTGTTTACTAGCTCTTAAGGTAAATACTACCATATATACTCATTCATAAATTGGGTGCAAATGTAAACAGTATAAATACTGATCTGTCATTGCCTAATGCCCTGGCAGATCAGTCTCTGTATTGCTTAATGCCCTGGCAGATCAGTCTGTGTATTGCCTAATGCCCTGGCAGATCAGTCTGTGTATTGCCTAATGCCCTGGCAGATCAGTCTGTGTATTGCCTAATGCCTTGGCAGATCAGTCTGTGTATTGCCTAATGCCCTGGCAGATCAATCTGTGTATTGCCTAATGCCCTGGCAGATCAGTCTGTGTATTGCTTTATCTACTGATTAGTCTAACAAACTGTATTATGGGATGACAGTTATGGAGTTGTCCAGTTTGGATCGGACTTATAAGTGGGTATAGATGGTATTTATATAAACAAATTTCACATAATGCCCCTTGTACATGATAAATATGATAATAGTTTTATACAATCAGATTTGCCTCAACAGTCACCTTTACTCAGTGGTTACCTCTTAACAATGGTCATTTTACTGCAACCTCACCCCACCCCATTGGGCAAATTTCCTATTTAAATGTCTTGTGTCTAAAGGTCAGCTGTCTTCAGCAGTCAGTGGCAAGGTGTTTCCTAATCAAACAATAGTTTCTCCCTACCTTAGGTATTGAATGTTAATGTCACCTGCCTTTTGTGGTCAGTGGCAATGGTGTTTCCAAATCAAACAATAATTTATCCCAGTCTTAAGCAGTGACTGACATGTATCTGCAGTAGTGACCACTCAGTCTTTTGCTTCATGTGGGAGACATTGTTATGATAGAGGAATACCTGAATTGATTTGGAAACATTTTTTTATCTTGCTTTATTTATGTACTCCACTTACACTGATAGTGTTAACTCTATTGTGAGAATAAAAAAGATTCAAAAGCACGGCAGTTTTAAGATCTTGGTAGAGGGTTGAAGCAGTTAACTCGCTGGTTGTGGAAAAGTATTTGTGTTGTTGGTGCAGAAATGGAAGTCACCTACTTCTATTTGCCTATGAACTAAAGTTATTACTGGGGGAAAAAAGTTTGTCTTTTAGATGAGATACAAGTTACATTGTCTTTCATTAGTGTCAGGAGGGGCCCCGAGTGGCCAAGGGGTCTAAAGTGCTCACCATTACGGATCACTGCTATCTCACATTTGTGTGAGTTTGAGTCTTAGGCTAGGCCAGTGTGGGTATTTGAGAAAGGTTGTCAGTATCTTCTCGTGGGTTGGTGATTCTTTTCAGTGATTTCCTGGGTTTTTCCTCCACCATTGATACTGACCACCATGTATAGCCTATCTTGTGCTGAAAACTGGCTTTAAACTCTTTAACAACAACAAGCATTAGTGTCAAGGGTCATTCAGGATTCAAAATGGGTCTGTAAAGGCAGGGGAAGTTTTGATTCATGTTTGTTGTTGTAGGGTTTAACGCCATTTTTCTGCACACGATAGGCTATACATGGCGGCCAGTATTAATGGTGGAGAAAGAACCCTGGACCCCCCTTCCCCCCCCAAATAAACCCACTGACCCACGAGAAGCTGCTAGCACGCATTCTCACATAACCATATAGACCGAATCTGAGACTCGAACTCACACAGATAGAGATGAGATGGCAGTGATCCGTAACAGAGAGCGCCTTAGACCCTTCGGACACTTGAGTCTCCCTCTTTTACCTTTGGTCACGAGTGGCTGCCAGTAACTGGTTTGATTTTATCTTAATTGGATAATTGCTAATTGCTAACTGCATGCTGTTAACTTTCACCCCAAACTAAGTGACTAATACATGTCAAAGGCAAATTATCGTCTCATCAATGTTTTGGTGAAATTTCTAAATAAATTTATTAATCGTTTCATGGTTTGTAGTGTCAGACCTTCAGTTGCAAAATATTTCATTTTGCGTTGGAAAAAGTTTTGCATTTCACTCACTGCATGTATTTTCATATTTTATATGGTTTGAGGTAAAAATCTAACTTGATAAAAGTTACTAATTTGGTACCAAAGATGATTCAAGGCATGTTTGTACTGATTTTTGCTTTTCAATATAAGTATTTTCAACAAAAATTTTGCAAGATTCACCATTTTGAGTAGAATATTGATGTGTTTCATTGACTCCTATTTGTAGCAATGCAAAGTCAGCATTGTGCTCCTGAACAAATTTTATGGCTAATGGTGACTATAAGTATTTCAGCCCAGTATAGTCTTACTTTGACTCCTGATTGTGTGGTCTTTGAGGTAGAGGAAACCTGTCAGCTGGAAGAAACTACCAATCCAGGAATGGCAAGAACTTTACCCATGTATGTCAGTACCACCACGGGTATCAGACATGGGATTCCAGTGGAGTAAACCGAGTGTGATACCACTTTACTGTTTTCAGCATGATTATTGAGACCACAAGTTTATGTGTGTGTGTGTGTGTGTCTGTCTGTCTGTCAGTCTGTCTCTCTCTCTCTCTCTCTCACACACACACACACACACACACACACACACACACACACACACACAAACAGACAGACATACACACACAGACAACTTCTATTGGCTCATTCTTGCCAGGTATAGCTTAATCTTATGCTTAAGACTTCTAAAAATGGCACTAACAACTGCCTCACTATGTGCTCAGCATTAAGAGGTTTGTGTTAGGACTGGTTGGCCTCGTTTCTGGATGTGACAGGATGGGACATCATGCTTCATGTCTGTGGCATGATGTCCCAGTGCTAGACATCAGTTTAAACTGTCACACTGAAGATACCATAGCGATACGAGTGGAAAATTGTTAAAGCTATGTTTAAAGTCTGAATTAGACACACAGACACACACACACGCTTATCTTATGCGCATCCAGCAAACAACACACACACACAGAGCTATCCACAGCATATTGTATATGGTCAGTGTCTACATGCAAGAAGGGAGAATATTGCTGTTGTAAGTACCCTAAATATTAGTATTACTACTATAATATACATGATAGTTGGTAAGGCAAGAAGCTTTTAGCATTAAATCATAAATGAATCATGGGTATAAGATCCAATCAACACCTACACGTTAGGATGGGCTTTCTTTGTGCTTTACCATTACACCATGCACTGGCTAGATATAGTTGCGCATAAGTGGGACCATTTGCAGACAGCGCACACCCAGATCTGCCATTGCATAATGCACCAGCAGATATGGCTCATTGCATTTTTCTTTGGATTTTTCATCAGATACCATAGGCTCTCATATGCTGGAATTATTACACCATGTAGATCTGGGTCTACTTTGTTAGTTGAACAAACAATATAGATCCAAATATTCTGGCAAATCATATAATGACTGATCAGGGTTTATGCTTGTATATGAATATATATATATATATATATATATAGATAGATAGATATGGTTATTGTTAAATTCAAAAGAAAAGAGATATTAGCAGTGTGCTGTCTGATTTGTTATGAGTCTAAACTATCACGTACATATAACTTAGCGATGCTAATTGTCCATCTAAAATATTATAACTTTTTTTCTGTTAACAAAATTGTAACCTATTTATATTTTCTGTTGCCTTCCCTGTTGTGGATTCGTTTTTTTATGTATAATAGGTGTGCTGTATCTGTACTTTTTCAGGCAAATAAATGTACATATTTTAACCTTTTGCTGATCATTATACTTTTGAATAATTAATGATTTAATTGAATAATTAATGTCTTAATTAGGTTTAGTGCAATGTACCAAAGTTGAATAGAACTTTATACATGTTTAATGAAAAATATTTTCTTACTTTTAATGTGATGTAATAACAAACACAGCAACAAATGCTACAAACAACTTAGGAACATGTCACAAAATTTTCCTCCACAAAACTTGCTGAAACTTATAATAAGCAGTTGAGCAATTTCACTGAATGCATGCAAATATTTTTTTTACTAAAACATTTCTGGATAAGATAGCACTACAATGCGCTTTTCTAATAATTCAAGGTAATCTTAGATGTTATATACCATAAATACTTTTGGAAGATCTGAGTTTCTGAAGTTGTTAAAAGATGTCAGTAGAACAAACAACATATCTGCAGTTAAGATGGAGACTACTCTGGATCCTGGTGGTTAGAACGTCCACCTTGGATGTAGGAGGTCATGGGTTCAATCCCTGGTCGAGTCATACCAAAGACTTAAAAAAATGGTACTTACAGCTGCCTCACTAGGTGCTCAGCATGAAGAAGTTAGTGTTAGGACTGGTCTGCCTGGTGTCCGGATAATGTGACTGGGTTGGACATCATGCTACATGTGTGGGACATGATGCCTCAGTGCTACATATCACATCATAGCGATATGACTGGAAAACTGTTAAAGCTATGTAAAAAAACACACACACAGACACACACACACACACACACACACACACACACACACACACACACACAGCAAAAGAGATAGAGAGAGAGAGATCTGCCATCAAATGTCATGGAAGCTGATGTTTAGTGGTATTTACAGTTGAACTTTACTTATAAGTGATTATTTGCAATATATTTTAGGTGTAGTGTGATGAATGATATCGTGTGTGTGTGTGTGTGTGTGTGTGTGTGTGTGAGAGAGAGAGAGAGAGAGAGATAGAGAGAGAGAGAGAGAGAGAGAGAGAGAGAGAGAGAGAGAGAGAGAGAGAGAGAGAGAGAGAGACTTGATCTTTGTGCTTAAAGTTGATAAGGATTCAGTGTCCCTAACTATAATGATATTCAAGGGAATCATACTAATGTTAAAATGAGGTACATTACATGGAAAAATAGAATAGAAGGCCATTCTATGTTATATCAGGAATAGTGTTATACCAAGGGACCTTATGGTGGGTATCCATGATAAAAAGCTAATTAAATAAGAATCAGTCCTATTTATTATGCCAAGTAAGTAGTTGAATGAATGAAAACAGATTTTTCAAGATTGAATTTATGTAGATAAAGATGCATGTAATGAAGTGTGAAACCAATGATATGTACTTTGACCTCCAGTGTAGAAATCATTTTCTTTTTTGCATTTTTGTTTCATTAACATTCTTTCATTCTTGTTTATGTTCAGTTTTACACCTTGTGTGTTGTCATTATTCATAGATTAACCTGCAAAAAGCATCCAGCTTCTGTTTCTTCAAGGTTTTAGATTTAGCAAAACTTACATAGGCTTTTTAAAATGCTGTATATTTCATTATGTATCTAAACACTTTTTAACCTAGTTGCCATTGATTGGTCTATATTTTTCTATGCAAATCTTTTTAATCTTCCAAAATTGCAATAAAGTTTGAGTACAACATTCCATTGATATAGGGGAGGTAATTCTTGGAAGCACTTTAATTAGTACTGCAGTTGGATTGTCTAACCATTTTCCAACTTTATGAGAGAATTACATTATATCTAATAGCATGTAACAAAACTATCCATACTTGACCATTTTATTTTCATTTATGCCAACTTTTCTGCTTTTTGTTCTTAGAGATGATAATATCATGGTCAGGCATTCACTATCAACCTGTTGTGTTTGGCACTGATAAACAAAAAACAAAAATGGTAAGGATTTATTTCAGATACAGTTGAAATGTTTATTTTTGATATTATTTGTTTATTTCAGTTGGAATCCTTCTTCACACTTCCCCCTCATGAGCGCAAGTTTGTGCCAAGAGAAAGCTCAAAACTGACAGCTTTACTTGACGTAGGTTCAGTGAATAGAATCCGCATGACTTCTATAGTCATTTGACCAACTATGCTATCATATTACTTAGATGCAGTTTATACTCATTAGTAAAGGACCCCCCCCACCCAATATAATTAAGAAATATTATAATTAAAAATGTTCATGAGCCAAAAATGTTCATGAGCCAAAAATGTTCAGTTTAGTTAGGATAGTTATTGTTTTTACAATACATCATTGCGCAATGTAGTATTCACATTGTATTACAACAAAATGTACAAGGGTTGATGCAAACATTTGTGGACAGTGTAAAACGTACAGAATTATTTGAAAGTGATATGCTAGGTTTTAGAGTTGTAACAGTTTCTTGAAGAATGCCCAGAGCAGCCTAAAATAAAATTTTTCCATTTTTAAAGTTTTTCGTTAATAAGATTTAAACGAGAAAAATCCTGTGAAATTATGGTATTGTATCACATGACAACATACTATTTTAGTTAATTCATTGTGGTAGAAACAGTGGAATTTGATCTGATGAAGACTCTTACGTGTAAGATTTTAAAAAGTTGGATCTTGGATATGGTGCAATCCAGAGAATCCTAACAGGAAAAAGAAAATGTGGTAGATTTGGAACAATAATGATCTAAGAATCCATACAGGAAAAAGAAAATGTGGTAGATTTGGAACAATAATGAACTAAGACTCCTAACAGGAAAAAGAAAATGTGGTAGATTTGGAACAATAACAATCTAAGACTCCAAACAGGAAAAAGAAAATGTGATAGATTTGGAACAATAACGATCTAAGACTCCATACAGGAAAAAGAAAATGTGGTAGATTTGTAACAATATTGACATACTATTTTGTTAATCATTCGGCAAAGATTATTGTTTGCACAAGTATTTAATTATTTATTTTGTACAAACCATGAAGTCCACAAAAATTGACGATTATTAGTTAGATCATAGTATGTACCTTGGTTTAATTTATTCCTGTACAGGTCTTACTTGCTATACACCAAATTGATTTAACCGC
The DNA here is from genome assembly GCA_029339505.1 of Unio delphinus. Taxonomy (NCBI): domain Eukaryota; kingdom Metazoa; phylum Mollusca; class Bivalvia; order Unionida; family Unionidae; genus Unio; species Unio delphinus. The sequence continues at coordinate 8,803,506 of JAQISU010000179.1, read as the reverse complement.
TATCATTGTAATGCTATTAATAATGGAATAATTTTTAATTTGTGGCACTGTGCTCTTTTTTATGCCATCACTTGTGCTATGTACTGTGACATACATGTGGCTCATATACATGCATGTGCGTGCATCTCATCACTCGTCGAGTTAACGTAATTACTTTTGATTTAAGCCAACTTCAATTTATTAATGCATCTATGGTGTCACTAGTATCAGTGTCCATGAACTTTGCATAAGATTAACACTCAAAGTTAACAAAAGTTTGTTGTAAAGATGGAGCCTTCAGAAAATTCACAAAAACTCTATCATGCTGAAATATTATAATTTATTGTATGTTTGTGAGGAATAATTTTTAAAACTTTAATTTTTGAAAAAGACAGCAAGAAGAGTAGATGGAAAACTAGATAAATAAAACTTAACTTATTATGCCCTGCATAAGTTTTGAATGAACTGTATTATTTTTTCAGTATTTTTTATAATAGCTACCAATTTCTGACCACATGTTTTAAGGAGTTTACATTTTTTAGTTATCTTTTTCTTTATCATTTAAGATTTTAACTGTCTTTAATGTTTATTTTTTTATACTTGTGTTTTATTTATTTGGAATGGTTTATCTTCCTGATGTTTTTGTGCAAATCTTCTCTGATAGATTTTAGGACTTTTAATTGGCACATTCTAACAGATATTATACTGAGGTTCAGTTAAATGCTAATACATGTACAGTGAAACCTGTCTTGAAAAACCACTGCTATGTGAGACCAACTGTCTTGAGAGACCTATTCTCAATGCACAAAATGTATTGATTATATACCACATTATAACTGATATTATACTGAGGTTCAATTAAATGCTAATACATACATACATACCTTCATGCCTTTTATATGTGCTTTTGACCAAACTTGTAGTTATATTATTTGGGAATTTCTGTCTGGGTGCAGTGATTTATTGTCTAAAATAATCTGTGTCACTTTGTAGAAATAATGATGAAGCAGACAAATAGATCGATTTATTTTCCACTGAAATTTAATACAAAACTCTTTTTGTTGTATTCATACTATGCTTTATGTCATTATTGATCATGATATACAAAAAAGAAGACATGACTGATTTGTGTCTTATCGGTCAAAAGGTCAAAACAAGGAGTATCATAATTAATTTCTTGTATGCAAATTAAAAAATAAAAAAATTTTAAGTCATAACTTTTAAGAGAAGGTTCTTTATAAGATTCACTACATCAAAATTATAGATAGTTGAAGACCAGTACATCTGTTCACTCAGAGAATGCAGCTGCCAGACAACAAAGGTACTACCTCTATCCAGAACCCAATATACCACCCTTATCTCTCAAATCGCTCAATCTGCCTCCAAGAAGGAATCATTCCCAGCATACCTCGGTACACTGCAAACACGGCATAACTAGGTGTATGAACTTCTATAGGGAAGTCACTGGCTAGGGCGGAAGGGCTCAACAGATCAATGACCAAGTGTTTGGGACCAGGGCATACCATATGTACTAGTGGATGCGGATGTGGCTGACCAGCTTTGGAGAGGGAAACTCTGATATAAAACCTACGGCCTGCTGACCTTGCTATCACTATCCTGGCTTGCTGGGCCGCGGCAGATGAACCCCAGGTTAAAAGGTTGGGGCCAGTTTGCGAGGACTGCACTCCACTTAAAAGCTCCATTGCACAGACATGAAATAACTCTCTACTGTCTACATTTTACATTTAACTCTATCAAGCCCTGCAGCGATGAGAAAGGGGTAAAAACGGTATGTGAAAGATGTCACTGGAAGCCACAGTCCCAATTCTACATGTAGGCAATTCAGACCTTTGGTTGTCTGGTGTTGATCTGGACACAACACCATCACCAAGCAGCCTTGTCTAGGGACAGCACTGCTTGTACTGCATGGATTGGGGCCTAGAGCTTTGGTGTAACCAAAGCTCGTCTCTTTACTCCCCCACCCCCATCCCCCCATTTGGCATGCCACAGTCAAACAGGCATCTTCCAACATGGTCGAAACATAACAAACAAAAAAAAAAACAAGGCATGCCCCACCTGCCTCACATCGTGGGAAAAGACTAAAACTGGCTTGTTGGAACATCAGAACAATGCTTAACTCTACCAACAGCAACAGACCAGAATGATGCACTGCATTAATTGTTCACAATGACATTGCTGCACTTTGTGAAGTCCACTTTTCAGATAAAGGAAGTCTGAGAGAACTCTGCGCTGGATACACCCAGAATTGTCAGGAAAACCAAGGACAGGAAAACAACTTTCATTAATCTGTTTCATGATCAAGGACTCGTTTGACACCAAGTTAACAAACCTTGTCACTAGTCACACCAACCACATCATGTCTGTGCATCTTCCATTAGGGAACCAACAACGTGCCACACTCTTCAGTGTATATGTTCCAACACTTCAGGCAGATCCTTTTAAAAAGGATACATTCTATGCTGACCTGCTGAAGCTTCTCAAGAGCATCTTAGAGAGCGACAAAGTAATCATCCTCAGAGAATTCAGTGCTAGAGTGGTCCAAGACTCAGAAGCCTGGAAAGCTGTTCCTGGGAAACGTGGCATGGGTGGCTGCAATGACAATGGGCGCTTGCTTCTTGAAGTTTGCGCAGAATATCAGCTCACCATCACAAGCACCATATTCCAGCAGAAAGACAGCCTGAAAATGACCTGGATCCATCCTAGATCAAAACACTGGCACCTAATAAATTACATCATAGTATGCCAGAGGGACTTAAAAGATGTCCTTCATAACAGAGTGATGCCCAGTGCAGAGTGTCACACATATCATCGTCTTATCAGATGCAAGCTTGACTTCCTCGTCAGACCCAGGCCCAGACAACAAGATGGTACCCCAAGAAGAAAGCTCCAGATCAAAATCCATTTGTTTGTTGACATCAAGGCAGATTTTCAAGAGAGCCTGCAGTCTAGACTTAAAGAACCTAATTTTCCATCATATCTACATCCAGAAGAGATGTGGAATCACATCAAGGCTACCATTCTGCAAACATCACAAGAAATCCTTGGATTCACCTCTAAGAAAAACAAAGACTGGTTTGATGAAAACACCCAAGAAATTCAAGAACTGCTTGCTAAAAAATGAGCAGCATACCAAGCCCACCTAGCTCAACCATCCTGTCCACAGAAGAAAGCAGCCTTTCGCCTTATCTGCAGCTCACTTTAGTGCAAGTTCTTAGACATACAAAATGAGTGGTAGACAAAGCTTACAGAAAGAACCTGTACGCTGACACTGGTGACTACAAGGGTTCTATGAAGCGTTGAAAGCAGTGTAAGGTCCTTCCTTCCAAATACAAAGCCTGCTAGGGAGAGCAGATGGCCAAGAGCTACTCACTGACTGGGAATCTATCCTGAAATGCTGGTCAGAGCACTTCCACACCTTCTTCAGCACTAGCTGTACAGTCCATGAGGCAGTTATTCATGGCATCCCACAACAGCCACCAAAGATAGAACTTGATGAGGCACCCACACTGCAAGAGGCTGTAAAAGCCATAGAACAGTTGAAGACTGGAAAGGCTGCAGGAAAAGACGGTATTCCACTAGAGATAAGGAAGAGTGGAAGCCCAGCATTACACGCAAACGAGTTCTTTGTTTGCTGCTGGGAGCAAGGGAGAATTCTACAATACTTCCGAGATGCAGTCATCATCACTTTGAAGAAAAACAAGGGGGGGAAAGTCTGACTGCTCAAACTGCCATGGCATAACTCTGCTCTCCATTACAAGCAAAATCCTTGCTAAAGTGTTGTGGAACAGACGTGTCCACCATTGCAGAAGAACATGCTCCAGAGAGTCAATGTGGCAACAGAGCCAATAGGGGCACAACTGACATGGTGTTCTTCCTGAGACAGATCCAGGAGAAATGTCGAGAACAAAACAATGGAAAATATGTCACATTTGTGGATCTGATAAAGGCATTTGACATGTTGAGCAGAACTGGACTGTGGAAAATCCTTGTAAAGCCAGGCTGCCCTCCAAAGTTCCTTACCATGGTCATCCAACTACATAAAGACCAGCTTGGTTAGGTCAGAAACAACAACGACCTGTCACAGACCTTCCCCATTCATTGTACATTGTGTGAAACAGAGCTTTGTTTTAGCATGATGCTCCACAAAGCAACAGAAGACCGTAATGACGAAAATGGCATCCGATTTCATACTGATGGCAACCTCTTCAACTTCAGGTGACTTTGGGTGCACACCAAGACCTTGAAAAAAATGATTAGAGAACTTCTCTTTGCAGACACCGCTGGATTTGTTGCCCACACGGAAGCTGCTTTACAGTGTGTAACATCCTGCTTTGTAGAAGCTAGCCAGCTCTTTGGTCTTGAGATCAGCCTAAAGGAAACAGGTACTTTACCAGCCTGCATCCAAGGAAGAGTACTAGTCACAAAGCATCTTCATTGACCAGACAGAGCTGAATGTAGTCCAACAGTTCACTTACCTGGGCTGTGTGATAACATCTGATAACAAGATCGACAAAGAAATAGATAACACTCGCCAAGGCAAACAGCGCACTCAGCAAACTTGATAAACGAGTGTGGTACAATGCCAGTCTCAAGAGAGGTACTGACCACCCTCTTTGATGCTAAATCATGGGTCACCTACAGCCGCCACCCCTGCCTCCTTGAACGCTTCCATTAGAGCTGCCTCTGCACCATCCTCAACATCCACTGGAGTGACTTTGTCACCAACACCAAAGCAAAGCTCAGGAAGATACAACTTCACTGGGCAGGGCATGTGTCCAGGATGGATGATCATCGACTGCCAAAGATTGCACTCTGTGGTGAGCTGTCCACTGGCCACCATGATAGAGGGGCACCTCAAAAGAGATATAAAAACTCCTTGAAAAAGACCCTCACCACCTGTGGCATCAATCACTGTCATTGGGCATCACAAGCTTCTGACAGTGAAAGCTGGCAAAGTACAGTTCACCTGGCAACTACCACTTTTGAACAAAAAAGACGAACCAGCGTTATGGAAAAACTACAGTGAAGAAAAAAAAACTGGAACCATCAGCAGCACCCACCACAACCCAGACATTCCCCTGCAGCCTATGTGGATGGACATGCCTGTCACGTATTTGCCTTATCAGCCACCAGCATGCATGCGATAGATGTAGACATACCCCTTTCCTAAGCCAACACATCAAAATTATTAAAATTTTATGAAACAATAATTTTTTGCTTAATGCTATCAACAACATGTAAACGTTTCCCAGATTATGAAATAAACAGCAAACTATTTTACAAAATCTAGAAATAAAGAATGCTAATGCCTGGCTGACTTTATTAAAGTCTCTTTTCACATTCCATAATTGTTTTGAATATAAAATGAAGAATTGGAAAAACGTAACTTTCCGCATAGCAAATTTTATGTATGTATAAAGATTTTAAGTGTATATTGACATCGCCAGTTTTCAAATGTATGAGTAAAATGTATGAGTATTTTGAGAGATGTATCCCACTTATTTGCCCTACAAATATTATTATTTTTAACTAAGTGCAAGAAATAGATAACATTTATTTGAAAATAAATGCACAAGGGTTAAAATAAACAGCAGTATTGAAAGCCATTTTTCTCTCTCCCCCCCCCTCCCAAAACAAATGTTTGCAAGTCAAAATAGAAAAAAATTATTCAAGAGAATTTCAGTAGATTAGTAAAGAAGAACATTTTTTCATTGATTCCAGAAGTACATATTAGTTTACAATATATTTTGAGATTAATGATTAGGAAGGGTAGCAAAGCTGGTCAAAATGAAGAGCTGTGCGCAATTTTTAGGCCTATTTTCAACATGTCTTTTTGCACAATATCATTTTCCCAATTTTGCCATCTACCATCCTTTCCTGCTGTAAGCTTTTGCATGATACCTGTTTGCCTGCTTGTATTTACCTTAGTTTTATAGTCACCATTTAACGCAAACTATTAATCCATTACTCTTTCAGTTTTGTAAGCTTCTAGACTGGAAAAGAGGGTGCTGTTTAGTATGATGTTGATTTCTGTTGAACCTTTATTTTCTTCTGGAGTCTTTATTACAAATCCTGTAGTGTTCAGCTGCAGTCATGCCTTTCCTGAAGAAAAGAAAACAAAGTGTGTGGATTTATTTTTACAATCATTTTCATAAAAACTCTTATTTTGATTGAAGTGATCAATCTCTGCCATACATTTCATAGGCAAGAGATTTCAAAGGATGGTTGACAGTTCATTAAAGGGAAGTAAATATAAAAGGCTTCAAATTCATGTGAAATCTGTATAGAATAGGTGACATAGTTTTGTGTTCATGTACAATTTGATTTTAAAAATTGTACATTGTAGGCTATGATTATGATAGTGTAGCATGTCGGCATGGTAAGAGAATAACTCTTCATGTTTTTACCTGGTTACTCTGGGATTCAAGAGATTGACTACCAATATATATGTATGTACAAATAGGCCCTATCAAATTAGAATCTTGAGTTGATCCTATGATTCTATCACAATGCTCTGTTTGCTGTCCTGTTCTGAGCAACAAAAATGTTCACACAGGCAATAAATTGTAATTTTGTAACTTGACTCAGATGACTTCATTGACCAGAACTTCCATGAATCCCTTATGCAGGATTTCAATAGTATCTTATATCTTACAATGTACAGTGTTTTAATCTGATTCCTGTGAACTACACTTCATAAACATGCATACTGACCTAAGCCTTAAGTTGTTTATTCTGGAGTTATTGTAAACCCAGCTTTATTCAGGCATGTATAACTCTATAAGAACACCTTGTGAAAATAACCAGAAAATATCCCACACATAGCAATCTATGCAATCAATCATTTCTTCATAAAGAAGCATGCAAACCAGTCATTATTCATTTTCTGCTAGAGTTAGTCTTATCCAGAAAACTTCATATGTTTTACAGCTTTCTTCACCCATTGACAGCATAGAAATAAGGAAAATGGCAAAATATACCCTGCTTCTTCAATTCATTAAGATTGGCTTTTGATTGGCTGCTTCATAATCAGTGGTATAAAATGATTGGCTGAGTAATGATCAGTAGTATAAAATGATTTGCTGAGTAATGATCAGTAGTATTAAATGATTGGCTGATTAAAGATCAGGAGTGTAAAATGATTGGTTGATTGATGATCAGGAGTGTAAAATGATTGGCTGATTGATGATCAGGAGTGCAAAAAGATTGGAGAGAATCCATATAATCTGCACAGTTGACAATGAAGAACAGTTTCAATCCCACTTGGACAGGCAGAAAGTAACTAAAAGTTATCTGTGTGTTTGATTATCCCATTGTTACAAGCAAAAATATGCTATGCGATCCAAAGTACATTACTTTGAAGAAGAAACATTGGGAGTATAAATTAGGGCATAACCGATTAGCATTTTTCTACTGATTTCCGATTCCGGATTTTGGGCATGAAATTTTTCCGATTCCGGATACGATTCGATTAATCGGAAATGCTAAATCCGTATTTTTTTCTAAAACATTTCATCTTCCGTTTCCGGGTTTCTGGTATCTGGTTTTGCCGTGTCTAGCATGTTACTTAGTACTTTACCATATCCGGCTTCATTTCGGGTTTTCACCCGTCGGTTCAAATAGATTGTCTCACAGCGTGGTTGTGTTGACCATATTGGACTTTTCTGACTTCTTATTTAACTTTATTAACGCACTATCGAATGACACGCAGTGTTAGACATGGTGCTATAGAAATTCAACTTTATTATTTTTATTATCCGAATCGGTCGTTCCTGCCTTGTCAGACTCCGATTAATCGGAAGTTCATACTATCCGGTGGAATCCGATTTCCGGATCAAAAGTCGGTTATGCCCTAGTATAAATGTTGGAGAAAATTAAGCGTCATGAAATAATTATATTCAATCAAGGAACTAATATCCTGCAGGGTACTCAGATGCATCCTCTTAGCCTTGCCAATAGTCTAATTAGAAGTACAAGTATTTGAATCATATTAGAAGTACAAGTATGGAATCATGTTAGAAGTACAAGTATTGGAATCATGTTAGAAGTACAAGTATGGAATCATGTTAGAAGTACAAGTATTGGAATCATGTTAGAAGTACAAGTATTTGAATCATATTAGAAGTACAAGTATTGGAATCATATTAGAAGTACAAGTATTGGAATCATGTTAGAAGTACAAGTATTGGAATCATATTAGAAATACAAGTATTTGAATCCATGTTAGGAGTACAAGTATTGGAATCCTAAGTATTTGAATCATCATTTCACAAGCCACATGTGAAAATCTGCTGGGCTTTTGAATCATTCATGACTGCCTGCAATAGGATTTTATTGTTTCTCATGAATATGTATGAAGAAAACTAGGCCAACAATAAGTCAGTAGAATAAGCTTTTACCCATCAAAGGAAATGACTGGTAGATGTGTTTGGAAGAGAAAATCTGATTGGCTTATGCGGTCTGCGTAAAAAATTATTTTGGGTTAAGTTAAACTAAAATTTATTGGGGTTCATAACAATTGGTAAATCAAGTTTATGCATGTTTGTCATGAGAAATGAGGGAATCTTACTGCAGGAAACCATGGGTGAAAAGAGCTTAGTGTATTTATGCCTGTGGTTTGTAATTACACTTATGATGTGACATTGTCTGTACAGTTTTAATTTAGCCATGTTAAACTTTCTTTTGGAAGACACATTTTCTAAATCCTATGACAAAAGAACAATTAGGAACTAGATGTAAAAGTTCATTGTAATCCATAAATACAACTTTGTTCTATAGAATTCCCACATCTGTCAATCAACAATAACCATTAAATATCTCAAATGCCATGAAAACAAAAGAGATCAACAACATAGAAGATATTGTTAGTTCCTCATCTGATTGACCAGAAGAGCATATGGTATCGTGTGTGTAGTGTATCTCTCGTTATGTATTCATCAGTTAGCACATGTTTATTAGTGTTATTCTGCCTTGAGGATTGCACTGAAAACAGTTCACACATAGAGTCATCCCTGTGTCTGGTGGGTACTTAGTGATAAAGGTGCCACTCTTTTAGGTATTGAGTATGGTCATGTCAGTGACTACTGGTATCTTGAAAATGTTATGGATGTTCCTGAACAGATAGTAATATCACCATGGTTTTTCATGAAAATGTTTCTTGTAATGCCAGGTTAGTCCTAAAAAAAATTGGTGTCAGTCTGACTTTCAATACAGTCTTGATGCCAACCATATTGACAGTATTGCCATTGCTCTGTTTCTGAACAGAAAGTCATATTGACATGGGATTTTGGCTAAAAGACTTTTATCATATCTAATTGTGTCGTAAATGACAATGGTGTTGACCCATATTTTCCAACTAACAGCATAGATCCCGATATATTGTGATATAATGTGTCATCAGGTCAGAGTCTATTCTGATGACTTTGTCACTGATTTCAAAAAAGTATATACCCATGTCTGTTATAATGTGCCAGAAGATCAGAGATGGTTGGTTTACAAGTAATTTATAGTAAACACTGTGGACCCAAGTCTTCTGGCACAAAATTAAATGCCATATTTAGGTCATTGCTGTTTGAAGTTGGATGTACACAAACATGGCTAAACGCAGTATTTTTTCATTGGACGTTATATTGAAATGGTCTGTTTACATCGGTTTATAATCAGGAAAGAAAATCAATTAATTTATTTGTTTTGCAAACAGTTATTAAGAAAAGAGCTGTATTGAGATTGAATGTTAAAACACTGAATTAATCGTCTGTAAGAAGTACCGGTATTCTCTTTTAGCCCCAAATGCTGGGGGAGGAGGGGTGCACATACATTTTGTAAGCCGTGTGTTCCAGGTACTAAATTTGTGTAGCAGATAAGTATGAGGAGGAAGTTGTTGAGGTAAAAGAAACCTTAAAAAAATTAAAAGAGTAAAACAATCCTTGAAATAAAAAAAATGTTGCAAGTAGAGTGGATATGCTTGAAAAGGATAGTCAAGACAGAAGAAAGTCTTCATTTTTCTTTATGGGCTGGATAAAGTTCAATACAAGAGTTGTAGGAAACACAACTAAATTATGCATCATTGTTAAGTTAAAGTAAACTCTCGCCTTCCAAGTTAAGTTTCCTTTATGTATCAGACAGTGAAAAGTTGATTTTATTGGGACTTCTTATTTGTCTCTTTTTATGTATTTCTGCACTGATGGGGGTTAGTTTGCTGTTATTGCATTCTATTATAGTCCCAGAAAGTTCATTAAAGCAAGGGAGAACTTTTGAAAATCACAAGTTTGGGGTTATGCAGAGTTCTTCCACTTGCGGGAAAGTTTACAATATTAAAAGAAATTAATTTAGACAGAGAGCATAAATTTCAATAAAACAAGTTATACAAATTTGTGAACTTTTAACCTTTGGGTTTAAATGTAATAATCTGTAACCTAAAGGAAAAATATAAACTTGAAATAAACAAGGACATACTAAGTCAATAAATTATATATAAAATTAGTTTGAAAGGGAATGGGGTGAGAATGAACCCACAGCTTCAGGTCATGTGTCCAATGCCTCAGTTGTTGAGCCACCATTACTATCCTTGGTGGGAATCTAACTGGTTCTTAGCAAAGATGCCAGGGTGATAAGGACAGACCCAAGTACCATTAACACTGTTCAAGTTTGCTGCCATTATTGTGCCAAGTTAGGTTATATAAACTTGATGGCAGGGCTTTGAAGATTTCCTAAGTTAAGAACTCAGGGACACAAAATCAGGGTGCATCTGAATCAATAAATACCAGTTATACTCCACATACAACATAGACCTTGATTTCCTATTGCACAATGTGCCTGCAGCTCAGAGTCTACGTTTGTTCAACAGATTACTCCCAACAAACTGCATACTTGGTTATAAGTCGAGTCCAACCAATATATCATAGATGCTGATTTGCAGTCACATATTGCATTGGCAAATCCGGGTCCGTGTTGTTTGCTTTTCCATTTACTCCAAAAAGACTTCAAGAATCCAGATCTGTGGGTGCATTACATGACTGCAGATCGGGGTCTGTACAGTTTTCAGTTGAATATAACTTGTAAGGGTGTGTGGATGGCATCTTTAAGGTATGAATGTATTGAATAAAACTGGTCCTTATGAAATGATTTGTTTGTAAACTTGTATTGTAACTAGCTGAAATGTACCAAAGAAGCTTCATCCTTTGATGAGTATGATAACAGTCATTGTGACCTCAATTACATAAGCATGACCTCAATTACATAAGCTTGAGTATGATAAGCCATTATGACTTCAATTACATAAGCTTGAGTATGATAACAGTCATTGTGACATCAATTACATAAGCTTTCTGTTATATGGCTCTCCATTTAGATGAAAATTTGAACTTGGGAGCAACTTCAACCTAACTTTGCAGTTATATGTTTCATTGTTGCATCAGATATATTAATGTAATAAGTGATAAATAGGTGTCTTCATATTAGTGTAATAATACCTTATGAATAGGCATCTTGCTATTAATGTAATAATACCTTATAAATAGGCCTCTTCATATTAGTGTAATAATACCTTATAAATAGGCATGATATTTCCAGTAATAATACCTTTTAAATAAACATTTTCATATGACTGGTAATCATCATAATAGTAGTGTAGTAATACAATAGGCATCTTGATATTAATGTAATAATAACTTATAAATAGGCATCATCATAATAGTTTAGTAATACAATAGGCATCTTGATATTAATGTAATAATAACTTATAAATAGGCATCATCATAATAGTTTAGTAATACAATAGGCATCTTGACATTAATGTAATAATAACTTATAAATAGGCATCATCATAATAGTTTAGTAATACAATAGGCATCTTGACATTAATGTAATAATAACTTATAAATAGGCATCATCATAATAGTGTAGTAATACAATAGGCATCTTGATATTTATGTAATAATAACTTATAAATAGGCATCATCATACTAGTAGAGTAGTAATACAATAGGCATCTTTGTATGCAAGTTTTGCATTATAATTAGAATGGATTCACTCCCTCAAAGGTAGAACAAAATGATGGTTAGAAAATCATCAAATAATATTTCATTGTGATGAAGTTTTAGTTGCATTGCGCAGTGAAATGGTTCCAGAAGAAATTCAAAGGTCTATGGTTGCCTGCTCGTTGATGGCAAGATGTAGGTTATCAAATTGTAGCCAAAGATGTGGTATGGTCCAAAATTTGTTAGGAACGTAAGAAGCATGTGGGTGGCTGGTCTGTTATATATACATGTAATATTGGAATGGTTGTGGGTCACGCATTATTCAGACTGCTAATGTGCACTACGTGTAGTCTCAACTGGACCATAGTAAAGTATACCTTTAATTTTGCATCCAAAGTAACTGAAATATGCATGTGTCATTTTATATAGATTGACTTGGTGGTGTGAAGAGTATTCATCTAATCATTAATTGTTACTTTCAGAAATTTACTTACTGGTGTGACAGGTACATAATATATAATTGTCATTCATAGAAAAGAATTTGGTGGTGTAACAGGTAATATATAATGGTCACTTACAGAAAGTCAAGGCACAGTAATGTTTTATGTTTTCCTATAAATTCTTTTTGATATTTAATTGTGTATATCACATTCTTAGGTAAGATGGTTTTAGTGTTTTATAAGTATCTAGGTTTTATCCGTACAATGGATGGAAATATTTCTGAGTGATGATGTGATTATGTTAAAAAAAAAGTCTAAAGTGGTTCATGTTACCTTTTATAATGTTTTAGAATAAGTATTGAATAAACATATTGAGTATTGAATAAGTATAGGTAAACAAATATATCCTCATTGCCTTATTAAATCCAAGAACTATCTTGTAGTGTTTTACATTTTAAAAAAAATAAGTTCCTAATAGAAATTATGGTGCTCTTGATTGATGGCATTTGGTTGGAATGGGCTAATCAGCAGATCTTTTAAGTCTGCTGAGCTATGGCCTGTCTTAATGCACATATAATGTAAAGTTTACAAAATATACACCATGTTTCAACAGGAAATGAAAATAAGAGATTTATCTATTGCAAAATGTATTTCAGCTTCTAGGAGAGTATTTGTTTTCTTAACTGCATCTTTCTTTTGATTCCAAAATATGTTTCAGTATTTTTTAGCTGCTATTTGTAAACCAGATGAGCTTTTGGGATGGCCTTTTGTCCATTGTTTGTCCATCTGCTAGCACAATTGTATTAGCACTATTCCGCCTGAACTCTTTTTAGAATTGCCATAAAAGGTTCCAATCTGATGTACAACATAGCTATCATGGCAGCCATCTTGATTATCTCGATACTCCTCCTGAGCAAATGGTCATATGGATTTGGAGTTTTCATTGAAAGACTTTTGTGACAGTCCTTAACAAAACAGGTGCCAGTCTGACATGTAGCATGTACAATTGTGTCAATCTTGAAAATTTTATGATTATTTTTTCCGAATGAATGATCACATTGACATGGGGTTGACACTGAAATACCTTAAATGACACATAGATTGTCTAAAATAAAAATGGTGTTCATATGACAAGACACTTAGGCAGCTATCTTGACAATCATTGTGTCTGCTTCTTCAGAATGGATGGTCATACATGAGATTTTCACTTAATGGTTTCTTATGAATTGTAGATTGTTCTAACTGAAAATAGCTCTGATCTGACAGTCATCATAGTTGGTAAGGCAGTCCTTTTGAAAATCTTGTCATTACTGATTTCCCTGTTTGGATGGTCATTTCAACATTGGTCAAGACTTCTCATGGTATGCAGTTGGGCCTGATTAAGAAAACTGATGTAGACATGACCTCTCAATATGTCCAGTATAATACCTGTCATGAAATTTGTTAGGACTACTCCTAAATACATGGTGATAGCAACATATAATTTTATAATAAAAAGAACTCTTGGTGTGTGTAGTTCATGGGTTAATCCATTGAACTTTTGATGGGTGTTAGTTAGATTTCTCCAACTGGATCAGCCTAGATCACTATTGGGGATGGCAATTTACTGTATGTGGCCCAGTGTGTAAGCCTAGATCACTAATGGGGATGGCAATTTACTGTATGTGGCCCAGTGTGATAGCCTAGATCACTATTGGGAATGGCAATTTACTGTACATGGCCCTGTGTGATAGCCTAGATAACTATTGGGAATGGCAATTTACTGTATGTGGCCCAGTGTGATAGCCTAGATCACTAATGGGGATGGCAATTTACTGTATGTGGCCCAGTGTGATATAACTTTCACAGCATTTGTTGTGATGTGAAACACCCACCAGGTCCAATTTAAATTAAAATTGCTACCTGTTTTTCACCAAAATATTGATGTTTTAAGTCATGAATAAAAATGGCGCTGGTCAAACTTCCAACATGACTGGTCATCAATGATATCCTCTATTCCAACTGATGGAAAGGGTATATTTACATTTGGTTTTCGCTGAAACGTGTTCATGTGATATGTCTTTGGTTTTGCATGAAAATTATGAAGATTGGACCATCAATATGCTTATGCCATTGTGAATAAGTTTGAAAACCAAACATATTTGAGCTTGTGGAGAAGTCAAAGGTCACTTTGTTGACCTCAGCTTTCCTTTATGTCCATCATGAAAATCTTTTTTTATGGCTGCTTCCACGGTAGATGGCATTTTTGAGAATGGGCTTTTCACTTGGGTACTATAACATACAACAGGGCTTGAATGTATACAATGCCAATCTGATTTCATTCAGTGGACCTTTCTGAAATTTGCCATATGCCCTCTTTGCTCATGCTCATTTACATAAGAAATGCTATTCTTCAAAAAATAAGATATTGTACTTACTTGTTACATGAACTAATGAAAGATAAATTTGGAATTTGAGGCAAATCAGAGCTTTTGAGGCATATTGCTTCATAGTTCTTGTGTACTTTTGGTAGTTTAGTTCAGGTTGTGGGAAAATATAATGCATGTTGACTCGCATAATATAATGGGATACATATACTTACAGTGGCCTATGCAGTCCTTTCATTGATCATAGGTAGTTAAACAAGTAGTACAAAGTAACGTTGACAAACATGTCAGAAGAAAATGCTACAGAATCCATCTGAATATTCTTGTTGTCACTTGAAGGAATGTTCAGGTTGCTTTGACATGATGTTTCCACCAAAAACAGTTGCTTTTGGTTCTAAATGAAAATGGTGCAGATCTGATCACCAACATGGCAGTGTTCGAAAACCAGGCCTGTTTGACCTTGGGGGTCATATCAAGGTCATGTCAGTCATTTTTTTTTTTCACAGTGATTTGTACATATATCTGTGCAGCTGGACTTGTACATATATAAATGTATGTTGATCAGACTTTGTTTTTAGTTGTTTTCTATAAACAAGTTGATTGATATAAAAGTCAGAAGTCTTGACTTTGTTTTATTTTATCTGTATTGGATTGTGAAGTTTGAATGGATTTTTATCAAACCTAATTTGGGATATGTTTCATGAATAATTCCAGTTCAGTAACTAGAGTGTTTTTCTTGTAATCACCTAACCCTCCATTAATTACAATTTTTGTACTGGACTTGTCATGTGAATATGCCATTTAACTCTAAGATATATAAAATATTTTTGGTACAAAATTTAGCTGGAGTTTCTCAAGAATATCTTAGATGTTTCTACACTCAGTAGTTAAACAGAATAAGAAGAGGGAAGAAATAGACTCAGCATTAATTCCCTCAAATTCATTTTATCCAGTAGAGCATCAGGCCCTCCATGGGGCTCTTGTTTGGTTGCACTATAGAAGTTTTGAATAAATCACCTGTGTGATATCAGAGTAATGATGTACATGCATTTGATGATTGATACTGGGTCAAAGCAAAGGAATATAGTTGGTTTACTTTCCTGCAAGTTGAAATAGGTTTTGAAATTTGGCTTTTATTTTAACCTACAGGTATGCAGTGATCATTGTTATTTATTTATTTAGTCACTTAGCTTGTTATTTAGTAAGCTTGTTATGCTTGTTATTTAGTCGGCTTGTTAAAGGTAGATATCTTCATTTCCTTTTGAAACATGGTCTTTTATGTTTTCATTAGATATAAAGCATATTATATAGACATACACTGTTATGTTCTTTGTTTATATATTGATTAATGTGAACACAGAATTCCATAGAAAACCTGCCTACCCTCCCAAATATTATGCTAGCCCATATTAGCTAACCAACCTAGTTAATGCCCATACAAGTCAAGTTAGCAAGCCCATGTAAAAGCCATAGCTTGAAAATATTGATAATCACTACAATATTTGATATGCATGCATAGCCAATTACATTTGTACTTTTGGGTCTTTTTGTTTTTACAAAAGCCCTACCAAAACCCCATAGTTTTGCCCACAAGAAAATGATATATTAACATGTTCTTTACAAAGGATATGACTTACAAAACTGTTCCATTGTTGTCTCCTACTTTTCATAAATTCATGGCTTATTAAATTGAGGCTCTCTGTTTCTCTGCCCTTCAGTCCTTCCCATCCATCCCACTTGTTTCCTGACAGTGATTCTGTTAATAATTATTGGATTTCAACCAGATTTGACGTGACCTTGGTTGACTTCAGTTCTCAGCATTCCAAGTCGATTAGCAGAGTTATAACCCGTGGTTATATTTCCAAAGCGAATACTGAAGTCACTCTTGTGCTGTCACGATAAAACTTTGAATTTTAGGGACACTCACTGTGTTTGCAAAGTAACGAGTTAGAATTTAAATCAAAGTTGCATTTGGTTTATATATTTGCGCTTTTAATATGAGAGCAGTACCATTCTGTCAAAAATGTTTCATATTATATTATTCCATACACTATTGCTGCAAAGGAAACATGTATTGAGACATGTGTCATCAATGATTTTCATTCTTCATCTGGAAGTTCAAGGACATGACTTGAAAAGTACGGTGGTACTACTTTATTTCCGAATATAGTTACAAGTATGCTTGATTCATGGGATATCTATTCTTTAAATAGTTAAGAGAAATAACAAAGATATTCCAAGTATATTGATATGACCAGGATTGTTAATATTTTGTAACCTTGACCTAATTACAAGTTTTTCTGAATAATGTTTATCACAGATGTCCTGTTTGTTTTGTACATGTACCTCCATTCTATCATGATTGCATATACTAGTAGCAAACCTTAACTATATACAGCCATATCCAGGGCAATCATGGTATATCATTTAATCCTGTCCAAACATGTATTTTGTATACCAGGAGCACATTATGGGATACAAGTTAATTGCGACATTTTTGTAAGTTAATGTTTCATATTTCAGGGAGAACGTTCATAAAATTTTCCATGAACTGTTTTCAATTTTAAATTCTGATTAAAATTGTTTAAATAAAATGTTGCCATATTCCATGAGAAAATGTTAAACTGCATTTTATGTGATGACCTTGAATGGAGTAATTGTTGTCTTTATATAAAATGTTTTGTCAGGCAATAAACATTACCATTATAAGAGTATGCCATGGTTTCCCTGATGCTGTTGTTTGTCAGTCTTGTGCAATTTGCTAATTGTCTGATTTTCCCCCCTAACCTTTCCAATAGTTGGAAAGTGTTTTCAGCCAGCAACATGTGGAAGTCGAGCCAGAACAGCCGAACAAAACTCAAGTATGTGATTCACAAGACACAACATATAATTTGTGTATTTTGTAAAATTAGATTCGTAGAAATGTACAGAGGTCGTGTTAACAAAATATGCATTTGGATGTAAAATGTTTTAATTCATCTTTGCTAGCCAAGGTTCCAATATAATAACCCTATCTACACCTTGGTGGATCAAACAGATATATTGGTACTTTGTCCTAGAGACATCAGTTGGATTTTTGAGTTGCCTCTTTTAATGTGTAATGCCAACTAACCATTAGCGTAGTGCATTGTTCACCAAACCGAAAATCAGGTTTATAAAAAAGCTAATGCGACCTCTGAAGCTAGTTTGCATGGGTAGAGTAGTTTACAGTAGTGACTCGTAATTGTAAGCTACATCCTGTGTCAGTAGTTTTGGAAGAATATGCTATCCAGAGATCTAGGACCAATGGAGAATTTGGATGGGCAAATAAAATTAACCCCTACTTGACCAGAACTGGAATAGAATAAGAAAGAAAGTTCCAGAATATTGCAGACTTTTTATAAAACGTTGACTCCTATAATAGAAAGATTTAATATTTTTTCAGCCCTGAATGTTCCAGTTATGCTGTATAGTACATTAGATTTTTTATGTAAATGTTAAAAGATTCACAAAAAACAATTTTGTTTCTTTAGTATCATATTTCATAATTTTATTTTTAATTATCTAAGTAGGAAGCTTTTTGAATATATGATTCATGATTCGTCAATCACCGTGTGTACTTTAGGCAGACCAGTATCTGTTTAGCTTCATAGATATTTGATCAGAAGAGATAACGAGTCCGTTTGCTGTCCATCATCCCCTGCCAGTCCAGCCATTAGCACAAGTTTGTTATAACTACTCGATCTAAAGTGATTTTAGGACTGCCATGAAACTTCATTCACACATCATAAGTATATTCTTCCCATAGCTTAGCTTATCCTAAATCAAAATAGTACAGCTGACACATCCAGTATGGCTGCCACAGCTGCCATCTTCAAAATTTAGTTATAGCTGCTCCTCCTGAACGTATAAATCAAATCATAAAATCATCAGTTTGTGTTTAGAATATCGTGTGAATGTCACTTTATTTATTGCAACATTATCCTGTTTTTACAAAGGAATAATCCAAATTTAAAAGGAAATCAGTTTTTAATATTTTTTTGGGAGGAAATACAGCTGCAACATTGTTATATTTCTTATGATGTCTAGCTGGTCCAAAATTAAAACGATGCTGCCTTGACATCCAATATGGCTGCCACAGCAGCTATTTTGAAAACCCTGTTATTTCTCTACTTCCTCGGAATGTAATATTATATTGACATGAGGTTTGACTAGAAAACGTTTTATGATGTCTGGTTGGTTCTAAAATAAAAATAGTGCCAATCTGATCTCCATTATGACCAGAATAGTGGTTATCGTGAAAATCTTGTGCAGGGCTCCAGATAAGCAGTGTATTTTTGTAGTCTTTGCAAACTAACTTAAAACTTGTAATTAAAGTTTTCACTATTCAGATTAAGAAAAAATATATTTATTTCAAGCATTGATTTCAAAACTGTCTATCAACATATTGCTTTAGTCTTAAGCAAAGTCCTTGTTTGGCATGATAAAGTCCATTTCTTCTGCTTCTTTCGATCAGTCTAAGCTGTGCCATTGGGGAAAATTTGAAATCATGGTACATGATCACTGTGCCATTGGGGAAAATTTGAAATCATGGTACATGATCACTGTGCCATTGGGGAAAATTTGAAATCATGGTACATGATCACTGTGCCATTGGGGAAAATTTGAAATCATGGTACATGATCACTGTGCCATTGGGGAAAATTTGAAATCATGGTACATGATCACTGTGCCATTGGGGAAAATTTGAAATCATGGTACATGATCACTGTGCCATTGGGGAAAATTTGAAATCATGGTACATGATCACTGTGCCATTGGGGAAAATTTGAAATCATGGTACATGATCACTGTGCCATTGGGGAAAATTTGAAATCATGGTACATGATCACTGTGATTATGAACAGTCATATAGAGCTGTATAACTTTGGATTAATTTTGGTTATTTTGGATCATTCTAAAGAGACTGAATAGCGTCTTCATGATTGGGATGCCATCTGAGTGACATAATTGGCTAGTTTTAGGGTTCTAGGTAAACAATATCATTATTAACTTTTAGCGTCTTCATGATTGGGATGCCATCTGAGTGACATAATTGGCTAGTGTCATAGTTCTAGGTAAACAATATAATTATTAACTTTTGGCGTCTTCATGATTAGGATGCCATCTGAGTGACATAATTGGCTAGTGTCAGGGTTCTAGGTAAACATTATGATTGGTAACTTTTAGCGTCTTCATGATTGGGATGCCATCTGAGTTACATAATTGGCTAGTGTCAGGGTTCAAGGTAAACAATATAATTGGTAACTTTTAGCGTCTTCATGATTGGGATGCCATCTGAGTGATATAATTGGCTAGTGTCAGGGTTCTAGGTAAACAATATGATTGGTTAAACTTTGAACTGCATATGCTACAAAGTTCCTGAGATCGTGTTGTCTTAGAGATATAAAATACAGTTTTTGACATTTAAAAAAATGCTCCCAGTAAACAAGACATTTTGTATGTTGTTTTTTATTTTATTATTTCACAGTGGTCAAAGAATGTTGATGTATGATTTTGAATGGTCTTTTTTATTTCATGATCCTTTGAACTTTGGGATGTTAAAAAGAACAAAAGTTTTTCTAAAAATTCAAAAAATTTTCAGTTTATTGGAAGTCTTCACAAAATAAAAAAAGTATTTTTTTTGCTTAGAAAGTTAATCATGGAATTTTTTTAAAGCACATTTACATGCAAAATCTTCTTGGTTTGTTAGTCTCACATTGAATATGCTATTTTCTTTTTTCTTCTTGTTTTCAAAAAGATTCCTATTAAAAAGATTCCTATTAACCATTGGATACATTAGCATTATTTTTGTTTGTTTAAAATTTCACTTTATATGTTCACTGGTAAAAAAATAATTCACAACGAGTTTAAACTCAAAAGTGATCTGTTATTAAAATTCTGCTTTAAGAATAGCATAAGATTCTTTACTTACTTAATATGCGTGTCTATATGAATGTATATGTAAGGAGACAAAATATAACTTCATGCTTTAGCTACTTCATGTAATTATTTCTTAACATTTCATTATCTATACAGTATGTATAACCAACTTCTTTTTTCTAACAAAATTTACATTTTAGATTTTTTGCCATCTGGAAAGTATATTTAATCCAGTTCTTGATATTTCTTAATCTGAAAAGGGTTTGTTAAAATGGCCTGTATTATAACGTATAATGTATACATTTTTGAAATAATTTGTCCGGAATGGTTTTGCATTGTCTGATGCAGTTCAGTTATAAACCGTTCTCGTGTTTTAGTGACATTCCTTAATATGCTTCAGGCAAAGCATTAAACGTTCTTGCTTTCTAATGGCTTTAATTTGTATGTTCTGATCAACTCCTTTTTCAGTTTAAAAAATTTTACAAATGAAAATTCTTGAAGAATATTGTTTCACTTGCTAATGTATGTTTAGAATAATGATAGATATGCAAGCAACAGTAGTAACATTATTTTATCTTAGTATAAATTTTTTATATGGATTGAGTTTAATTTACAGTCACAGGTCCATCAATAGAGAAAAAGTCTGACTAACACTTGAACAAAAACATTGCATAGTTTGTTTCAGGGAAACGAATGAGAATAAAGTCTATCAAAATATATATTACAGTTTTTAATGTATTCAGCTAAATGGTTGGAAGATAACTGTCTTTAACAGTTTATACAGTATGTATGCATGTATTAGCATTTTACAGCACCAGATTATAATAGTGGTTTATGTGCCAAGTGTAAATTGAATTACACAAAAGCTTGGAAAATAACCCTTCCAGATTTAAACATGAAAAACAAGATAAATTATAAACTGTTAAGACTTTAATTTACATTAAAATTTACACAAAATGTAAAGGTGACACATGTATTTATTTTATGCATTAATAACATTTCTTAATAACAGTGTCATTAATTCCCTTGATGGAGTTTAGAAACTAACATTTGAGGAAAGAATAATTTTTGACTAAAGATAATGCATGGTAAAAAGATTATCAGGTTGTTTGAAGTTACAAATTATTCCAGGTGAAATTAAAAACTTTAGTTGCCATGTTTGAATGGTAAAATTGTTTATTTTTCTCTTATTAGAGCTCTTTGAATAAACTTGTATGTCATGCTATATCAAGATTTCAGTTGTATAAAAATATATTCTGTACTTTCAATGGTCATATTTGCTGTAATGGTCATAGACCAAAGAGGTAATGAAGTGGTCTTTTGTGCAGTGTCTGACACCCATTAACACAAGTTTCTTATTGCTACTTCTCATAAACTACAGTAACTGAGAAGACATGTACATCCCAAGGTCTAGTCAGTCCTAAATAAAAACAGTGTCCCTTGGACATCGAGGAAAGCAGCAAAGGTTGCTCTCTTTAAAATTGTGTTATAGGGTATCATGAACAGACGGTAATATCAGCATATTGTTTTCACTAAAATACTTATGATGTCAAGTTGGTCCTAAGTGAAAATGATACTGATCTGACATAATTTATGTTGGCCAAATTGTTGGTCAAGTTAATATCTTGTTATTCCTGCTTTTCATGAATGGATGGTTTTATCAACATGGGGGTGGGGTGGGGGTTCATTAGTTATTTTGATGTCTTGTTGATTCTTATTAGAATTGATGCCCAGTTTGCATTCAGTATGGCCACCTTGACTGCCTTCTTGAAAATTGTGGTTATTGCTACACCTTTTGAATGAATTATCAGATCCATTTAGCTTTATAACCAAATGACTTGTGATGTCTAGTTGGTCCTAAATGAAAATGGTACTGATTTGATTGATATCCTGTTTGGTTGCCATGTCTTTCACTGTTGAGCAGTTAGAAAAAAGAAATGGTTTTAGTTTGGATTCCTGGAGATTGTTTTCAGCCATTAGAGCACAATTCCATTTGAAGGACACTTTTTTGACTATTTCAATGCAGTTTGTCCATCTCAGTTCAAAGGTCGACAAGATTTGATATTTTTCACACTTTTAGTTTAAGATTAACAGTGAATTAAACTAATTATATATTTCTGTTTCAAGTTACAACAGATACTGTAGAATAATTTTGATGGGTTATACACCATGTGTTGAGGTGTTCAAAAGTATGTTAAGATACTGAATATGTTTTTGTACCTTTTAAACCTGAATAATTCTGGTGTTCTATGGTATATTTGAATTTTGTTCAAGAGCTCTAATAAATCGATAAGAACAAAAATAATCGTACCTGTCCTAGATGGCACATACAATAGTATTTTAATTTCACCAGGTGTAAATTCACAATTTTGCCTGGCATGATAATTCTTTTCAGCATTTGTTTTCATTATTTTGCCATGTTTTTCTGGTTGCTGTCGTATATGTCATACTTATCTTTAGCTAAATTTCGTCTAGTTGACTTTGTAAAATAGATGAAAGACTTGGTTTTAATAATGATTGCTATATTTCTCTCCTTGTCTCTACAAGTGAAAAAAAAACGAGTTTCTGCGATGGCTTGTTTGTTATCACAATTTTCTTAATCTTTTGATTCCAAAACTACTGAGGGAATGATACAACTTTGCACACACATTCATTGCAAAGACCTGGGACAGTCAATAAGGCAGCCATGGTGTTCAGCTTGAAAATCTTGTTATCTCTACTTCTGCTGAATGGATTATTGTATCAACACGTGTTTTCTCAAAGACTTCATTCAAGATATTCATGGTTCTCAAAGAATATTGTGCCAATCAGATATCCACTATGACTGCCACGGTGACCTTTAAATTTTTTTTTTTTTATACTAACATCTGAATGGATTTGTCATATCAACATGGCAGTTTTCACTGACTTATTATGCATTGTTTGTCCTCAATGAAATGATGCTGAGCTGATATCATATATCGTCACCAAACTTGAGTCTTATCATCACTACTTCTGTTAAATGGATGGTCATATGAATTGGAATTTGACTCTAAGACTTGGTATGATGTATTATTACTAAATGAAAATTGTGCCAGTCATATTCTCTTTATGATCTCCATCCACCATGATTGTCATCTTGAAAATCTAGTCTTCTAAACAAATGGTGTTATCAACATGTGTTATCACAAAAACTCCTTTATGATATATAGTTTGACCGAATGAAAATTGTATTGATTTGACAAATAAATGTCACATGGTGACCATCACGAAAATCGTAATTGTTACTTATTTTGAGCTGGTCATAATATCGACATGTGATTTTCAGAGAAAGTCTTATCATATTTAATTGCTCTGATATGAAATTGGTTTTTATCAGTCTTCTAACATGATAGCCAAGGCAGCAACCACAAATATCTTGTTATTCGATTCTTCTTGAAGGATTGGTTGTATTGACGTAATAGGGTTTTTACTTAAATCACTTCTCACACATGATCCTGGTCCATGTTAACATTGATTTTTTACTGTCACCATTACACAAAAAACGTCTTTCTTGCACTGTATAGTTGTTTCTATGTTAAAACTATGCTAATCCTATCACCAGAAGATGGTTGCCATTGTAGCCAAGATGAAAATCTTTATATGGCTTCTATTGAATGGATTGTTTTATCCATGTGGAGTTTTTACTAAACATTGGATCGATCAATAAGTCGCTGGTTCTGAATGAAATTTGTACTGGTTGGATCTTAAGTGTGGCAACGTAGTGGTTGTATAGAAAATCTCGGTGCCAGAGATGGAGAATTTTCATTTGAACACCTTTTACAATATGGGATTCAGCTTTGAATGAAAATAGTGCAGATCTGACCATCAGATCTTTTGTGAAAGAGTTTGAAACCACTTTACCCATGTGTACACCACACCTGTGAACTGATGCATAAACATATCTGCACTGAATACTAGTAGAATAATTGGCCAAAAGAAATAGACTTCTTGTAGATTCTTGGAAATTCTTTTCAGCCAGTAGAGTGCCAGTCACTTTGAGTTAATGTTGTTTTCAAATAAGCATCTTTATAACAAAGGTCATTGCTTTAAAGAGAAGAAACATACTGAGTACTTTAATAGGATATTTTATTTTATTTTATTTTATTTTAGGAATACACTGTATGCACTTATGCCAAAAATATTCATGTTATTTATGGACAATTTGTAATTTTATTTAAAATTTATGTTGTTATTAAACAAGTAATGTCAAGATATTTGTACAGTATATACTCCTATATAGTTGAGTCCAACTGCAAACAACATTGACACTGATCAGCCATCGCATAATGCAATGACAGATCAGGGCCTATCTTTTGTTGTACTGATTATTCCTAACAAACTGTATAGCCAGAACTTGTAGCACATTATGCATTGGCAGATCAGGGTCTGTGCAGTTTACAGTTGTACACATCTCCCTTTGATAACTTGTGCACAATGGGAACCACAAACATAGACCACAAAATAAGCAAGGTGAGTTACCAATTTACCTCCAGAAATTGACAAAATTTGCTTTGAAATCGGAAGTCAGTTATCAAAACACGGTCGGCACAAAATTAGGTTCTCAGAGAAATGCTTGTGGACTAGCTGTTTCTGTTTATTGACTTATTTTGTGTTTAATTACAAGAGGACACAGCATTTAGGATTATTACCATTAAAGGGAACAAAAAGATAGAACTAAAACTCAAATTTTAATTGACACCCAAAATTATTAATTTGTATTTATTTATTAAAGTACTGCCTCCACGCAGTGTAAGTGACATTTTCATTGAACGATATTTCCTTACATATCGTTAATAGTGGTGTACTAAAAATGTCATTTGGAAAGAAAATGTAAAAAATTATATCACCTTTTTTTAAATTTGATATTTCATAATGTTGATTAAAATTTTGAGGTCCTATCTAATGAGTGATATATCAGTTTCCGTTACCAATTTTGATCTTGATATTCTTCAGTTTCAACCAATAAGGATCAATTTTTGGAGTATTATCTGTTTTATAAAATGGGACCCACGCCTGACCCTGCGTTATAAGCGGGTTTGCGAGTTATCGATGGAGTGGTGTGCTTAATAATCACAGTAACCATGGTGATAAACATGTGCTTGGGAATTCTTATCACCATTAGAATGCAGTAATTTCTATTGTAAATATTTGATATCTTTAAAAGAAATGCAATCTGTTTAAAGTTTTTTTAAGAGTATTTGATGGAATCTTGTATATTTGAATAAATACTGCAGTGTCATTAATATTTTTTATATTGTACCACTGTTATTTTTTAACTTTGTTTTTTTTCCTCTGTATCATCTTGACTACAGAGCGTTGAACCAGTTCAGGACACAACCTTACTCGTTCACTTCTTTGGTCCTAAAGGACGCGACGTGTTGAAGTATGAAGATTTCCACAGGTAAGCCAAGAAAAATAAGTTTATGCTTTTCAGAAAGCGAGAAATCAATTTTTTAATATCGCCTGGTTTCAAAGTCAAGGCAGCTTGTGGTATTTTCCTACATCAGTCCATTGTTCATGCTTCAATAATTGCTTATTTTCATTTCATAGGCTTTAGTTGTTATCCCGATGTAAACAGATTTGGAATATAATTCTATGTCAAGATCTTTGTCAAGTTTTATAATGTTCAAGATACAGTGCATATTAATGACATTATCTCATTATCTCGGAACAGATTTGCTGTACTTGTCACTACTCTCAAGGCCATATTTCTAGTCCAGTTTTAATCAAATAGTAATATAGGCTAATATTATAAAGAACTCGGATCCATGTATGTCACTGAACTGACATATGCCAAGTTCATTACCACTCTGGAGGTCTTTGATCAAACTTGGAATATAAGTTTAAATCATCAGGATTTCAGATTCACGATGATTAGTGAAATCCACACATGCTAATGAGGTGAATATACATCTGATTGGCTGAACTCTTGCAACTTTTTTCTGATAGATTTTGATCAAACTTGTTGATTAGGTTTATATCCTTAAGGTTTGACTACCATCAAGATCAAAGCACAGTTATCTTATATATTAAAATATTATATGGGATATGATAAGCTTCTTACCGCTTTCGAAACAAACTTTGTAAATAGGCATGTATCTTCAGGGTTGTGGACATAAAGATGAAGTGATCTTGGATCCTCCTCAGAAGCTGGGGGTCGTGGGTTCGAACCCCGGCCGAGTCATATCAAAGACTTAAAAAAATGGTACTAACAGCTGCCTCGCTTGGTTTTCAGCATGAAGAGGTTAGTGTTAGAACCGGTTGGCCTGGTGTCAGGATAATGCGACTGGGTGGGACATAATGCTACACATCTGCTGCATGATGCCCAATTGCTAGACATCACTATAAACTGCCACATTGCAGACATCATAGTGATATGACTGAAATTTTTTAAAGCTATGTTAAGAATCCAAATCATGGGTGCACACACACACACACACACACACACACACACACACACACACATACACACACACACACATGGATGAGTTTGATTATGAGCAAGGTGTGGATATTGTTGAGGGTCAAATTATGGTAAAATGAATACAGCTTACATGAAATGTAGTTTCAAAAACATTTGACATAGGATTGTATTCTTTCAGTGTCGTCCAGCCTTCATAGTGAAATATCTGCTGTTAGGTTATGCAAATCCAATGAGGTATATCAAGCCTATTTGGGTATCTTGCTATGTTTCCTGAATGTAAGACTAAGTATGGTTTTGATGTGGCCCATCATCATCTCTGTCTGTGCGAGTTTAAGTCTCAGATTTGGCCAATGTGGGTATGTGAGAAAGCTTGTCGGTAACTTTTTGTGGGTCACTGGTTCTTTCCAGGATTTTCCCGGGTTCTTCCTCGACCATTAATACTGGTTGCCATGTATAGCCTTTCTTTTTACTGAAAAATGGCGTTAAACCCTACTACAACAACAACAACAACAACGACAACATTCATCCATCTGTATCTGTTTAGTCTCTTCAGTTGTAATATGTACTTGCTTATAAGTCGAGTCAAAGAACTAAGATCCTGATCGACAGTAGCATAATGCATCTGCAGGACAGGTTCTGTGTTGTTTGTTCTACCAATTTCTTCTGACAAACTGCACAGTGCAAGATCTGCCAGTGCATTATTTGATGGCATATTTGGGTCTGTTTTTAAGAGTGCTCTTTAAACACACCTTTTTCGATTCCAGGAACTAACTTAGAGACCTAATAATGTTTTGTATCTTATGTTTTCAGTATGTTTTTGTTTTCCAATTTCTTGGGTTTTGTTATTTGTTTTTCTGTAGTGTAGTCATGTCATTATAGATGTTGTAAAGCGCTTAGAGCTTCTAAAGATTAGGCTCAATACAGAGTCTTCATTATTATTATTATTATTATTATTATTATTATTATTATTATTATTATTATTATTATTATCTTTAGGATCTTGGACTGTTTAAATATTGAGCAAGATAAATGCATATTAAGGTTGTTCTCACTACTCTTCCTAAAGAATATGGAGGATTGCCAAGAAAGTTTACACTCCCATTCATCCCAGGGTCTAGTTGGCCTACCAGTAAATGAAAAAGGTATTGCATAATTGACTGAATGAATTATGTTTCCATCAGACTTATAAGGTAGTCATCAGTGTCTATCTTGATATTTTGTCATACTGCTCTTCCTCAGTTTAAAGTCATATCGACTTTAGATCTTCATGTAGCTTTTGCATAACTTGGCTTACCTCGTTTTGAGTTATAACAGATCATAACATTAATCAAATAAATTTTTCCATTGCACCCATTATTAATTAGTGAACATGTTCAGAAGTCCCATTTTTTTTCGTTCCAGGTTTATGGAGAATTTGCAGAGTGAAGTGTTAGAACTCGAGTTCACAGAATTCTCAAAAGGAATGCGCACCATTTCTGAGGAAGACTTTGCACGAATCCTGCTCCGATACACGCTGTTGGACAAAAGTGAGATAGAGGCTTGCATCAATAGAGTGCGCACACGTATTCCACAAGCAAAGGTGAGAAAAATTTAAAATAACATGATGCAATGTAAAATGAATTATTTGTTCACATGGTGGTGTTGTGAATCAGCTGAAAGTTCTAGACAGGTCATTGTTTCATCATAACTGATGTAATATTCATTAAAATCAGTTGGATAAATTTTCTGTATTCTTTCGTGGACATTGCCACTTTTATCTCACATGGCTGTAAGGTCAGGTGAGTTTACAGTATGGCCTTGCGTGTTCCATCTGTTTTCTGTCGTTCATCGATCCATCAGGAATTCTTTGTTACCATTGCAGAGTCCATATTTCTCATCTAGTTTTTATTAAACTGGGTACATAACATGGGCCCATATCATTGAAATCTTTAACATGTTTGATACCGAGTGGGTTCCATTCTTGATCTTGCAACTGATTGGCAGGACTTTTTATTTCTGGATGGCCATATTTCTGATCAGTGATTAAGCTTATGCTGTGAAAGACAGCATGCTGACATCAGAAAGCCTATTGATAAAAGCAAATGTGTTGATAGTGTTTTGTTTGCACAAATTAATGACTTGGCTAGATTATCGAGGTAGTATAACAAATATTCAAAATCATTTTCAATCTTCATGTTTTCTTTACATCTGCAGTTGGAGCAAACATGTGTACAAACCTAAATTTAGTTGCATTTAAAGTTATTTAAAAAAATATTTCTTTGTGCAGACCATTGCAACATGCTATGTTTCAAATGTTATTCTGGCTTCTGAATATCCATTTTGATTTTGTGTATGGGGCCATCCATAAATGACATCACGCACCTAGAGGGGAGGGGGTCACACATTTGTGATGATGTATGACGAAGGGGAGTTGGGGGTGTTTAAGAAATGTGACGTCACATAAAAATGCGCAACTTTAAATAAAAGTTCCACTTAATTTTTTGATTGCTTAAAATTTATTTAATGACGTTTTAAGTAGTTCACACATGTCTTGCATGAGTTTTTCAAATTAAGAACACCCCTTCTAGCCCTGATAGTGGCTTTTTCCAAATAGCATTCTTCCATTTCCAGTTTGCTGGTGTCAACAAAGCATGGTTGAAATGATATTTTTCTCGCCAAACTTCTTAAATTTTAAACTTTTTGTGCTATAAAATTAAATTTAAAAAGTTTGATAGAAAAATAAATAATTTATAAAGGTTGATATTTTTCAGATTTCTATTATCCTATATTTAAGAAATAGAATAATTAAAGTTTATATATATATATATATATATATATATATATATATATATATATATATATATATATATATATATATATATATATATATATTACAAACAGAATAAATTAAAGTTTATATTACACCAATAATAATCTCATATTTTCTTTTGGTGAAGAATTGACCACTAGGATGGATAAAAGTAAAATGTTCCAGTGTCGTTTTGAGGCATACGTGCTGGCATATCCTACAAAGAACAGAAGATTTGCCAAAAAGAAGTGGTTCAGAAGTGGAATGGAATAAAAAATGATGCAGATTTGCAAGTTAAAGTTGATCATTGGTTGCAAGAATTAAAAACAATTGCCGCCACAAAAAAAGGATCACTTCTGACATTTTTGGCTAAACAAACATCATATGCCGATACAAAAAAGTAAAAAAAGTGCTCGTGTCAAACCTCGAGAATTCTGTATTCTACTTCAAAGTTTCAAAGTATATTTTTTTTAGTTATAATTACTTTATTTGATATGTATAGCAGAATTTGAATACAATATTCTGAACATCTGCAGTTTTAGCTTGACGAATATTTTCAAAAGAATTTTATGCCAATTTCAGCTTTCCAGTGCCTCCTTTCTAATACGTGTTTTCTCCTACAATATCAGAGTGCAGCACCACACAAAATAATACTACGATGACAATAAAGTGATTTGAAACATGTTAATTTTCGAATAGGAAATACGGCTTTTTCGCGGGAAGGGGGTGGGTAGCAGAGCTTTGTGACTTCATATTTGAGGGGGGGGTCTGACTTTTTGTGACGACGTGTGACCTGGGTGGGGTGTGGGGTAAAAATCAGTCAAAATCGCATGACATCATTTATGGATGGCCCCTATTATAGCAAATTATATGTAACAATAATCAATGTTTATGAAATTTATCAAAACACTACCGGTAAGTTTTTTTGCCACTTGATATTTTTTAATTTGCAATATTTTATACCAAAGTATGTTTGATATATGGTATACCAAAGTATTTTTCCCCATATGGTATGTATTTGTGCTATAGAGTATTCCAAAGCATTTTCCATGTATGGTATTCAAAATAATTTTTGCCATATGGTAATGTGAAGTATTTGTGCTATGGGGCCGTCCATAAATGACATCATGCACCAATAGGGCGGGAGGGCGGTCACACATTTGTGATGAGGGGGAGGGAGGGGGGTTTAAGAAATGTGACGTCACATCAAAATGCACAACTTTAAATAAAAGTTCTACTTAATTTGTTTATTGCTTACAATTTATTTAATGACATTTTAAGTAGCTTCACACGTGTCATGCACGAGTTTTTCAAATTAAGATGGACTCATCTTCGAACTACCAGCACCCCTACTAGCCGCAATAGTGGCTTTTTCCAAATAGAATTCTTCCATTTCCTGTCCGCTAGTGTCGACAAAGCGAGGTTGAAAGGATCTTTTCTCGCCAAACTTTTTTAATTTTAAACTTGTTTGTGCTATAAAAATAAAATTTGAAAATTTTGATAGAAAAGTATATATTTATAAGTTTGATAGGAAAATAAATAATTTATAAAGGTTGATATTTTCCAGATTTCTATTATAAAAGATCCTACATTTAAGATATATATATATATATATATATATATATATATATATATATATATATATATATATATATATATATATATATATATATATATATATAAATTAAAGTTTATATTACACCAAAAATAAACCGCTCCGGTGGCCTAGTGGTTAGAGCGTCCGCCGCGGAAGCGGGAGGTTGTGGGTTCGATCCCTGGCCGAGTCATACCAAAGACTTACAAAAATGGTACTAACAGCTGCCTCGCTTGACGTTCAGTATTAAGAGGTTAGTGTTAGGACTGGTCGGCCTGGTGTCAGGATAATGTGACTGGTTGGGACATCATGCTACATGTCTGCGGTATGATGCCCCAGTGGTAGACATCACTATAAACTGTCTCACAGCAGACATCGTAGCGATATGACTGAAAAATTGTTAAAGCTACGTTAAAAATCCTAATCAAACAAACACCAAAAATAATCTCCCCAAAAATTTTGGTCAAGAATTGACCGCTACGATGGATAAAAGTAAAATGTTTCAGTGTCTTTTGAGGCGTACATGCTGGCATATCCTACAAGGAGCAGAAAGATTTGCCAATAAGAAGTGGTTCAAAAGTGGAATGGAATTTAAAAAAAAATGATGCAGATTTCCATGTTAAAGTTGATGATTGGTTGCAAGAATTAAAAACAATTGCTGCCGCAAAAAAAGGATCACTTGTGACATTTTGGGCTAAACAAACATGATTTGCCGATACAGAAAACTCCAAAATGTGCTTGTGACAAACCCTGAGAATTCTGTGTTCTACTACAAAGTTTCAAAGTATTTTTTAAAAGTAATTACTTTATTTGATAATTATAGGAGAATTTGAATACATTATTCTGAACGTCTGCAGTTTTAGCTAGACGACGAATATCTTCAAAAGAATTTTATGCCAATTTCAGCTTTCCAGTGCCTCCTTTTTAATACATGTTTTCTCCTACAATATCAGAGTACAGCATACTACAATGACAATAAAGTGATTTGAAATGTGTTAATTTTCAAATAGAAAATACAGCTTTTTCAGGGGAAGGGGGGGGGGGAGCAGAGCTTTGTGACATCATATTTGAGGGGGGTCTGAATATTTGTGACGATGTGTGATGAGGAGAGGGGAGGAGGGTCATAATCGGCCAAAATGGATGGCCCCTATATGGTATACCAAAGTATTTGTCCCCATATGATTTGTATTTGTGCTGTATGGTATATCAAAAGTATTATTGCCAATGTGTGTTTCCAAAGTATTTTTGCCCTTATGGTATTCCAAAATATATTTACAATGTGGTGTTCCAAAGTATTTTTCCTCATGGGGTTTACCAAAGTATTTTTGCCATATGGTATACAAAAGTGTTTTTGCCATGTGGTACACCAAAGTGTTTTTGCCATATGGTATACCACTGTTTTTGCCAGATGGTATACCAAAGTGTTTTTCCATATGGTACACCAATGTGTTCTTGCCTTATGGTATATCAGTATGTTTGGCCATATGGTACTCTAGGTGCAGTATAAAAATATAAAACTTAAATTCTTGCCTAATTCACTTTCAGAATAGGAGCAATTGTTCAGACCAGGTTTGTATACTGTAAACATTTTCCCTATATGTCCACAGCTTATAGTAGTCAAATTCTGTCCAAATATGCTTCAGAGTTCTTTTTGGTGGGAAATTTTGTTATTAATTAATCTGTAAATCTGTTTGTGAATGATCTTTTAGTAAAGTTTGTTCCATGTGGCAGCTGCCAACTTCTCAGAAAGGTCACTGATCTTGATGGAATGTAAAATAGCGGTAAGGATTGGATAATAAAATGGGACAGCTTCAAATCCATCAACAAATTCTCGTTATTGGGTACTTTTTATCATCAGAAGTAATTGTGAGAATTTATTAATAAATTAGGTCATCTAGCCTTACAAGTTCAAAAGTGAGTTTACAATTTCTTATTAAAAAAAACAACACATTTTGCATCTATAATTAAATAATGATTCTTTCAGTAAGGCCGTTAAAATTTATTTAGCTGATTCTGATTTGTTTTCTGATATGGCCACCATTACTAAAAATAGAAAAGTCTTGAAATAACCTTTTATCAAATACAACTACCCAGAATTTAACCAAATTTCACAGAAAGTGTGCTGTCATCAAGGTCTTTAAAATTACTTCCTGTAACATGATAACCAGGACGGATATTTCGGATTGATAACAGAACACGTTTTATGATACAGATATAAAGATTATGGTTTAATGTGGCGATATATATATAAGCAAAACAATGAAATGTGTGCATAGTTTATCCAAATATTGGATTTGATTAAACATAATTACGCACAGACTAGAAGATGCAACAAATTATACGATACAAATCAATGATACAATGATACAAAAACAATGATACAAAACCCCAGCAAAAAAAAATATACAAAAAAAATGAATACAGTTTACTCACGTAGTAAACAATGTAGGATTACTCATATAGTACAAATGTATACGCTCAAGTAGCGAAACTATATTTGAAAATAATAATAAAGGGACAGATAACGACATCTTTCCAGTCCCAAAAGATATACTGGGTTTCGCAAACCCATATTAGCCCACGGCTAACACATTACAAATAAATACATATAACCAACTATTAGTATACAGCTCCACAGCTGGTACAATAGAACTTCACAATTTCTACAGACTCCGGACCCTCGGAATACTACGAAACATTAGACCCTCCAGACACTCTGGTCATTTAGACAGCTCTACTGCTGGGTCACCCTTGACATTAGACACTCCGGACGCTAGACATGAGACACTCCGGCACATTAAACAGCTCTGGACACACCAGTGCATTTAATCACAGCTCCCGACGTTTGACAGCTCCGGACACCCCGGACGTTTAACACCCTCGTACAATTAGCTGAAAATATACCCGACACCGTGTAGTAACCTTGATACAGACATAACGTAATGACGTTATACACGGCAAATTATCAAGACTATTATTATCACAATAACACAATGACAGGTTCTATAGTAAACCTTTCCTGTTCGATAATGCTGAATAGTAAACAATTCTATTTTAACAAAATAGAGCTTTATATTACCAAATTAAATGCCTTGCGAACAATAGTAGAAAATGCACGCATTATGCCGTGTAAAAAACTATATAACGTACATGCAAAGGTAAATATAGTACTACAAAAGCTATCACTCAGTATCGAAAATGTACTTACCCCTACAGCTAAAGTTGTGCCAATCCTCCCTCCCACGGATCAATGTCCTTAAATCCAGCCGCTTGTTGACAAAACCCTTAGTAATGTGAAGATCCTTCACATATAGCAAAGTATTTATACGGATTCGTGCTCCGTATCGAGAACACTCTGCACGTGCGGCATAGAGCGAATTGTACTCACAATTCCGAAGTGCCCATATATATAAAAAATCACCCTCGGGTATCGTTGGACACGATAAACAAAACCAGAGTACATGTCTTTACTAAATAAAAAAAACTACAACATTCCGTGACAGTTCCTCCCCCTAAAAAAAAGTGGTATCACTTTTAGAACAATCACGGAATGTGAAATATGAACCATTATAAAATCCTCCAAAATTTGTAGGTTGAACGAAATGATCTGCCCACTACACCCTACTTAAAAAATCAGCCCCTACATTTTCTGAGCCTTGAATCGCCTCGATTCGGAAACAATACGGCTGCAAAGATAACGCCCAACGCATCAGTCTTGCGTTGGCAACCTTCGCTTTATTCAAATATAAGAGTGGCTGATGGTCCGTTTGCAAAGTAAACTCCCTCCCAAAAAGGTACATGTGGAATTTTCCTATTCCCCATACTAAGCCTAAGCACTCCTTTTCAATCACGGAGTAATTTTTCTCTCTAGGGAGTAATTTCCTACTTGCATAAGCAATGGGTAATTTCACACCCCCTTGCTCCTGTAGCAAAACAGCCCCAAGACCCGTATCGGACGCATCAGTCCTCAGTACAAAAGGTTTATCTAAGTCTGGCAACTTTAAAATTGGTGCACTCACCAGTTTATGTTTTAAAACATTAAAGGCTTTTTCCTGGCATGCACCCCATGAAACTTTATTCGGTTCCCCCTTCCTAGTCAAATCTGTTACCGCTACGCATACTACATTCAAGATCCCTTTATCAGTTGTTTGTCCAGGTCTCGCTACATAGAGTTTAAGCATATTGGCGTGAAATGTTTTGGATTT
The DNA here is from genome assembly GCA_029339505.1 of Unio delphinus. Lineage (NCBI taxonomy): Eukaryota > Metazoa > Mollusca > Bivalvia > Unionida > Unionidae > Unio > Unio delphinus. The sequence goes on along the minus strand of JAQISU010000179.1, from coordinate 8,767,789 downwards.
TCCCTCTACATCAACGATATAATCCATTTCGCCCTTTACCTGTTTGACTTCATATGGCCCCTTCCATTGAACTAGCAGCTTGTTGTTATTCGTTGGAAGAAGCACCAACACTTGATTTCCTACGTCAAACTTTTTCCTCCGCGTTCCTCGGTTGTAATACTTTGCATATCTACGACTTGATTTCACGAGTTCTTCTTGAGCCATCTGACATGTACTTTCTAATCTTTCGCGCAAATCAACCACATATTGGTAAGTGGTCTTAACCTCTTCGTCCACGACCTCGTCCGACCACAGTTCGCGAAGTATACGCATAGGACCACGGACTGTCCTACCGTACAATAGTTCAAACGGGGAGAAACCTAAGCTTTCCTGAGGAACCTCACGATATGCGAACAGAAGGGCATTCAGATATCTATCCCAATCCTTTGGTCTTTCCGCACACATCCTCCGCATCATTTGCTTCAGTGTCCCGTTGAATTTCTCGACCAACCCGTTGCACATAGGATGGTAGGGTGTTGTACGTAATTGTTTAAGGGATAGCAACCTACTAATTTCTGCCATGAGATCTGAGGTGAATTGTACTCCACAATCTGTAAGAACTTCCTCTGGCACTCCCACCCTGCTGAACATGTCTACGAGCGCTTCAGCTACGCGTTCGGTTTCAATTGAAGGCAGAGCTGTGGCTTCGGGATATCTGGTAGCGTAATCTACCAGCGTCAAAATGTATCTGTTTTTCGATCTGTATGTGGAAATATTGGTCCTACAATGTCGATGGCTACTCTTTTGAACGGAGTATCTATCAACGGCATCTGACCCAACGGTACTCTAGTTACCCTACCGTTAGGGGTAGTCTTATGGCAAATGTCGCACGAGCGACAGAACCGCGCTACATCGCTGTTGACACCAGGCCAATAAAATTCTCATAATACCCTATCCGTTGTTTTCTTTACGCCTAAATGACCCGCCATACTCGACTTGTGCGCGACCTTGAGTACATGTGACCTCAAATTCTGGGGAACCACTAGTTGCAGGAACTTCCTGTCTGATGTAGAATATTCCCTGTACATTAAACCCTTTCAAGTAAGGAATTTAGAGGAACCCCCGTTCTTACACTTTTTCACTGTACCCGTTAATGTTTTCTCTGAAATTGCACGTAAAGACTCGTCACGTTTTTGCTCATTTTGAAATTCTTCGCGGGAGATATCAGTAATGGCTTCTGGTACTTTCAAATTACGTAATGGTTTATTTTGCTCCTTGATTTGACCTCTAGTTTGTACAGCTTGGATGATGGGAAATCTGAAATCTTCTATGGTTGGAAGTCTCGAACCCGGTACATTGCCAATCGTAAGTTCATATATCGGGTTGGCTATGCACAAAGCTTCCACGGTCCCTGTCAAAAAAGGTGTTTCTACCATTATCCTGGCGACTGGAACATGGCCAATTGTCTGATTAAGTAACATGCAAGGTGATTTAAACCCAAGCAATTGATCATCACGGACTAAGCTCCGTTTCACGACTACAGTAGTGCATCCAGTGTCTCGTAGAACTGTGACCTCTTGTCCGTTGACAGTGCCGTTTGCGATCGGCACCCGTGCCTCTGGAAAAATACATGTACCGATTGATTGGATTGCATCGCAATTGGTCTCTAAACGCGTCACCGGTTCGCATACGGCTTCCCGCTTAGCTTGCTGGGAAACATTTAGTTTTCCGTTTACCTACCTTCTGCCTCTAATGGCTACCGCGACTTTCTGGACTGGTCCCTTCCGCTTAGGACAATAATGGGAGATATGACCCACTTCCTTGCAAATGAAACATTTCGCGTCACTATGCTTCCCCTGGTTACGCCCACCAGATTTATCAGGTTCCCTGGGTTTTCTGTCTTTGACCTGATTCCCACCTTGGATATCTCGCGTGACGACATTCTGCGAACCTCCCCGGGCTTCAGCGAACAAATCCGCCTGTGTGGCCATATCATGTACATTTGTGAAGGACCTTTCCTTCAAAAATAAATATAGCTCCTTGCCACATGTTCTTAACAATTGGTCACGAAGCAAGAAATCAACAAGACCCTCAAATGTCTTGACTACTTTGCCACATTCCACCCATCGCTGCAAGTAATTATAAGTCCTACTGACGAACTGGGTGAATGTTTCGCCTCTCTCGGGTTTGCTATATTTAAATTTCTTGCGAAACCCTTGCTCAGTTAGTTCATATTTCTTGAGAAGTGCCTCTTTCAACACAGGGTAATTGAGCGAATCGGCCGTGGATAAACGCGAATACACGTCTAACGCTTTACCTTTCAGTAACGCGCTAAGGTGAAGCGGCCAATCGTCTTTCTTCCATTTTTGTACCGTAGCATACCTCTCGAACCTATTTAGATAACTATCCATATTATCTTTATCGTCCTCAAATGGGGGTAATTTTGGACCCCTCAGTTTAACATCATGTTCCCCCTCTTTCTTAGTTTGCAATAACTCAGAATTCCTTTGATACTCCCTCTGCCTATTCCTATCTTCTATCACCAAAGTTTCTAACCTTACCTGTTTTTCCCTTTCTATCTTGTCCCTCTCTGCTTCCCTTTCCCATTCTATCCTTTCCTTTTCTGCCTGTTTTTCTAATTCTATCTTCCCTTTCTCTAATTCTATCCTTTCCTTTTCTGCCTGTTTTTCTAGTTCTATCTTTTCTTTTTCAAAAGCCATTCTCCTTTCTTCTGCTTGTTTTTCTAATTCTATCTTCCCTTTCTCTAATTCTAGCATTTCCCTCTTGGTTTCCCTTTCAAATTCCCTCTCCTTTAATCTTTGGTCCCTCTCCCTAGCCTATTCCTCACGAAAGAAATTTCTAAGGGACTCCCCTTCATAACCAAACTGTTTCCCCAATTCTACCAGTTCTTTCATTGAAGACATTTCAGAAGTTTGGTGGTGACCAACCTTAAAGTCCAGGCTTAACAAAACACGCAATTACCACTATACCGTATTTCCCTTCCCAAAAATGCCACACAATTATTAAATAAATACAAAGAAATAAAGTAACTTAGGTATCTACCTAACCACTCTATACTTTATCAAGCGAGTCTGAAAGACAAAAACCTACAAAACAATTTCAGTGCTCCGTTAAATCCGAAATGATCCCACTTCTGACACCATTTGTAACAAGATAACCGGGACGGATATTTCGGATTGATAACAGAACATGTTTTATGATACAGATATAAAGATTATGGTTTAATGTGGCGATATATATATATATATATATATATATATATAAGCAAAACAATGAAATGCGTGCGTAGTGTATCCAAATATTGGATTTAATTAAACATAATTACGCACAGACTAGAAGATGCAACAAATTATACAATGATACAAATCAATGATACAATGATACAAAACAATGATACGAATCAATGATACAATGATACAAAAACAATGATACAAAACCCCAGCGAAAAAAAAATATACAAAAAAAAATTAATACAGTTTACTCACGTAGTAAACAATGTAGGATTACTCATATAGTAAAAATGTATACGCTCAAGTAGCGAACCTATATTTGAAAATAATAATAAAGGGACAGATAACGACTTATCTTTCCAGTCCCAAAAGATATACTGGGTTTCGCAAACCCATATTAGCCCACGGCTAACAAATTACAAATAAATACATATAACCAACTATTAGTATACAGCTCCACAGCTGGTACAATAGAACTTCACAATTTCTACAGACTCCGGACCCTCGGAATACTACGAAACATTAGACCCTCCAGACACTCTGGTCATTTAGACAGCTCTACTGCTGGGTCACCCTTGTCACCCTTGACATTAGACACTCCGGACGCTAGACATGAGACACTCCGGCATATTAAACAGCTCTGGACACACCAGTGCATTTAATCACAACTCCCGACGTTTGACAGCTCTGGACACCCCAGACGTTTAACACCCTCATACAATTAGCTGAAAATATACCCGACACCGTGTAGTAACCTTGATACAGACATAACGTAATGACGTTATACACGGCAAATTATCAAGACTATTATTATCACAATAACACAATGACAGGTTCTATAGTAAACCTTTCCTGTTCGATAATGCTGAATAGTAAACAATTCTATTTTAACAAAATAGAGCTTTATATTTCCAAATTAAATGCCTTGCGAACAAGAGTAGAAAATGCACGCATTATGCCGTGTAAAAAACTATATAACGTACATGCAAAGGTAAATATAGTACTACAAAAGCTATCACTCAGTATCGAAAATGTACTTACCCCTACAGCTAAAGTTGTGCCAATCCTCCCTCCCACGGATCAATAGCCCTACAGCTACAGTCCTTAAATCCAGCCGCTTGTTGACAAAACCCTTAGTAATGTGAAGATCCTTCACATATAGCAAAGTATTTATACGGATTCGTGCTCCGTATCGAGAACACTCTGCACGTGCGACATAGAGCGAATTGTACTCACGATTCCGAAGTACAACTGCCCATATATATAAAAAATCACCCTCAGGTATTGTTGGACACGATAAACAAAACCCGAGTACATGTCTTTACTAAATAAAAAAACTACAACATTCCGTGACACTTCCCCTGATCCTAGTCTGCTACCATTGCTAAAAAAAACATGTAAGATCAGAGATCAGCAGTGACAGGTGAATTACAGAAGTGAAATAAAATGTTTTTTTTTTAAAATTTTGTTTGATTTGGGATTTGGGCAGTTCTGGTAAATGATATTTATTTTGATAATATAAGCAACTCCTGAACATGTAGGTTCTAGTCTTTGGAGCTTTCAAGTATGGTTTTAGAGTAATTTTGAATCATTATTTTTATAATGCATAAATAAGTACGTAATAAAAATGGCTGATGCAAGGTGAGATACATAATGCTTTTTCATGGAGTGAGCAGGCTACATAATGTTATTCTAGTGCAGGAAACATTAATTATCCACCTTGTTTAATTTTTGCCAGAACTCATTAAACATGTCTTGATGACAAAGGAAAACTCTCCTACTCAGGAAAGTAGATGGTGAATCCACAAATGATGTGAATTAGCATCTATAATAAGATTTATAGAGAGAAAGCTGGAAAGGTAAGCTGAATGTCTGGAAAAATGGCTTCACAACAAATGTGGCCTCAAAAGAATGTACTGAGAAGCAACTTAAAAAGCTTAAGTTACCAATAATTTTGCTTGTGATCAAGTTTAAAGAGGATCACTGATGACTCTTGAAGAAATTTGGTGAATAGTCTTTGAGACTGGCTTACATACATACATACATACATACATACATACATACATACATACATACCTACGCACGCACGCACACACACACAAACACAGATCCAGATCTGTCATGATACACAGATCCAGGGCTGTCATGATACACACATATCTAGATCTGTCATGACACACAGAGATCCATATCTGTCATGATACACACAGATCCAGATGTCATGATACACACATATCTAGATCTGTCATGATACACACAGATCAATATCTGTCATGATACACACATATCAAGATCTGTCATGATACACACAGATCCAGATCTGTCATTGTATCTTGTGAGAGCAGATGAAGGTCTTTGTTGTTTGCAGCTGGACTTTACATAGATGTGACTATGGTATGTGTTGGACATGGGTCCAGATTAACGGTTTTGCTGTTTTTCATAATATTAAGAATTCTTTCTGATTATGTTCATTAAAACACAAGTAAGAGTTGGTCTCATTGCACAGACCTTATATTTGTGAAAGAGATTTTTATGGCATTTTATGAATGAAATAATCATTTCCTCCCTCCAAAATGATTCTAAAACATATTTGGACAGAATCATTTTAATGTTTGCAGTTTAGAACTCGCATTATGGATGGGTCTAGGTGTAACATATGAACAGAATTTTTTTTTATTATCGATTACTGTACCTCATTTTTTGAATCCAGCATGTCATTGATTCGAAGACAATCATGCTAAACCTATTTCTTAAATAAATGCATAATCCTCAGGATATTAATTTCACTGTGTGCTGACAGAGCATATGGGATTTTACCACTCTCCTAACTTTAGAAATTCCAGAGGTGTCAGTCAGAGGAAAAATTTAAAAGTTAAAAGGGTGGTGTAATCACATACACCTGTCAAAAGACTTAACAGATTAATTACACCTTAGAGTTTTTTTTTTCTTTCCCTAAATGTTGCAGTAAAATGTTGAGAAAAAAATTCTGAAACAGTCTGATCTTTCATCTGTTAAACATGGTAATTTCATTACTAAATAAAGGTTTGATAACTTGTTGCACACAATACATTTCCTACACTTGTTACATGTGATACATTTCCTACACATGTTACATGTGATACATTTCCCACACTTGTTACATGTGATACATTCCCCACACTTGTTACATGTGATACATTTCCCACACTTGTTACATGTGATACATTTCCTACACTTGTTACATGTGATACATTTCCCACACTTGTTATATGTGATAGTTTTCCTACACTTTTTGTGCATGATAAATTTTGAACATTTTCTTCAAGGCAAGAGAACAGCTGATCAGTTTTAAATCCACCTGTATGCAAAATAAAATCATTAAGTTGATTCGTTCCTTTGAAAATGGACAACACTTCTGATACAAGTTTTATGTGCATTACAATTTGAAATAGTAAGTGTTAGCACAGGAAGAGCAAACAAACAAGTTATTATATGGACAGCATTTGCGATTACTTGTCCCAATTTCTCAAACCCTGTGAAAGATTGAGGAACTTAGCCAAAATGACCATGAAATTATAAAATACCAATCATCTGTACGGTTCTATTTATAAAATAAATCTCTTGATTATTCATCAGATATAGTTCTTTTTTTTTACTAATTTGCTGCTATTGTCATGTGCACATTCTAAAAAAAAAGTTTTTTTATCATCATCTGATGTAATTGTGAGTTTTAATGAAAAGCAGATAATGTTTTTCTTGAGTGACTTTCCAGTGGTGTAACATTGCTGTAAGATCACAACGGAATATTTCTGTTTGCTTAAATTATGTTGAATATATTTAAAAATATTATTCATATGCTTCATAGAATTTTTTTAAACAGCCTGTGAGATCTGCAAATACCGTATTCTTGGCATTAGCTCATGACCAGTCAAATACTTAAAAACTTCTTTAAGGGGTAATAACATCTTGTATAACCCACTTGTGACCATTATGTTAATGGCCTGTGACCATCATGTTACTTACCTGTGATCATCATATTACCTAATTGTGACCATCATGTTACTTAACATTGACCATCATGTTACTTACCTGTGATCATCATATTACTTAATTGTGACTATCATGTTACTTAACATTGACCATCATGTTACTTACCTGTGATCATCATATTACCTAATTGTGACCATCATGTTACTTAACATTGACCATCATGTGATCATCATATTACTTTATTGTGACTATCATGTTCCTTAACATTGACAGTCATGTTTTTTGTGACCATCATATTACTTAATTGTGACCATCATGTTACTTAATTGTGACCATCATGTTACTTAACATTGACCATCATGTTACTTACCTGTGACCATCATGTTACTTAATTGTGATTGTCATATTACTTAATTGTGATTATCATGTTCATTACCTGTGACCATCATGTAACTTAACTGTGACCATCAAATTACCTTAATGTAACCTTCAGATTAGTCTATTACCTTAATATTACCATGATATTACCTCCATATACATGTAACCTGTCACAATCAAAGTACCTTCATCTAACCATCATAGTTGCCATCTTATTACCTTCATCTAACCATCAGTTACCATATTATTACCTTTATTACCTTCATCTAACAAAGTTATTTTATTACCTTCATCTAACCATGAAGTTACCATCTTATTACCTTCATCAAACCATCAGTTAGCATCTTATTACCATCATCTAACCATCAAAATTACCAACTTATTACCTTCATCTGACCTTCAAAGTTGCCATCTTATTACCTTTATTATCTTATCTAACCATCAAAGTTAACATTTTATTACCTTCATCTAACCATCAAAGTTAGCATCTTATTACCTTCATCTAACCATCAAAGTTACCATCTTATTACCTTCATCAAACCATCAAAGTTACCATCTTATTACCTTTATTACCTTTATGTAACCATCAAGGTTACCATCTTATTACCTTCATCTAACCATTAATGTTACTATCCTTTTACCTTCACCTAACCATCAAAGTTACCATCTTATTACCTTCATCAAACCATCAGTTACCATCTTATTACCTTTATCAAACCATCAAAGCTAGCATCTTATTACCTTCATCTAACCATCAAAGCTAGCATCTTGTTACCTTCATCTAGCCATCAAAGTTAGCGTTTTATTACCTTCACCTAACCATCAAAGTTACCATCTTATTACCTTCATCTAACCATCAATGTTACTATCTTATTACCTTCATCAAACCATCAGTTACCATCTTATTACCTTTATCAAATGATCAAAGATAGCATCTTATTACCTTCATCTAACCATCAAAGTTAGCATTTTATTACCTTCACCTAATCATCAAAGCTAGCATCTTATTACCTCCATCTAGCCATCAAGGTTACCATCTTATTACCTTCATCTAACCATCAAAGTTACCATCTTATTACCTGCATGTGCTCTAAATGCATCCCTCATATTGAATAAATTACAGTTGAGTATTATTACCTTCACCTAACTATCAATGTTACCATCTTATTACCTTCACCTAGCCATCAAAGTTAGCATCTTGTTACCTTCATCTAACCATCAAAGTTAGCATCTTATTACCTTCACCTAGCCATCAAAGTTAGCATCTTATTACCTTCATCTAACCATTAATGTTACTATCTTATTATCTTCACCTAACCATCAAAGTTACCATCTTATTACCTTCATCAAACCATCAGTTACCATCTTATTACCTTTATCAAACCATCAAAGCTAGCATCTTATTACCTTCATCTAACCATCAAAGCTAGCATCTTATTACCTTCATCTAACCATCAAAGCTAGTGTCTTGTTACCTTCATCTAGCCATCAAAGTTAGCATTTTATTACCTTCACGTAACCATCAAAGTTACCATCTTATTACCTTCATCTAACCATCAAAGTTACCATCTTATTACCTTCATCAAACCATCAGTTACCATCTTATTACCTTCATCAAACCATCAGTTACCATCTTATTGCCTTCACCTAACCATCAAAGCTAGCATCTTATTACCTTCATCTAGCCATCAAGGTTACCATCTTATTACCTTCATCTAACCATCAAAGTTACCATCTTATTACCTGCATGTGCTCTAAATGCATCCCTCATATTGAATAAATTACAGCTGAGTATTATTACCTTCACCTAACCATCAATGTTACCATCTTATTACCTTCTTCTAGCCATCAAAGTTAGCATCTTATTACCTTCATCTAACCATTAATGTTACTATCTTATTATCTTCACCTAACCATCAAAGTTACCATCTTATTACCTTCATCAAACCATCAGTTACCATCTTATTACCTTTATCAAACCATCAAAGCTAGCATCTTATTACCTTCATCTAACCATCAAAGCTAGCATCTTATTACCTTCATCTAACCATCAAGGTTACCATCTTATTACCTTCATCTAACCATTAATGTTACTATCTTATTACCTTCACCTAACCATCAAAGTTACTATCTTATTACCTTTATCAAACCATCAAAGCTAGCATCTTATTACCTTCATCTAACCATCAAAGCTAGTGTCTTGTTACCTTCATCTAGCCATCAAAGCTAGCATCTTATTACCTTCATCTAACCATCAAAGCTAGCATCTTATTACCTTCATGTAACCATCAAAGCTAGCATCTTATTACCTTCACCTAATCATCAAAGCTAGCATCTTATTACCTCCATCTAGCCATCAAGGTTACCATCTTATTACCTTCATCTAACCATCAAAGTTACCATCTTATTACCTGCATGTGCTCTAAATGCATCCCTCATATTGAATAAATTACAGTTGAGTATTATTACCTTCAGCTAACTATCAATGTTACCATCTTATTACCTTCACCTAGCCATCAAAGTTAGCATCTTGTTACCTTCATCTAACCATCAAAGTTAGCATCTTATTACCTTCACCTAGCCATCAAAGTTAGCATCTTATTACCTTCATCTAACCATTAATGTTACTATCTTATTATCTTCACCTAACCATCAAAGTTACCATCTTATTACCTTCATCAAACCATCAGTTACCATCTTATTACCTTTATCAAACCATCAAAGCTAGCATCTTATTACCTTCATCTAACCATCAAAGCTAGCATCTTATTACCTTCATCTAACCATCAAAGCTAGTGTCTTGTTACCTTCATCTAGCCATCAAAGTTAGCATTTTATTACCTTCACGTAACCATCAAAGTTACCATCTTATTACCTTCATCTAACCATCAAAGTTACCATCTTATTACCTTCATCAAACCATCAGTTACCATCTTATTACCTTCATCAAACCATCAGTTACCATCTTATTGCCTTCACCTAACCATCAAAGCTAGCATCTTATTACCTTCATCTAGCCATCAAGGTTACCATCTTATTACCTTCATCTAACCATCAAAGTTACCATCTTATTACCTGCATGTGCTCTAAATGCATCCCTCATATTGAATAAATTACAGCTGAGTATTATTACCTTCACCTAACCATCAATGTTACCATCTTATTACCTTCTTCTAGCCATCAAAGTTAGCATCTTATTACCTTCATCTAACCATTAATGTTACTATCTTATTATCTTCACCTAACCATCAAAGTTACCATCTTATTACCTTCATCAAACCATCAGTTACCATCTTATTACCTTTATCAAACCATCAAAGCTAGCATCTTATTACCTTCATCTAACCATCAAAGCTAGCATCTTATTACCTTCATCTAATCATCAAGGTTACCATCTTATTACCTTCATCTAACCATTAATGTTACTATCTTATTACCTTCACCTAACCATCAAAGTTACTATCTTATTACCTTTATCAAACCATCAAAGCTAGCATCTTATTACCTTCATCTAACCATCAAAGCTAGTGTCTTGTTACCTTCATCTAGCCATCAAAGCTAGCATCTTATTACCTTCATCTAACCATCAAAGCTAGCATCTTATTACCTTCATGTAACCATCAAAGCTAGCATCTTATTACCTTCACCTAATCATCAAAGCTAGCATCTTATTACCTCCATCTAGCCATCAAGGTTACCATCTTATTACCTTCATCTAACCATCAAAGTTACCATCTTATTACCTGCATGTGCTCTAAATGCATCCCTCATATTGAATAAATTACAGTTGAGTATTATTACCTTCAGCTAACTATCAATGTTACCATCTTATTACCTTCACCTAGCCATCAAAGTTAGCATCTTGTTACCTTCATCTAACCATCAAAGTTAGCATCTTATTACCTTCACCTAGCCATCAAAGTTAGCATCTTATTACCTTCATCTAACCATTAATGTTACTATCTTATTATCTTCACCTAACCATCAAAGTTACCATCTTATTACCTTCATCAAACCATCAGTTACCATCTTATTACCTTTATCAAACCATCAAAGCTAGCATCTTATTACCTTCATCTAACCATCAAAGCTAGCATCTTATTACCTTCATCTAGCCATCAAGGTTACCATCTTATTACCTTCATCTAACCATTAATGTTACTATCTTATTACCTTCACCTAACCATCAAAGCTAGCATCTTATTACCTTCATCTAACCATCAAAGCTAGCATCTTATTACCTTCATCTAACCATCAAAGCTAGCATCTTATTACCTTCATCTAACCATCAAAGCTAGCATCTTATTACCTTCATCTAACCATCAAAGCTAGTGTCTTGTTACCTTCATCTAGCCATCAAAGTTAGCATTTTATTACCTTCACCTAACCATCAAAGCTAGTGTCTTGTTACCTTCATCTAGCCATCAAAGTTAGCATTTTATTACCTTCACCTAACCATCAAAGCTAGCATCTTATTACCTTCATCTAACCATCAAAGCTAGCATCTTATTACCTTCATCTAACCATCAAAGCTAGTGTCTTGTTACCTTCATCTAGCCATCAAAGTTAGCATTTTATTACCTTCACCTAACCATCAAAGCTAGCATCTTATTACCTTCATCTAACCATCAAAGCTAGCATCTTATTACCTTCATCTAACCATCAAAGCTAGCATCTTATTACCTTCATCTAACCATCAAAGCTAGCATCTTATTACCTTCATCTAACCATCAAAGCTAGTGTCTTGTTACCTTCATCTAGCCATCAAAGTTACCATCTTATTACCTTCACCTAACCATCAAAGTTACCATCTTATTACCTTCATCAAACCATCAGTTACCATCTTATTACCTTTATCAAATGATCAAAGCTAGCATCTTATTACCTTCATCTAACCATCAAAGTTACCATCTTATTACCTTCACCTAACCATCAAAGCTAGCATCTTATTACCTTCATCTAGCCATCAAGGTTACCATCTTATTACCTTCATCTAACCATCAAAGTTACCATCTTATTACCTGCATGTGCTCTAAATGCATCCCTCATATTGAATAAATTACAGTTGAGTATTATTACCTTCACCTAACTATCAATGTTACCATCTTATTACCTTCACCTAGCCATCAAAGTTAGCATCATGTTACCTTCATCTAACCATCAAAGTTAGCATCTTATTACCTTCACCTAGCCATCAAAGTTAGCATCTTATTACCTTCATCTAACCATTAATGTTACTATCTTATTATCTTCACCTAACCATCAAAGTTACCTTCTTATTACCGTCATCAAACCATCAGTTACCATCTTATTACCTTCATCAAACCATCAAAGCTAGCATCTTATTACCTTCATCTAACCATCAAAGCTAGCATCTTATTACCTTCATCTAGCCATCAAGGTTACCATCTTATTACCTTCATCTAACCATTAATGTTACTATCTTATTACCTTCACCTAACCATCAAAGCTAGCATCTTATTACCTTCATCTAACCATCAAAGCTAGCATCTTATTACCTTCATCTAACCATCAAAGCTAGCATCTTATTACCTTCATCTAACCATCAAAGCTAGCATCTTATTACCTTCATCTAACCATCAAAGCTAGTGTCTTGTTACCTTCATCTAGCCATCAAAGTTAGCATTTTATTACCTTCACCTAACCATCAAAGCTAGTGTCTTGTTACCTTCATCTAGCCATCAAAGTTAGCATTTTATTACCTTCACCTAACCATCAAAGCTAGCATCTTATTACCTTCATCTAGCCATCAAAGCTAGCATCTTATTACCTTCATCTAACCATCAAAGCTAGTGTCTTGTTACCTTCATCTAGCCATCAAAGTTAGCATTTTATTACCTTCACCTAACCATCAAAGCTAGCATCTTATTACCTTCATCTAACCATCAAAGCTAGCATCTTATTACCTTCATCTAACCATCAAAGCTAGCATCTTATTACCTTCATCTAACCATCAAAGCTAGCATCTTATTACCTTCATCTAACCATCAAAGCTAGTGTCTTGTTACCTTCATCTAGCCATCAAAGTTACCATCTTATTACCTTCACCTAACCATCAAAGTTACCATCTTATTACCTTCATCAAACCATCAGTTACCATCTTATTACCTTTATCAAATGATCAAAGCTAGCATCTTATTACCTTCATCTAACCATCAAAGTTAGCATTTTATTACCTTCACCTAACCATCAAAGCTAGCATCTTATTACCTTCATCTAGCCATCAAGGTTACCATCTTATTACCTTCATCTAACCATCAAAGTTACCATCTTATTACCTGCATGTGCTCTAAATGCATCCCTCATATTGAATAAATTACAGCTGAGTATTATTACCTTCACCTAGCCATCAAAGTTAGCATCTTATTACCTTCACCTAGCCATCAAAGTTAGCATCTTATTACCTTCATCTAACCATTAATGTTACTATCTTATTATCTTCACCTAACCATCGAAGTTACCATCTTATTACCTTCATCAAACCATCAGTTACCATCTTATTACCTTTACCAAACCATCAAAGCTAGCATCTTATTACCTTCATCTAACCATCAAAGCTAGCATCTTATTACCTTCATCTAACCATCAAGGTTACCATCTTATTACCTTCATCTAACCATTAATGTTACTGTCTTATTACCTTCACCGAACCATCAAAGTTACCATCTTATTACCTTTATCAAACCATCAAAGCTAGCATCTTATTACCTTCATCTAACCATCAAAGCTAGTGTCTTGTTACCTTCATCTAGCCATCAAAGCTAGCATCTTATTACCTTCATCTAACCATCAAAGCTAGCATCTTATTACCTTCATCTAACCATCAAAGTTACCATCTTATTACCTGCATGTGCTCTAAATGCATCCCTCATATTGAATAAATTACAGTTGAGGTGGTATGGAGCCAATTACTTATGGACAGATAAACCTTATTGTGCATACCTCCTAAAGGGTGAACTTTTAACTGAGGTGCCTCTGTCAGTATTATTGTGCAAACGCACTGCAGCATAGTAATAGACTTTTCAAAAGCCAAGAAGGGAAATTGAAGAAGAAAAAAAGTAGAATGGGACTTCATGTTTTTTGCTGCATTTTTTAAGCCTTGTTGTCACTACGCTTGAAATTCTCAAAAGATGTGCTGTTTCTCCCTGTAACACATCTTATTTCCCCTCTTTCATATTCTAGTCAGCTGTGGCTAAACTGCACTATAGCTAAAGGTTACTCATAGGTAAACAAAGTAGAAGGCCATTGTGAATAATTAACACTTAATCCTTATCATTTAAAGAATATATCTGTGAATATTTAAATTTAACATCCTATTTACTGGAAATGTTGTAATGTGATAATAATTATTTTGTCACAACAATATTCACAGGTAAAAAATAGAACATGGATTCTATCAGTTGCATATATCAATGTAGGATTTGCTTTTAGGAGAAATGAAAATCGACACATAATGTGATAATCACAAATTCTCTGCAAAACTCTGGGAGATATTGTGAAATAGGGAGATAGGTATTGAGTGACCAAAAATCGGTTTCTTTCTCACAGTATGAGAGTTGACAGATATGTTGCAGTAAACATTGTGCCATGTGTGATGCAAGGACTGCTCATTTGAAATAATATCAGATGTTAATTCCATGCAATTTAAAAGTGGAATTAAACTCTGGCATGGTATCTTTGTCAGGGGAAAATGAGGATTCCTTGGGAAAATGCCTCTAGGGAGTCAGTTTGAACAAATGACTGAGGCAGCTTATTACATAGGCTAATTGCACTTTGGGGAAAATGGAGTACAGTAACAGGATAGACCCGGAATGGATGCTTGGATCAAATGACAACACAACACTATGTGATGAAAGATGGAAATTTATGGAATGGATTAATATATATATATATATATATATATATATATATTCTACATATTCTCATTCAATTACTATATCCAAACATTTGCAAAAAGAAAAAAAAAAGATATATTCAAATGTGTGATGGTAAAATTGACATAATCTCATGTAATGACAGTAAGATTCAAATAATCTCGTAATTTCGTACAATGAAAGTGAGAATCAAATAATCTCATGGAATGAAATAAAATTCAAATAATCTTGTGTAATCAAAATGACCCAAATTGTACTCAATTGAAACAACAATCAGTTGCAACAAACATATGACTCGGTCATTTGTACAGCTGTATGATTCATAAATATTCGCAAAAACATGGCAATTGTGTCCATTGACAAACCACACAGTTCTCCTGAATTCTTGGGTTGACCCACACTAGTATTGGACGCTCACACCCTTCATCGATCGACCATGTGAACAAGTTTACAAATTAGCGGATTCATCTTTGTATGGCCTTGATGGTTACATCATCTTCTAAATCTATATAGACACGAAGATGGACAGACAGACAGACAGACAGCCTATTATACCCACATGCACATATGTACAGACAGCACACAGTTCTCCTGAATTGGGTTCACCCTCTGGTATTGGTTTTCATCTATCCACTATACACACAGACATCCATACAGACATGTACAGTCAGCTACAATGAAACCAAACTGGTCATAATAACAGGTATAGAATTAAAATCTATATATTCATGCTACTAAATTAAATCCTTAACAGCCACTTGTGACAGTTCAAGAGTTTACGTCGTTTCAAGTCTGCATAGTAGTAAAGGCATCATATCAACATTAAAAACCTGAATATGCTCTACGCAACGTTCCCTCCCAGACATTCCCGTGCAGCTGAATTGTCAATCCAACATTAAAGTTTGCTCGTCTCCGTAGTGCTTCCACAATGCAGCGAGCATTGCGTGCACATCTACCATGTGCTTAGAGGGAACGTTGGCTTCATGTATCAAATAAAATACAAATATAACACTTACCCCTATGGCTGGAGAACAAATATGGAGAACGTTCACTCCTTGACAAGATCCCAAAAGATCAGAGTGTCAGTTAAAAAAGAAACTAGCCTTAAATCCATAGGAGAGTTTATCAGTAATGGTGAAATACTGGTGCATACTGTACTTTTAGTGTCACTCGCACAAGCAATCTACAGTGAGATACATGCTACTTCCCTGAAAAACAATAATCAACCCTAGGTAACAAAAATTGGTCAAATTGTTCTAAGGCAAAACCGAGTTTTTTCTTGCCTTATTCTGCAACAAGTACTGGCATGCTTGTATTCTTTGTGGTTGAAGGAATTGAATGTTGTGTCCTCTTTCTTCATATACCAGAAGGAAACAAATAATTGCTGGCAGATAGCTTGTAGACATTCTGGTGGTGCATTACAACTTTGCATCTGGCCTGATGGGTGCACTTCTATTTACTAGTCAGTATCAGGAACAGACTGTCACACTCCTGGTGTTTGCAGAAGTCATTAGTGATAAACACACAGTGGACCTATTGTGTACTCACTATGTAGTATCAATAATGTTCTGTGACTCAAGATTCAGGCTATTGAGGTGTATTCCAGATTTGGATGGACATAGATCGTATAATTTTGAGCTTTATCCTCATGTGGATTGTACTGTTGTTTCAATTCACCTTTACCTTAGGATAAGAAGTTTATCATGTAAAATCAGTTGAAAATATCAAATAAGATGTACTATCAGAGAAAACATTGCATTTTTTAGGGAATGTAGATTATATAGCGAATTTTGACCCTTTATTTTAGAGATTTTATACCTTTTTACCTTGATCCTTTTTATATCCCTTTTACATAATTATTTTCTTGAATGTTTTTTTGGTATGTAGTAGTTTCTGTTTTGAATTATTTGGAAGGATTTATCTTTGGAGAGTTTCTTGTAGCAGTTGTTTGTATTAAATTCTTTTAGGACTGGAGTTTTAATTGGTACCTTATAGCCAGTAGTAAATTAGTTGTTATATGCCCATCAGCCCTTATGAGTTTTAATTGGTACTTTATAGCCAGTATTAAATTAGTCGTTATATGCCCATTAGCCCTTATGAGTTTTAATTGGTACCTTATAGCCAGTATTAAATTAGTCGTTATATGCCCATTAGCCCTTATGCATACATATGTACCATAATTCATATTGTGATGATAGTGCCATATTAGCATTTAGGTAATGTATATAACCCACAAACCTATTGTATGTATTGATGATAGTACCATATTAGCATTTAGGTAATGTACCGTATATAACCCACAAACCTATTGTATGTATTGATGATAGTACCATATTAGCATTTAGGTAATGTACCGTATATAACCCACAAACTTATTGTATGTATTGATGATAGTACCATATTAGCATTTAGGTAATGTATATAAGCCACAAACCTATTGTATGTACATACTTGCTCACAAGTTAGATTGCAAACAACAATGATCCTGATCTGTCGTAGCATAATGCAGATCAGGTATATTGTATTTGTTATACTGATTACTCATGACAAATTGCACAGACTCAGATCTGCGGGTGCATTATACATTGACAGATCTGGGTCTGTGCATTTTTTTGTTGGATTTAACTTACAAACAGGTACATACCGTATAATATTCATTTTTATGTCACCATCGTATGACACTGTTTCTGTTGATATTTGAATTAATTGTAGGTTTGTTCTTCACACAGTGTGTCAGTGTGTTTTTGTTTCCTTCACATCAGAATAATTTCATGTAATTATTAAAAAGATGTTGAACTTGCAATACAAATTTGAAATGTTGATCATAAAACCGTTTCATTTTGTTTCTTAATTTACTCAGGTATTGATGTTTATTGTCCGTTTATTTCAGGGTGCACAAAATTCGGCCTGCTGACACATTTAATTCAGTCATCGGCCCATATCCAAAATGTATGCATGTGTATTTATCTTTTTATTATAGACACAAAACTTTTGAAGTGTGATTCACTTTGTTCCAGTCAAGTTCAGTTCTGGCCTGTTTTGTGCACCCCTCTGGTTTAATAAAATAATTTTTGCACTTGTTTTTGAGGTTGAAGGATTAAATTTCCATCCTAGCACACTGTCGTATTAAGCAAAAGATGAATTATAAACACAGTTTTCGAAATTAAAAATTGGAAGAAAAAAAATGGCAGGCAAATTAAAAATATTCCACTTCTAAATTGAATTTGTTTTCTTGGACATACAGGATTGGAGCAGGATACATACTGAATTTAAAGAATTTGCTTGTTGTTTACAGCTAAGTTTATAATGGTAAAAATAAAAACTTCATTCCTTTTGCTTTAACAATAAACCTTTTCACTTATGCACACATTTTTAAGCATAAAGAATTATTAATTGAATCATTATTATAAACGTAAGAAATGCAAACAGTTAAATGTAGTTGTTATATTATCATACCTGTAGGTTGTTACGGATACTTTTAATATCATGCTAGGTTGATAGATAGGTGGATAGGTATTTAGGTAGGTAGATGGATAGATGTAATTAATTAAGCTGACTGCTTGCATTTAGTAGAATAAAACAAGTGCATGTGCAGAATAACATATAGAAGCTTGGCTGCAACGTTCCCTCTAATCGAATGGTAGATGTGTGCGCAGTGCTTTTTGCACTGCGCAAGCATTACGGAGACGAGCAAAATTTAACGTTGGAATGAGCAAAAATTGACAATTCAGCTGCGCGGGGATGCCTGAGCAGCTGCGCGCGCGTGCATGCACACAGGTTAGAGGGAACGTTGCTCGGCTGTGCTAGCAACATTATGAAAGCTTCTCAAATTTCATCTTATGTAGAGTCGTACTGTTAGTTTTCATTTGGATATTCTTTGATCTTTAGATGGATATAAATCATTTGGATATTCTTTGACCTTTAAATGGGTATAAATAAAATTCCAGTTTCAAGGAAAATGTTTCATCATTTTCTGCAAATTTGACCATAATTATGCTACATTACTGAGATTAAATAGATTCACATGTATTATATGACTTATACAGTGAGACATTCTACGAATATGGATTTAATAGATCTCAAATAAAGCATCTGTCAAGGTATGTTCTAGGACTCCTGATTGCACAATACATGCTAATTTCTACAATATTATGGGGAAGAATCATCTGTCAAGATCTGTTCTAGGACTCCTGATTGCAGAATACATGCTAATTTCTACAATATTGGGTGGAAGAATCATCTGTGAAGGTCTTTTCTAGGACTTCTGATTGCAAATACATGCTAATTGCTACAATGTTGTGTGGAAGAATGAATTTAAATTAGGCATGATATTTTCAACTCCAACCTTTATTGTTTCAATAAATTCTGCCTATGTTCAGAAAATTTCCCATTTTATTCCGATAGAGGGAGCAGTTTCCCACCAAAATTTTCAGTTCTAGGGTAGACCTTGATCTGAATTGTATTAGAAAAGAAATTTTGATGCTTTTTTATGCTGAATGGCTTTGGTGAATGGCTTTGGTGAGTGGAAGAGACAATAGGCCTAATAAAATTGCCTCTACAAAAAAGTTATGACAGACACCTCCATGGATTAGTTAAACGAGGTCAACCTTGTTGTTAACATACTAAATTATTGCTGCTTTTAAAAGTGGTTCACTTAAAAAAAAATATTGGGACTGTTTTATTAATGAAGATGATAGAAAATTATAAAAGTTTTCAGGGTGAAAATATATATTATGCTCTTGACTTTTTGTTGTGGTGGTGGGGGGATTAATTTATTGAATGAGTAATTGGCTTTTATTAACTGTTATTTCTTTATAAAAATGATAAATGTGATTTGATTGGTAAAATCTTGGTGATTTCTTTCAGGGCATCACCTTCGGTGAGTTCAAAAGGTTTTGCCAATTTCTGAACAGTCTTGATGACTTTACAATTGCCATGAAGATGTACACGTATGCAGAACATCCAGTTTCACAAGGTACATCTAGATTCAAATTCTTTATTCATATCTCCATACTAAATTGGTGTTGTGTTCTCCTCTTGTCTGTCTCTCCAAACAAGAGTCTGTGATGTAAGATCTCCCGAAATACTGAATAGAAACTTTTATGGAATTTTGTACTTGTCCATATTTGGGCCTTGTTCGAAGAGGAGAGCAAAGTCAGAAGTTACAAAGGTTAGTGCGGATGATAATAAAAGTTGCCAGAATCATGTTGGGTGGATTTGAAAGTCACAAAACACAAAAAGATGTTAAGAATAGTTTACATTAATAGTTTTATGGCAGTCATTTGAAAACTGTCAAAGCTTGCCTTCCTTAGGTGTGAAATAATTGTTTGTCTGTCTGTATATCCATGCATCTTTCATTCTATATAACTTTTTTCTAAATTATGAGAATTTTCTCCCATATTTCAGAAGACTTCCAGAGGGCAGTGATGGTGTGTACTGGGTTTACACTGGGTTCACACGTTGTGGACACAGTGTTCCAGATTTTTGACGAGGACGGTGATGGTCATCTCAGTCACAAAGAGTTCATCTCGATAATGAAGGACAGAGTGCACAGAGGATTCAAGGTAAGACAAAGAGTTCATCTCCATAATGAAGGACAGAGTGCACAGAGGATTCAAGGTAAGACAGAGTTCATCTCCATAATGAAGGACAGAGTGCACAGAGGATTCAAGGTAAGATAAAGAGTTCATCTCCATAATGAAGGACAGAGTGCACAGAGGATTCAAGGTAAGACAAAGAGTTCATCTCCATAATGAAGGACAGAGTGCACATAGGATTTGAGGTAAGATAAAGAGTTCATCTCCATAATGAAGGACAGAGTGCACAGAGGATTCAAGGTAAGACAAAGAGTTCATCTCCATAATGAAGGACAGAGTGCACAGATGATTCAAGGTAAGACAAAGAGTTCATCTCCATAATGAAGGACAGAGTGCACAAAGGATTCAAGGTAAGACAAAGAGTTCATCTCCATAATGAAGGACAGAGTGCACAGAGGATTTGAGGTAAGACAAAGAGTTCATCTCCATAATGAAGGACAGAGTGCACAGAGGATTCAAGGTAAGGAAGAAGCTGATAGATTTGCAGACTTTGTTGATGTCCAAAATGTAAAGAAAGGATCTCAAACTCAGACCATCCTGAGGGTCACATGATGCACAGAACTTAGTTCATTTGTTGATTTATAATTAGGTTCTTAGAGAAACATTTGCAGACATAGCCGTTATGGTAGACAGACAAATTTTATGTTTTTAATACAAGATTGCACATTGCATTTATAATCATTACACTTCAGCCTAACTAAATGACAACTAAAATACAAATTTCACTGGATAAAAAATGTAATCCATTATCTTTTACTTATTAACATATTGCCTCCATTAGGCATAAATGACATTTGCATTGATGAAAAATTTCGTTGAATATCATTTCTTATGGTATACTAAGAATGTTGTTTGGAAAGAAAATGTAAAAAACAAATTTGATACAATAAGTTGACAATTTCATAAGTTCACAAGTTCATTCGAATTTGCAAGTACTAGTTGCTGTTTTCAACATTAAAATAAGCAATGTATTGAAGTTTAAAATAAGCAATGTATTGAAGTTTCAGTTACCAGTTATGATTATAATTTTCTTCAGCAAATAGGAGTAAAATTTTTGGTAATTTTTTGTAAAATAAATGGGATCTACACCTGACACTGCATTATAGAGAGGATATGGGGATAATTTATATAGAATTTATTAAAACAATGCTGCATAAACTTGCTTAATGAAAAGATTAATTTTAGAGTTATGTAACTCATGTGAATGATATCATTCTGACATAGGCATCTTCTTTAATTCAGTTTCTAGTAATATCTCAAGAATACATTCAGTGATATCTCCTCAATAATGTGGCTATATTTTGACATTTTTTGAGACAGACTCCCTGAGCTGCTGTAAACAATATTATGTTAAATGTCAAAGGCCAATAAAAAATGTTTGTACTGCCCTTGCGATATATTTTGAAAACATTCACTCAAACATAACATAATTTGTTACAGAATTTGATATGTTGCAGTTTCTCGAGAATATCAGAGATGGCTTTTTATGCCCTGCAATAAGAAACTGTATTATCTTGGATACCTGTAATTTTTGGGGGGCATGAGAGCATCAGTACTGTCAGGGGTCTCTTGTTATATACTATGCTGATAACTGATTGATTTTTATTATTATCTTGCAGTCTCATGCATCCCACACTCAAGCTGGTTGGGACTCCTTCAAGTCGTGTGTAAAAAATGAGATGAAATCCTTTAACTGATCCATTTCACTCCGTTGTCATGCCCAGGTCAGAATACAAGGAAGGCAAGCAAACCATGACAGTCGAGCCTGAATGAAGACTTCGTTTTACTATTTAAACCACTTATACAAGCCTGCAGGATAAAACCAATACCTACCAAAACAAAGCCATGCCTTTTGACCAGCACTAAACCATGATGTCTCTTCATTCTTTTAAGTCAGGTTGAAGACTTAATCATTTGAAACTAGCCTATAATGAAGATAAAGCCTTGCAATCCATGCAGATATTTGTCAGCATGGAAATGCTAGTCTTGATGAAGTACTTCTCAACCCTAAACCACATCACTTTTTTGTAGGTCTGCCTTTCACATATCAACATTATAGTGAGGCAAAGGATTTTTTAAGTCGGAAATAAGCGCATGCTAACTATCAGCATAAACATCTTTTAAGAATGATCTCATTATTTATTTCAAGTGATGCAAGCTGAAGATGTGACATATGAGCTTTCTTTCTGTTTCCTTTTTACATTTTGTTGATTCTATATTAGCAGGAAAGCGATACATAGCAGTCACTTTTTTTGTGTCATCCTCAACAGTTTTTTTTTAAGAGCTAGGTTAAAGTGATTAATATGCATTTATTTTCTTAAGATCTGGATGCAATCTTGTCATGGGTCATTTTGAAGCTAAGACAATTAATTCCATGACATACTCACCCCATGTCCTTGATGCCAAGGTCATAGTTAATTGTAGAGGTTCATGGTACTATATGCAAACCAGTGTACTTTGGTCCTTTTTCTGGTGAGATGTACCATGGTTCTTAATTACTGTACCAGTACTTTGGTAGCTTCCATCAGCTAGTAATATATAGAAATTCCAGAGTAATTTTCTGATGAAGTTAATAATATGAACACGTTTATCATTTTTCATGACAGAATAATGAAACCAGTTATTAGATATTTTTGCACAACAGTTGTATTTGTCCAAAAATAATTTTGATTAATACAAATATAATATTTATGATCCTTTAATTATGTGTTTGACCTGTGTCAAGTATGCCAGTGTGTTGGCTTCATGGGATGTTGAAAAATATTCAAGCCAAATTAAAGTTTTGAGAAAATTTAGGATTGAAAAAAATGTTAATTTTTAGTTATTTAATAGCATATGTGAATGTGTCATGACTTGGCTTTTGGCTTTGCACTAAAAGTTTCCCAGCATTTTTTTATGTTTTCCAATTTCATGGTTTTTGTTTTTCTGTAGTGTAGTCATATCATTATAGATGTTGTAAAGCGCTTAGAGTTTCTAAAGATTAGGTGCTGTAAAAGTCCTTACTATTATTATTGTTTTAGTGTACAGACCATTTAATTGTTGAGATGGCTGTGATTTTCTTTATAGCTGACATTTTTTTTTTTCTTCTCAAGGTCAGAAACAAATTTCAATAATATTGTGTTATTTTAATGTATCAGAGCAAGATATATTACAACTATTGACAGATAAAAAGCTTTAATAAGCCTTCCTCAAAAGATTAAATTGTTGGTGCCAAATATAATTGCAGTATACCATGATACATATTGTGATACGTTTAGAAATACCATGGTCCAAAATTCTTCATGGTAAATATCATTAAATGTTAAGAAATACCATGGTCCAAATCGTGATATGTTAAGAAATACCATGGTGCAAAATTCTTCATGGTTTAAATCGTGATATGTGAAAAATACCATGGTCCAAAATTCTTCATGGTCCAAATCATGATATGTTAAGAAATACCATGGTCCAAATCGTGATGTGTTAAGAAATACCATGGTCCAAATCGTGATATGTTAAGAAATACCATGGTCCAAATCATGATATGTTAAGAAATACCATGGTCCAAATTCTTCATGGTACATATTGTTATATGTTTAGAAATACCATGGTCCAAAATTCTTCATTGTACCCAGCTCTAATTAATTCATTTCATGCAATAAACATTTGTCCTTTTGACCTTGGTCACCATAACAGAAAATATGTGAAAGTTTTTAGTTAAACATTTTGTTCACAAGTGAGATCATACTTTGCAGATCATAAGTTTTTGAATAATGTTTTCCAATTCATTCTTCGTTAAATGTAAAATAAAATGTTAATCCTTAAATAAATATGACTAATTCGGATCATATTTTGGATTGTTACTTGCAAGTTACTCCTGGCATTGTTAGTGTTTACTGGAAATAATACTGAAACCCTCTCACTTTAATCATTCATAGACTAGATTCCACATGTATTTTATGGTCATTTATAGACCAGGCTCCACTTGTATAAAATAACTGGCATGAGTACCAGCTATGTGCTTCTTAACTTTAATTTTTTTCTAGCATAATTGCATTATATAGGTGTATGTTTTTTCATATTATAATTAATTATGTACAAGATTTTATGATTTCTAGGTCTAACATAATTTTTGTTTTGCTACCATTCTGTATTGTTAGAAAATTGGAGTTAAGTCCCTTTATCTTTTGAGCCAGTACACACAACTGCCTCAGTTATATATAGATGGGTCTGGCACTGATAATATTTAAAAGAAAAACATTATGTACCCATGATTCTTGGTCATCTGTGATAGTATTTTATAGCAGTTATGTTATGCTATGATAGGAACAGTCTTTTATATTCAGTCAATGTTTCAGCAATACCCCCCCCCTCAAATGAATAGAAGTATGTTTTTATTTACTTTTACTAAACTATATACATATGTATGCAATGAAACATTAGCTCTGGATAACGCAAATTCAGATAAATACTATATATTTTGTTTTTTTAAAAGGAACTGCAAAAATAAAGAAAAAAAGATATTTAATCGTGTCAAGTTTCTAGTGGTGTAAAAAAAATGTGATGAACAAAATGTCGGAAAAGTTGTAAAATAATGCAAGCAGTTTAATGCTCATTCCCTCCAAAAACCAATTTTATGCTAAAATAACATAATTTCTATTAATTTAATTTCAAAAGATTTGTCTTACAACCCAAATAAATTTGCATAAGTCTTCTTACCACCTTGATCCACTTGTCCAATCTTATCATCAAAATCAATTTTCCAGTTTTACTACCAGTTGCGATTTGTTTTTGTGGGTTTGTTTATTGTGATGCATTTATATATCACTATAGCTTAGATAGTTGCTTTCTTTGTCAGTCCAATGGTTGCAATATTCATTAGATTCTCGAATTTTCTTGATGCTTGTGTACATTTCTCATCATATTCACTTAAAAGCGAGTTCATCCGAAAACTGCAGATCTGCAAACTTCACACCCCCAGATCAGCAATCCGCTAATATATCAGCAGATCTCAGTTTATGCATTTTGTTGGGAGTAACCTGTAGACAAACAACATAGACTGATCTGCAGGCACATTATGGGATGGGGGATCAGGGTCTGTGTTGTTGGATTTGATTTGTATGCAAGTATATATGATGTATACTATATTTTTTATTATTCTTTAGTGTAAAAGGTGCATTATTATTGTTTCTCAGTTCAAGAGTTTTTGGAGTGGGAATGCAGTTTTAATCATGTTTAATAAACGTGTCAACATTTTTATTTATAGACACTAAATTTATGACTTGTATTGTCTTTATTTATTATTTTATTAACACACTCTTTACTGTGTGTATAAGGAATTATCTACCACGGTAAAGAAAAAATTAAGTTAAAGGGCGTTAAAGTCGCATTATCATAATCAAGTACCTTAAATCTTGGTCAATTAATATTTTTTCTGATGTTAATTCATTGTTTATATTAATGCGAGTTATTGAAATGTTTCTCATGTATATTGTATAATTTTATTTATTTTTAATGTTTAAATTGATCCATTTGCTTTGTCAGGGTTTTTTGTTTATCTAGTTTTCACATGTCTTAAGTTTTCATTCTATTTCTGGAACTCGTTATGTTAATTAGTTGCTATAACACCTTAAATGTTTCTTGATTACAAGCTAAGTCAATGCTAATTCCATCTCAGAACTGCTTACTAGATGAGAAAAACTGGAAAAAGAATTAATAAATGACCTTTTATCATAATTTTAGTTGTTTTGTTTTTAATATTTTATGACCTAATGTATAATGTTCACACTTAGCAGACAGTTATAGGTCAGAAGCAAATTCACAAGATAGGATATTTATTTGCCTTTGCTTTGTCATTAGCCACAGCACAAGATAGAATATTTATTGGTCTCTGATGCCAATAGCTGTTGCACAAGAACTTTGAAGACATTACATTGTTATATTCAAAACAAAATAAATCATGTAATTTACTCCTGCAAGGAAAATCTCATATAGAACATGTCTGTGTGTGGTAGTGGGCATGAATACCAAAAAATTCTATCATATTGTTTTTGCTGCGGATACAAAACAACTGCAGTTGCAGCCATATGTTTTCGTTAGTGAAGAAAAACTATTGATAAGACCCACTCCCCTTATATTAAGAAAATAAATTTTGGTTCTGAGCTAATTTTATTCAGTAAATCAGCACTAGCAGTCACTGAACAATTATCTCAGCATTGAAAGAAACATTCTTAATTTGCACTCTATATTAAATGTAAGTATGTTATAGACCATCAGGTGGCTCCAGGTTGTTATGTGGTGTTATGTGGTCTAAAGTACTCCCCATTGCCATGTGGTCTAAAGTACTCCCCATTGCCATGTGGTCTAAAGTACTCCCCATAGCCATGTGGTCTAAAGTACTCCCCATAGCCATGTGGTCTAAAGTACTCCCCATTGCCATGTGGTCTAAAGTATTCCCCATAGCCATGTGGTCTAAAGTACTCCCCATTGCCATGTGGTCTAAAGTACTCCCCATTGCCAATAACTACCACCTTACGTTTATTGTGTAGGTTTAAGTCTTTGGCTTGGCATATGCTAGCGTATGTGAATTCTGGAAAGCTTGCCAGTAGATTCCCATCAGTTGGTGGGTTCTTTCCAGGATTTTCCCTGGTTGTTCATTTATTTATACTGACCACCATGTATCATCATCATCAATCCTCTCTGCACTGTCTTGTGCTTGAGGCGACAGCAAGGGAGCACCATTTTGGTCTATCGGCTGCTGTTGCGGGGGCAGTCTGCAGGGTGAAGCCTCTGGTCTTAAGTTCTTGCTCCACAAGTCGTCGCCAGGTCTCTGGGTCTGCCATTGCTCCTTTTCCCCTGTGGGGTCCATCTCAGTGGCATCCTTGGTAGTGAGTCATGTGGCATTTTGCAGATGTGGCCGAGCCATCTCCATCAACAAGTTGCAATGATCTCAGCGATGGTGCTTGCGCCCGCTTTGTGCTGCAGTTCCTCATTCAAAATCATGTTTGGCCAAAAGATCCTCGTGATCCGTCGCAGACACTTGGTTTGGAAGACTTCGAGCTTGTGTTCTATGTTAGCAGTGGACTTCCAACACTTTGACCCATATAAAAGTATGCTTAACATGTTGCTCTTGAAGATACAGATCTTCGTGTGAGGTTTTTGTCCTCCAGATGGTCTTCAGCATTGTGAAGGCCTGATTGGCCTTGCTGATTCTTGTGGTGACTTCTCTTGTGCAATCTCCATCTGTGTCGACCTTACTGCCCAGGTACATGAAATTTTCTACTTCTTGCAGGGGCTGGTCATTGATTGTGATTGGGTTGCCCACTCTAGTGTTCTTCCTCAAGACTTTTGTCTTCCATATGTTGACTCTTAAGACCTATGGTGCTTGCTGTCTGTACCAACTGTTGTGTCTTCTGTTGGATATCCTGGCGTCTAGCCTCTCTTTAAGTTGAGAAATGGTGTCAGACCCAAAAATGACAATAGCAAATAATTTAATAACCATTTTTGCATGTTGTTGTTGTTGTTATTGTTGTTGTTGTAGGGTTTAATGCCATTTTTAAGCACAGCATTTTTAAGATCCTGGAAACCCCCATGAAGAACTACTGCAGACTGATGTGAGATGGCAGTGATCAGGAATGGTGAGTGCTTTAGACCACTTGGCCATTCAGAGCCCCACTTTTACATGTAGTTTCTCAGTTTGTTTGCAGATACTTTGTTTTGTTTGTCCTGTAGGGATTAAAAGTTCTGATTCATGATTATTGTTTAACTTGTACTGGAACAAACAATAACCACCAGTCAGAATTAGATTAACATTTTTCGCTGCATGACAAATTTTTTGAGTAAACAGTAACTTTGCATATAAATTAGGTTTTTGAAAACTGAATCAGACACTTCTTTATATTTAAAATGCCTTCTGCACTTGGGAGGAAATAAATAGCATGGAAGTGGTGAAAAGGGTGGGTGGGTATCACCTTGTGTTAATTTATAGAAGGCAAGTGGGTGATTTCAGTAGATTTTTTTTACTAACAAAAATGAATGCATGTGCTTGCAACATCTCAGATGAATTCTCTGTTTAAAGAATAAACATGTAAACAATAACATGGCATCTCACTCCACCTGTTGTTAGATCATTGCTGCTGTTGCACATGTTGTGCCTCTATGTTACAAAGTGGAAATTTTATTGATTTGCTTTCACATATTCCATTGAATATCCACTTTTGAAAATCACCATAGAGATATAAATATGAGCTCTGTCTCATTTAGGATTGAAATGATAAACACTCACTTGTCGATTGTGGGATTTATTGTGAGATGAAATGATACAAAATAAACCCAAAGCGATACAAAGCGCATACAAGACAAATACCATACAGAATATAACCAACACAGATACAGTGCACAATACACAACCCACAAACCGGCATTTATACTTTTATCTCAGAAAAGTAATGATACCTTACCAGACTCAAAAAGTATAATTTTTCGAAATTATATTAAATCCCTGGTCTTTCACTTGCTTGAAAGACAAGTGCTCTTCATCTTCAAGACTTGGTACTGCTCGAGGTGTTGTCCGTCTCCAGAACTAGAGTAGGAATGCCAGAAGCTTTTTGTTAGTATGGCGGGAAGATGATTTTAATACTCGTGAAGCACGGGAATCGTGCACATCGATCGCTCACTCACTCACGACAAACACCCACATTGGAACACATTTTAAAACCACAAACTCATGGATTTCCAATGGAGAACATGGAAATCAAAGTTCGTTGTCACGTGGAACTTGTAGTTGTCGATATAAACAGCCCCAATAATGTTTGTAACTTTTCAGTTTGTCGAAGCATTTGAATGAAGATTCCTTCATAGAAAATATCACTCACATGATGTCGGAACTGTTGAAATAGCAGGTGATGTTGAGAAAGAGGACGACAAACCTCCTAATGGGAGTGGACAGAAAACCTTTTCAGTCCAAGTCTGCAAACTTTCACTCATCACCAACAAGGCCAAGTCCAACATACAAAGTTACAATGCAGTAGCATATAATGAAATAACATTTTTATTTTTTTTTAAAACCTAACACTGCAAACTAAATATAGATTGTAAAGAAAATAAGTTCTCTGTTTTTTTTTTAAAGCAATGAATACACTTAAGCAGCTGGGTGAGTGAACATACCTATTTTGGCCGCCCAACAAAGGTTGCCCCACAATGTGGTTATGTGTAGGCGGTGGCATACCCAACATTTTGTGAACATGCTCATGTCTGCACATTTTCGGGTTTCAAACTGTCCACACAAGTATTAACACAAGCACCTGGATGTCTCCTGGCAAGAAAAAACCCCAAAGTGTGCATCAATACTAAATGATTAATTGAAAAGGTATAATAATATTAGATATGAATGTGCATGTCTTCTCATTGGAAAAATGAAATGTGGGCAGCAGTATGTGAATGAATACTGTTGGATACATGCTGATCATGTTGGAAAGAGTGGTGACTCAGCGTGCGTGGAAAAATTACATTGTGCAAACTTTTGTACGAATAAACTGAACTGCATGTGTTAACAGAATCAATCGTGATTTTTTAAATGAGATAAATCAATTCCTATGTGTATAATGACAACCACGTATGAGTTTTGCAAAAAAGTAATTGCCATTTTGACGTCAGTACAAGTTTTGATCATGTATCTATGGCAACGAGGTATGACTACATTGAGTATGCTAAATTTAACCCATCGATGCTACTTCTAACTTGGCTTGAGGAAGTGGCTGATCATTAGAAAACTACAATCGACATTTTTCAGCTACATGAAAGGAAGTTATCCAGTCAAGAAATCTTGTGAGGGCGGAGATGACTTTGATACCACTGTAGAATGATACTGATTTTTGTAATGCAATGCACACAATTCCTGAGTTCTGCAGATTGATGAGAAGTATCTAGAAATGTGAATATATATATATATATATCTGGTATACCTAGGTGGGTAGACTGGGCTGGTTCAGGATGCTCCTGCATCCAAACTGGTTCCAAATATCATGCTCAGCATTCCTTTGGACCCAACCAGCAAGGACAATAGGGGGATCCTAATGTATTGGCAGCCCAGGTTTTCCATACTCCACGCCTAGGCTGGCGCCCTGGAGAGGTCACTCCAGTCTCGCTGCTGAGTGAGGAAACTACACGGAAGCTGACATTTTACGGGTTATAAGTCCCACCCAATTGGCGTAGGGAAGGAGCGCCACGGTTCAGCTTTACCGGTGGGAGGGATCATCATGTCCCACTGGCCGACTACCGCCCGCCTCAAGCCGGACAGACCCGGTCAAAAAGATGTTGAACCGCCTTCGTCTGCATACTCCAGTGGGTGTCTGGAGCTCAGTATGTTGCTCAGCAGAACATGCAGACGGAAATTCCACACCAGACAAAAGAAACAAGGAACCAATAAAGAAGACTCCAGCTCTTTGATTCGCAAGCTGGAATATGCGCACCATGTGCACAGGCATCTCCGACGACCTCAGGGAAGTGGACGACACTAGGAACACGGCCATCAATGACAGAGAACTCACAAGACTAAATATCATCATAGCTGCCCTCCAGGAAACCAGGATCGCCTCTAGTGGCTCCATCAGAGAGGAAAACAACACCTTCTTCTAGCCGAGAACCCGGGGAGCCCCGTCAGCACGGAGTGGGCTTCGCCATCAGAAAAAATCTCCTGGCGTCGGTTGAACCTTCTCTTGTCTATCCGCCTTACCACTTCTGCAGGTCCTGTTAACATCATCAGTTTCTATGCCCCCACCCTCACGTCTTCAGAAGACACAAAGAATCAGTTCTATGGGCAGTTTGACGAACAGATAAAAGGATGCCCCAACACGAACCATTATTCCTCCTCGGCGACTTTAATTCCAGAGTAGGTGCAGACCAAGAGTCATGGCCTACCTGCCTCGGATATCATGACACTGGAAAGATCAACGAAATGGTCAGAGACTGCAGAAGCTGTGCACCTACCATGGCTTGTATATGCGTCACAAACACCTTTTTCAAGTGTAAGCCACAACACAAAATGTCATGGAAATACCCCAGGTCTCATCGCTCGCACCAACTTGAATTGGTCATCACTAGGCACTCTGCCATTAACAGCGTCCATACCCTCGTGAGCAGCAGGGTGCGACTACAGCCAGACACACTAAACCGTTCAAAACCAAAAGGACGCCCCGCATAGATAATGCGCAGATGTTGATTCCCTCCAAGGTGGAGGAGAATATTGCCGCCTTGGACAAGGCTCTCCAGGACCTGCCAGAGCACAATGACAGCCAGGTGAAACGCCCGGAAGGGTGCCATCTACAGTACAGCCATGTCCCCGTTTGGCAAGAAGGAACGACCCATCCAGGATTGGTTCAACTCACACATATCAACGATGGAACTACTAATGGAGGCAAAGAGAAAAGCCTTCATAGCTTACACAAAAATGTCATAATGAACGAACGCTTGCTTGTCTCAGAAGTGCCTGAAGCAGCATCTAACGCATCGCTAGACAGTGCGCGAACGAGTACTGGAAACAACTGTGTGAAAGAATCCAGTTCAGTGTCGAGTCCGGAAACATCCAAGTTATGTACAGTGGCATGAAGAAGGCTCTAGGCCCTACAGTGAAAGGGGTCACTCCCCTGAAATTTCTGAAGGGAGAGAAGATCAAAAAAGACCGTGGGCAACAGATGGCCAGATGGGTGGAGCACTTCTCAGAGTTATACTCTCAAGAAACGTAAGTCACCAATGCAGCCCTCAGCAGCATAAAGAATCTTCCCACCATGAAGGAGCTTGACAAAATGCCAACTTTAGAGGAACTTGGCAACGTAATCTAATCCAAAACGACAATGCACGAAGCTATCAAACGTGGGAAACTAACATTGCTTCAACCACTGCATGAGCTACATTGCCTCTGCTGGAAGTATGGAAGGAGCAGTCACCCAAGACATGCACGAAGCCACATTTATGACCCATTACAAAAAAGTGCAACCACAGTGACATATAATTACAGAGTGATCTCGTTCCTGAACATCGTTGGTAAATTGTACGCCCGCATCATACTCAACAGGCTGCAGTTGCTGGCGGACCGTGTGTACACAGAATCTCAATGCGGCTTCAGAGCAGGTAGGTCGACGAATAACATGATCTTTTTTCTACGACAACTCCAAGAGAAGGGCAGAGAGCAAGGCAAAAGAAAAAAACAACCTCAACTCTTTATGATAATCATTTTCCATGCAGATATGAAGGGAACAGTCCTGTATAATGGATCCTCAACACAATTGCTAATAAACAACGGCGTGAAGCAGAGCTGCGTGCTGAGGCCAACCCTTTTTTTCGAGATCTTCTCATTGATTCTGTCACACGCCTTCGACTCATCCACTGATGACATATATATATATATATATATATATATATATATATATATATATATATATATATATATATATATATACATACACACACACACACATACACCCCAGGTCCGACGGGGGGCTGTTCAACCTGGCACGACTGCGCTCGAAGACTAAAGTGAGGGATGTGCTCATCAGGGAGATGCTTTTTGCAGATGACGCGGCTTTTGTGGCCCACACCGAGGAAGCCACCCAAAGACGGAGAGGCCATTTCGCTGATGCCTGCATGCAGTTTGGGCTCACAGTCCGCGTGGAAAAGATAAACGACAACATGCAAAATACCACCATTGCCCCAACTTTACCTACCTGGGCTCAACCATCAGCAACACTGTCTCGCTTGATAAGAAGCTGGACAGAAGTCTTGGAAAGGGAAACATCATCATGGCACGACTAACGAAGAGGGTGTGGGAAAACAACGCGCTGACAGAGCACACCAAGGTCCAAGTTTACCAAGCATGCGTTCTCAGTATCCTATATGGAAGTGAGACCTGGAATCCTACACGAGACCTACATGAGACATGAGCGCCGGCTCAACCCCTTCTATATACTGTGCCTAAAACGCATCCTGAAAATCAGCTAGCAAGATCGTGTCCCACACAGCGAGATCCTTCAGCATGCAAATGTCCCAGCATGTACTCCCGGCTGAGCAAACACCGCCTTCGATGGCCTGGACACGTCGACGCATGGAGGATGGGAGGCTGCCAAAGGACATCATAACTCTCCACTGGCACGAGAAGAGTCGGCCGTCTCTCATTCCGTTTCAAGGATGTGTGCAAGAGGGACATGAAGGCATGTGGCATTTCACGCGATGGCTGGGAAATGCTGGCCTAGGTCCGAGGCACCTGGAGACTTTCGGTAAGCAAGGGCATAGTCAGTTTGCGGCAAAGAAACGTAAGAGAAAGAATAACGCGGAAGCAACCACAGAAACTCAGACTTCCCAGTATGACTGCACCAACTGCAGTAAGGACTGTCACTCGTGTCTAGGCCTGTACAGCCAGAGCAGACGATGCCAACACCCTTGAGACAGACAATAACCCAAGGGCGCTATTCGTCTCTCTCATTGGTAATATAGTTATGACTGTGGTCGAAGCGGAAATAATCAAAACCAGGAAGTTTTGTGAAATTGAGCAATTTAATTATGATAGTAATGAAATACAAATTTAAGAGAAACTTACTGTTTGTTGAATTAAATCAAAAATAATTGAAAAAGTTATATCATAAGTCCTACAGGAGGGAATGTTCCGAATGAATTCCAGATCCTCGAATGTACAGGTCTGCCGGCTATCATTATGCATCACGATGGCAATGTCCAGATTTCCATAGTATGCATTCACAATAGACCCAGAATTCCAAAGTATGCATTCACAATAGTCCCAGAATTCCATAGTATGCATTCACAATAGTCCCAGAATTCCATAGTATATATTCACAATAGTCCCAGAATTCCATAGTATGCATTCACAATAGTCCCAGAATTCCATAGTATGCATTCACAATAGTCCCAGAATAATATTTTAGTCCAGTGAGCGCTGTTTAGTTCCAACAAATAATCCAAACAAATGTCTACATTCAAATTATATCTAAACACAATATTAAACACATTTGCAGACTGATATTAACACAATAATATATTATTTTAATAATAAAATAATGAACATACTTACAAGTTTGGAGTTATTTATGGTTGTCTAGTTTAAGTCAGATGGTTGTGTACCTAAGTAAGTATTCTCAACTATTAACGATTTGAGTAATAAGGTCTGTCACATAAAAGGAGATAATTACTTACACATGATATTATTATTTAGAATCATGGAATCCCAAAACGTTTGTCCACTCGTAATCCGAAGAGCATGACCAGTATGGTTTGACCTGTAAATATAGTTACCTTTGGCTTATCGGTTCATTTGCGTGCGTCACTTCAGATTTCATTCACAATTCGAAAGTCTCATAAATAATTAAATATTTAGAGCAAAGTCACAACTGAACTCGGATCCCACTTAATACTTCCGGGTCAGCACCCAAATATTAATCACAGTCTAGTTTCTAGAGTATTTGTGCACTCCTAATTTGGTGGGTATGCCACTCCCTATGTTCGCCCCACGAGACTGCAAGTCATTTATATTGTTATTTGCAGACACTAAGCACGTAGTCGACGCATTTCTTAAGATGAATACCAAAACGTTTGTTCTGGAGTTAGTATTTACTTTTTCAATGCGACTTAATTGGAACCAGTTCATGTCTGAAAGAAACCAATCAGAAGCGACTTAATTGGAACCAGTTCATGCCTGAAACAAACCAATAAGAAGCGACTTAATTGGAACCAGATCATGTCTGAAACAAACCAATAA
This sequence comes from Unio delphinus, assembly GCA_029339505.1. Taxonomy (NCBI): domain Eukaryota; kingdom Metazoa; phylum Mollusca; class Bivalvia; order Unionida; family Unionidae; genus Unio; species Unio delphinus. The sequence continues at coordinate 8,731,980 of JAQISU010000179.1, read as the reverse complement.
GAAGCGACTTAATTGGAACCAGTTCATGTCTGAAACAAACCAATCAGAAGCGAGTTATTTGGGACCATATCTAGACTTCAAAATATGAAATCATTAAGTCATTTCTAGAAATATAATGTTATATGAGGTTCTATGTTCCTTCATATTCCTTATTTGTATTTTATTAGGGATTTGAATAATTAGTTTCACTTTCACACGCAGAGAACATCTCGCAGAAAATATTTAAATATTTATAATGCATAATTGTTCTAAAGCATCATGTCCGTCCTTATAGCATTGAAAGAAATGGTGTACTAGTTTGCTTGAAACAGATCTAGGCTTTCATATTTTCAATCAAATGTAAGATAACATTTTAATTAGACAAAAGATTCAATATTCCTTAATTGGTAATCATGGACACCAAACAATACTGCATAAATATAGTCAAAGACAAAATCCGTGACTTAATACACCAGCAGCATGATGCCTACCAATCTCTCAAATCTTTATGACTACAACGTCTAAATCTCGACTGAACCTTGCGGGCATAGATAGGTACTTAATGGAAAAAACCATGTAATAATATTTCTTAATTTTAATAATACCTACATTTGATCACGTCATGATTTTATCTTGTCAGTTTCGAAGCTTGCAATCAATTTTGTCAACGATGCTTGGCCGAAATACAACTTCAATCTCCTCATACGACCTAGCCCTGCTAGAACTGACCATCCATATGTACCTCATTTATTTCGTGAAACCGATTTATATTATTCGTCCGATACATACTCCATCGAGCGGGTAAGACTTTTGTGTACATTATAAACTATTCTGATTCAAAATTATATTAATTTGGAGCAGGCTACGTCCTCGCTTATCTCTATGTAACTCGTTTATATTGATGTTTGCTTTTGGAGTTACATCTAGAAATTGTAACCGCTGTTTAAGAGCTTCGCATAACGCAATTCTTGAGTATTTAAAACTTTGCTGAGAGCAAGAATAATACTAAACTACAGAGCTTGACTTTGAATAAATTGTGAGGAAGACCAAAGTACATAAAGGTCGAGATTGTGAGCTCAACGCACTTCGTGCAAAACATACTATCAAAAGTTTGTTATATTTTCATCTCCCAACTTCATTTGCAATCGTACAACATACTGTCCACTTATTTGACATAATTAATCATACCAGTTGCTTTCAAAAACATAGAATGAAAATGTAATCTCAAATTTGGGAAGTGATGCAAAATGAATTAATTCTGCAGGTCTAATGTTAAGAAAAATTATATTATCTGTCAAATCTGCATGTCGTATATGGCCAGTAGTACACTCACATCATGTCTTTTAAAACGTTCAACATTGAACTATTTTTTTAGGGCATTAGGATTCTCAGATGTACTTAAGATGGCTATCTGAAGCAACAACATTCGTATTACTGCAATACGTGATCTGTAAGATACGTTAAAACCATTTTTTTTTATTAGAGCCATACCACTAACCCCTCCCCCCCCCCCCCCCCGTTGGAGAGGTTCTTAACTTTTATTAAATTTTTTTACATAAGAAAAGCTTAATTTTTTTATTTTATTAAAACACGTTACACTCTTAAATTACCTTGTTCATAGAAAGCATATTTTGACCAAATCCTAGAAATAGATGCATTCATGCATGTTTAAGCTGGCACCTTTCTTGATAAGGGTATCAAAGAGAGTAGAACTCCTGTATAAGTTTGTGTACACAAACATAACTATAATATAATATTCTGACTTCACGTGAGACTCCTTACCAACTAATAATGATAATAAATGCACAAATGACATCACTTTGCGTAAAACACGCTTATGACAGGTGAATAAGTAATCACTACACACTCCGTTGCATAACATTCTTGTGAAAGAGGTTAATAATTATCAAGAGTTCTATCTATCTCAAAATATAATAATGTGCTTGGCGTTCAAACATGTTATATCCATAAACAAAAAATTTATCTCTTTCGACAAAGAGATCCAGTCATTTATTAGTATCACAGCTGGAATGTCGGAAAATAAGCACCCGAAAGTTTCATCGAATGAGTCATTAATCCAGAAAATCGAATGTTGCAGAAACCGCCTCACCAGTATTTTCCTCTTCTGCTTCGACTTCTATTTCTGTACCGCTCATGCAAATCTTGACGAAGATTGGGCGATCGTTTCCAACCGTCTCCTGGAGGTGGATGTTAAGGGTTCCCAAGTGAATGCAGGACTCATCCGTGACGTACACAGGATCATTTTCAGTGGATGCATAGATTGTTAAGGCAACAGAATCTTGCTCAAAATTTGCCGGTTGATGAGTACCTTCATACTGAGGTTCACCTGTTCTAACCGGATCCCCTATTTCTGCGAATTTTAAGAACACATCTGAGCATTGTTCTTCACCTTGATCTGTAAGGTACAACTTTTCCAAAGGGTGTTCATCATGGATAAATGGCACCAGAGTAGACATTCCATATGTGTATCTGCAAATCCTTTCAGCGATGCTGTTAGGCTTGTGTCCAAATATGACTGCTCCTTTGAGAACAGCCAAGCCAGGATCTGATGGAATGATTATCCTCTTCTGCTTAAAGTTGGTTTTTACGAAATCCTGCAGGATTGGTGATTCAGAGTAGCCGCCAACCATCAAAATCGTGGTTACATCCTGAACCTCTGGCTCATTAAACAAACTCTCCAGATGTTCTACTATCGCGATGCACGACTGTTGAAAAAAATCTGTTGCAACATCAGGTTCTATCCGTAACTTGTCACCAATCCAGCTAATGCGATTCTTATACTTTGATTTGGAAGCAATAATATCCTTGATTTCTTTTCCTCTTTTTGCTTTGCATATTTCGGCAAGGGCAATGGGGACTTTCATGTTAATTTTACCTTCCATATCGGGCTTAAAGGTTCTCTTTTTGACCTCGAACTCTCTGAAGAGATCCATGAGATCCGATTTGTCTTTCTTGTCAACTTCAATCATAACGTCATTTCCAATGATACCAGTTAGCAGATCGACGAAGGCTTTGTCTACCTTTGTTCCACCCCAATCACCACCACTAGCCCTGTGTAGTTCTCTAAGTTCTCCGTCATCCATCACTTCATGCACCGTTATATCAATTGTGCCACCTAAAATAGGAATAAGTGTGTGTGTGTGTGTACTGTAAATAATTATTAAGAAAAGAGTATCTACCTTTTCCCAACCCATGTGAAAGCTAAGGTATCTTTTGGGTCAATGGAATTAATCTTTGCGCCTATGCCACTATAGGGTTATATGAGCCATAATGGATCAAAGGTAATTTATCATTAGGCCTCCATTTCTACAGTAAACCTTTCCTATATCATTGAAATGATGGGAAGGTGTGAATGAAAAGTAAAATATATGCTAACTAGCCGTATATTTAAAATTTTGGAACGGTATGGGGTGTAGTTAAAAGATGATGTACATAGGTTTCAGTTCATGGGACGGTATGGGGATAAGGATAAATTGTAATCTTGAATTTAACCTACTACCAACACTCATTCATCTACTAACCAGAACGTTGTTTCATCGATCAAAACCTACTCAATTACTGATCAACATCTACACTTACGTATGAAATATGCCGCTTGAATGGGCAGCACCCAAATATAAAACGTTATAGAACGATGAACACAAACTTAACTATTAAACTACGCCATCATTTACTAATCATCAACTCGAGTGACTAATACGCTTTATCTTGCGACTAACACCCACACTTGCTAACCAACACGCTGTTTGTGGAGCCAATTCACATACGTCTACTGATCAACACCGTCTGATATACGTACCCTACTAACCAATGTCAACACTTACTAACGATCATTCCGCTGGAACTGATCACCACCCAGTGATCTATTTGCCACATTGAATGGAAAATCCCTTAGACTGAATACTTCTTAGTGGCCACAAACATGTATCCGAAATAGTTGTATTATTTTATATTATGATTGTTGGCACGGTGCTCTCAATATATTGTCAGACTCTATCTTTTTACAAAAAAATCATCGTTATGACATATAGTGGTTTGTTGACCATAACTGCGCATTAATGAGTAAATTTTAAATGCACTCTATCGGTTGTAATCTGAAACCGCCACAACAGAGCTCACTTCTAGTCAGAGATCTGAAGAGAGTCGTTCGAAAATATATTTACGGAGGACTTCTGGAGCAACTCCAGGCTACTCCACTCGATGTAAAAGTGAAGATGCCTGTTATGTCTGTTGGGAAAAAGGGCATTGCTAGTATACCACAATCTGGCAGAGAATAAGAATCTAAAAGGCACGAGAGACCACCCAAGAACGTGGAAAAGAGAGAAAAAAGAAAAGATTTGAGATTCCGAATAACAAACAGAAGAACTCATTCAAGTACAGAAATTCAAAGCAAGGCAAAAGCAGATAAAGCAAAAGAACACAATGTTGTAAAGAAGTTCGTAAATGTACAGCAGTAAACAGAAGTACAAAATAGATTTTGTGATGTGTTTTTAAGTTTCATTGTGAATTTCATTTAAGAAATCTACAAAAATGTGTAAATATCTTGAATTTGCTTTTTAGTGCTGAGCATATATGCGACACATTTAAAAAAAATGATGGATCTTGTTTTCTCTGATTTGGCAATGGTGAATAACATCGCTCTTCCAAGAGATGCGGATGAACCCGAAAAAGTACCGCTGTATCTTGAAAGAATTTTCAGCTTCATGTATGATAGTATATAAGTACGTTTATTTCTCTAATGTAAGAATCGGTCTACTCTTTTGCCTCTTATTATTTCAGTGCTAGGGTCGCTAGGATTATAAGCCTGATGGGTGGTAGCTTTGCTTACAAGGGTATGGCAGGGAAGATAAAGGGGTAGTAGTGTATGTATAGTTTTTGTGCGCGTGTCGATTGATCAATCGTTTGAGAGAGAGAGAGAGAGAGAGAGAGAGAGAGAGAGAGAGAGAGAGAGAGAGAGAGAGAGAGAGAGAGAGAGAGAGAGACTCATTCCATCATAAAGTGTATCTATCTTAATATTGTTTAAAAGACGATGGTTATAGGGGTAGTATTGGGATATAGTTTTGTTTATTAGATCTAATTGCATGAATGAATGTATTGTGTGAGTCTGAGTGCACCGTGTGTGTATTATAGTAATCCATCTGTTACTATCCAGTCACTCTCCGATGATAGTATATAAGTATTTGGGAATAGTGTGTTAGCATTTCGAAAGATTTCTCTCCAAAGCTCCATGAGTGACAGGATATGAGTATTTTCATGTTTATGAAGTGTAAATATTCCAAACATTTCCTCTGCTTTTTATTCACTGCTGGATATCAGGGCTTTTAAGTGTAGTACGGACAGTTTTGTTTACAAATGAACGGTAGGAAAATAATAGGTGTTGTAGAAGTGTGTGTATATAGTGTATTTGTGTTATTGCTTATAGTCCAACATCAGCAGTAACTGTCTTAAACCTTTTCTTCGTCTTAGTCCAACATCGCTGCCGTTGTCGTCCTTGTTGTACTTGTTGTGTTGTACTTGTGTGAACCCACAACAAGCCTTTGTATATCAAAATGTTAAATTTTTAAAACAAATTGTGCATTTTTTAGAAATAATTTTTAAAACTTTTAAAGTTAATGGGGATGTTTTAAAAAATCACATATCAATCTTCTCTTAGATTAGAATTTTAGTGTTACTTTTAGTTTACTTTTAGGACTTTTCAGTCAACGCTAAATTTCAAATCAATGTCGGAATTTTACTTTTTGATATTATACTAGGCAATAATTTTATATTATTCGGAATGTTTTCAGCCTTCGCTAAAGGCGGTAGAATTTTCAGAATTTTAATTGGTTTTAATGACATTCTCTCTGCTTTGGATAGCGGAAAGATTACAGTCTGTACCCTCCTTGATTGTCTGCAGTACTTGACACAATAAACCATGATATATTACTTCACCGCCTCCAGCATGTATTTGGCATTCACAATACAGCCTTACTGTGGTTCAAGTCCTACTTAGTCAACAGGACACAAATTGTATCTGCAAATGGAATACACTCCATCCCAGTTGATCTATGTTGTGATGTTCCACAGGGACCTCTTGTCTTCTTCATATACACTCAGCCGCTCTCAAGAAATTCATCACCCAGTGCGAATTGTTTAGTAAGACGTGGATGTTGGGTAATAAATGAACGGTGTTGGTCAGTAGATGTTCCATGCCTCGTCAATCAGAAGGCTTTTTTGTAATTAAGAGGCTGTTAGTTAGTAGATGAGTGGGTGTTGGTGTCTCAAATGACCTGTTGATTGGTAAGTGTGGGCGTTGTTCAGTAGATGAGTAGGATTTTGTCACTGAAACTACGTGTTCGCTAGTACATCTGGGCGTTGACTGGGTTTTGGTACATCTGGACGCATGTCGTTTAGTAAGTGTTGGTGCAGGTTAGTAGAAGAATCAGTGTTGTTTAGTAGATGACAGGGTAATGGATAATGTGCACTCGTGCGGCGTGGGGGTTTAAAAGTGTGGGTGTTGCTTAGTAGACCAGTGGCTATTGGTTAGTAGATGAATGTTATTTTATTTAGTCACATGGCGCATTCGTTAGATGTGTAGTTTCAACATTACACTTTGCTTTTGTCCCCATACAGTCCCATCATCTTAAACACATGGACTAGCTTTATAATGTCAAAATTGAGGCGTAGTGATCTCATGGTGGCCCATTGGACCCAAGAGTGCCATAAGCCTGGTGTTAAATTCCTATGACCGCATAGTACCCCAAATTACAACTGTTGATACATTGACATACTGTATAACATTGTTCTCGAATCAATACATAAATAACTTTAGGCAGTCGTTAACGTTTGAGAATAACCACGATTAAGTACTTTAGTTGCATGATATGCGATAATCGTTGTCTCTAATTGTCTAAAACTCTTCAACATACGACATTTGTAAATATTGATCATATATTGTTTTCACTGTATTATGCAACAAGGTAGAAATATTTTTGTATTCCAGATATTACTAGGTATTTTAATGAAATAGTTCTATTAAGTGCACGATGAAGGACGTTTCTCATTTTGTAGCAAGAATAATTAACAAACCTCCTGCATCTAGAACGAGGTACTTTGATCCCAACTTGAATGGCTTGAAGCCACCCTCTGTTCCGGATATCATTTTTAAAGGCAGGTGCTGACAAAATATAGACGCAGCTTCAGGCTCTAAAGCTATAAGTAGCTGGTCTCCAGGAATGTCAGCCTGAAATTGAAAGACAAAAATTCAGATGTAATATATATTAGGAAGAGATTTAATCTTCCCGCCTTTTTTTTATCAAACCAGGCTTATACCAATCATCTGCATTTTAAATCAGAATTGGTTTTTAAAATATCTCATTCTCCTACAAGAAAGACTACATATCTAACTAAGTAATGAAGATGAAACAGCTATCATAATGATGTCCCCAAAATATATATATATATATATATATATATATATATATATATATATATATATATATATATATATATATATATATATATATATATATATATATATATTTGTTATCCGCCCTTGTTATTGGCAGCTTATATTCCACATTACTTGTAATGAGCCGGTAGGTAAATGGCTTTTCGTTGGCTTAGCGTTCATGTATGTTAATGGCAAAGCTAACAAAGTGTTTCTAGTGCTCTACTTTTCTTATTAAAACCATCTTTTATGTTTAAATCATAAGTGTGTATTATATTGATTTATTCACCCTAAAAGAAAACAAGAAACTAAAAAAGCAAGAAAATCAACTTATCAATATGCAAAGTTGATAGTAAATAGCCACGAAATGCATTCAACTACATTTTGCAGCGGACACACTCGGGGATGGGAGGAGTTCATTCACTAGACGAATACACAGCTGCCTGTAGTAAATACGAACTCAGTTAAAAAGTGCAAATATATGTATTTGTATGTGATATAAATAAAATATATGAACATTATACTTGTTGTATAAATGTTTCGCTCAAAGGAAACTCGGCAAGCCTTGTGGTATATATTTGAATACTTGATACATCATATATATAGTCAAAAGTCAAATATGTCAGTTGTTTAGGATGGCTATCTGTCAACAAAAAACAGAAGACGCTCTGATAAATTCTATAAGTAAACGAGCTATCAATGGAATGGTGTTTAAAATGCATTCCTACCTTTTCAGCTGCTTCTCTCATGAACTGCTTGGCAGCGTCATTCCAGATGGCAGGAACTGTTAAGACATATCTTATGTCAGTCCTCTCTATACCAGAGATGCGATCTTGGCAGGTCTTAAACAAATGGTCTACTAGATACTTAAGACACGAGGAGAATACTAACATTGCCGACAGTGCCTTTCCATTGTCAGACTCCAGATTAAAGTTTCTATTAAGAGACTAAAAATAAAAGCGCCATTAATTAAGACCCTTTTGAAAATGAAGCCAATTAATTATTTTGTAAAGTTCTCTATGTATCATATTTCTTTCTGATGGCTTGTCATTGTAAACATTCAGTTCAGTTTCGACGTTCCTGTTCTTTCCGTTAGTCATAGCTTCACATGAAGTCTAAATTTTAATATTATACAACTTTTGTATAAATTAAATCCATTGGAATCGTTCCCATAAGTTAAAACACTATTTAAATAGATAAGTATTTCAGGAGAAGGAATGTAGTTATTTTCTGTGTTCATGGTACCTACCATTTTGTCATAGAGCGTCATCTTGAACCTTCGGAAGTAATACCATCCATGTGCTTCGTCATCTGCGGCTAGGTCTGCATATTTATCCTCCGCTTCATAGCCGAAGGAGTGGAATTTCTTGTGTGGGTCGAAAAGGGCACATGTTGGGGCCTTTAGAGATACCAAGCTTCTTGACCCAGCATTCCATACGTTTGTGGATATTTTACACGGGTCTTTCTCATAATCGTTCCGGAAAGAAAAACCATAGCCGGAATACGTAGTTCCAAAGTCTATGGCTGCCACAAGTAGACATGGTCTCATGGACATCGCCATCTTTAATCCTTCTTCTCAGAGGTAAAGACTCGGATGAGATGATCTGTAACATAAATGTATGCAATGATAATCGCTATGTTTATTGTACCAACGCTTGGAAACTTTATTATGAATTAAATAATGAGTTGCGCTTAAATATCTTCTACTGTAAAAGCGACATTTACACATTTTATTTTTTTTCCTTTTTTTTTTCGTTGGTTATACATTGTATTTCCAAGTTACTGTATTTTTAACTTTTTTTTTAAAAAAAAATCAACCGATCATAAATCGTATGGGCACCTGAGATTCAATGTCTGTGTGTGTACGCATTATGGCAGAAAGGAGTCTACTACAGTTATTTTACAAACAACTTTCTTCTGAAAAGTCCGATCTCGTATCCACCCCTATAATCCATTGTAAATTCATGTTACATCAGCATACAAGCCTATGCTAATAAGAAAGATGCTTGAAAACTACATTCTCGCACTTGATTAGGTTAGAGAACAGGACATTTTGTGTCCGACTTTTGGGTAAAAGTGTATCTCTGTAGAAACAACTAGGTAGATCGTTTTCAACGGTGTTTCGTGCTTGAAAAAATGAGTTGATGTATAAAAATGTTAAAGTTTGACGGATAGGCCTGTAAGAATGCCTTTGTCAAAATATATTCGGTGGAATGCTTTAACGTGTCAATGTCGATTAAGGACGAAAAGTATTTCACAGTGAAATATGGTTGTATCATTCATGCTGAGATTCACCATTCCAATTTTGTGAGTGTATGTGTGAGTGTATGTATGTGTAAGTGTATGTATGTGTGAGTGTATGTATGTGTGTGCATGTATGTGTGAGTGTATGTATGTTTGAGTGTAAGTATGTGTGAGTGTATGTATGTTTGAGGGTGTGTGTGTGAGTGAATTGTGAGTGTATGTATGCGTGAGTGTATATATGTGTGAGTGTATGTATGTGTGTGTATGTATGTGTGAGTGTATGTATGTGTGAGTGTATATATATGTGAGTGTATGTATTTGTGAGTGTGTGTATGTGTGTGTGAGTGTGAAATAATACGCTGAATATGCATTGCTTAAAACTGCTACTTGAAATTGCAACAATTGCTCATGAATCAAAATAAACAAGAGTGACATATTTTATATATTGCTGAGGTACTATTCTAAGCTGGATCCAGATAGCAAATTTAATGAGTGTAGTTGACATAGTGTCTAAGATATAGAGGGTGTGACAAACGAATCTATTGAAAATTAAAAGTCGTACAGCATAAACAAATAGGTTTCAGTGACCTATATTTGGAATGTTTAAGTTACACTAGGATAACACAACATGCAAATAATGACGATGGTGCGTGAAACACATTTAACGATATGAAATATGTCACGAACATGTAACGAATAAACAGCAACTACTACTTCTACTACTACAACCACTACTACTAACAAAATTAAAACTAATAATAATAATACTTATTATTATTATTACTATTATTATTATTATTATTATTATTATTATTATTATTATTATTATTAAAACGGCAATAGTTGCCAGAGGTCTACTTCCTATTAGGTTGATCCAAAGGATAAACTCGCCAATAACAAGGAAGCCTTTCAACTTGTATTAAAAGGAATTGGTGATGAAAGAATAAGCCGTTTCTCCGGTAGAAAAGTAAAGGTGATGGATATTTCTAAGGCCTTGTTTGATTGGAATCTGTGTTAATCTATAAAATATAGTAATTTATCATTTACTTTATATCTAGATAATGAATTATATAGAGAAAAATACGAGTATGAACGTACCGGGTGTGGCTCAGTAGTATTAACCTAGATATTCAGCTAGAATTTCATCGCAGCTCACATCTGAGACATCTACCTCAACAAGACCATGAACGCAATAACTGTGATCATAAATCCTGGTTCATGTCACAGTTTGTTAATTTCTGCAGGTACAAAACGTTCGACCGGTTCAGGGTAGTTAAACCAAGTTTGCCCATCAGCCGTATTTCTATTACCCTTTAATATGGAATATTTTTGTTACCTATTTATTTGCACAAAAATATATTTTTTCTTGTCAGCTGCTTGAATGCAAGCTGATTGTATAACAATCGAGCGCATTAAGTCAGTAGAAATCAAGGAATTTGTATAAAATCATGGCGACCTAAATTAAACCCAATTCTGCAAAAAATATCTGAGGCATTGTCACTTTGATTCTAAAGTCATTGTAAACTATGGGTATTGACGTCATCATCAATAACACGTCGCATGCGAACATACGCATATAGCCGTAACTTCTTTTACGAGACGGTATAAAAAAAATTGTGGTCGCTGTATATTATAGTGTCTTTGCTACATAAAGTTCCTCCCTGGCAAGTGTTTTCAGGTAACCATCAGGAGTGATATCGTTTTTGCCAACATTTTTTGCTCATTTTTAATATAATTGTTAGCACGTTTGACAGAATACATCTTTACTTTGAGGCCGACAAAACCATTACGATGATTTCCTGGAACCTCATTCTTAAAATTTCCAATGACATTTTTATTTTGAATCATCTTGCGGTTTGGTATCTTTGGGTGAGACAGATAAATCGAAACGCTCTTTTGCGAAAATCATGTCTACTTAGATATCTTCGTTATCGAGTTCATAACATAACCAGTTTGTGTCGGTAAAAAGCATCTTGATTTTGTTGTCATAGTTTTGTTTTACGTACCCAGAGTCAAAATCGGACATTAACAATTTGGACAACTCTGAAAGTGGAATTCCCCAGTAAATGAACTTGTTGACGAGAATACCCGTTTTCTTCCTATGATTCACTACAAAGTTTCATTAAATATCTCCATTGCGACAATTCCGGCATAGGCATTTGATTTGTTGGAGATCAGTGAAATTCCACCGTGAAACCATTTTTTGACACAACTATACTTCTCAATATTGGTGATTTGTTCCAATCGGACTTCAGACAACTTTAACGCGCCATCCTAACACAAACATGGAACTGAATAATAGAAATCAGAGCCTAGCCCGTAAAAAGACATGCAGGGTTCACAAAATGTTTTAAAATCCTATCCGCAAATAAAAGGATTTATTTGGTTAACTTAACAATGAGAATGTTTCTGATCATGCCTGCATAAATGCTTGCAATGTCTGTAACAAAGTTAATACCGAAAATCTGAGCCCATATTATGGAATAAATCTGACGTCTGGTGCAGCTGTCTAACGTTTTTAATCTCTGTATCTGATGGATTCTGACTGTCAATATTCAGTAAGATCATGAACGAACCGGATTATATTTGGAAGTACTTATGTCGCATCTTGAGAAGCAAGAACAGTCCAGTTAAAAACGTTTTGTGAAAATACATCTATCTTCCTTCTAAGGGTCAGAAATCATTTTTTACACCAGCATATTTTATATAAAAAGTACGGACTGGTTTAGTAATAAAATGCGATTCAGTTTCCTCATCAATGATCGTAAGTATACAAAGAATGTTTCTCATACCAGATATAAACACAGCTCAGTTGAGAAAATATTTTGTATATCTCATTTAGGTCTCGTGTTATGTATATCTATATGTTTTTACAATTTTGTTCATAACTGTAAATTGTAGTGTTTATCTGTAAAGAAGATATTATTTACTATTGTATAGTATCTTTTTTATAATAAATAAAGATATTAAGAGTGTCTTTAAATTGCATAGAAAATACACATAGATGTAAAGTTTCAAATAATAAACATGTTTTCGAGTTTGGAGTTATTTATGGTTCACTAGCTATCGTATCGGGAAAAAAAAGTTTTATTTCTGATAAGATTGCTTGTTTGGAATTCCTATTTTTTTAGAATAGTACATGCAAAAAGAGAGTGATAATAATAAAACTGTACACAGAATACTTAAAAATGCGACTTATAAATTCTGCAACGGTGATTATTTTAATTTCGTTTTACTGGCATATACATTTGGTCCTTAACAAAATTAGACTATAAAGAAACAGCTAGACTCTTCAGCTTATTTTATTAGATTACTTTATTGTATTCCCTATCCGGGCCTCCATTCCAATTCGTGGAAGAGATCAATATATGTACCATTGAGACTGCTACATGAGGCACATTGTTTAGTCCCGGGCTTGAATTTTAGAATATCCACAACCGAATGTTCTGTTATGATCTCAAAATAATGACCAGTTACGTAATTATATGTTTGTTTGTTTGTTTGCTTAGGAATTTAACGTAGCTTTTTAACAATTTTTCAGTCATATCGCTACGATATCTGCAGTGAGCCAGTTTATAGTGATGTCTAGCACTGGGGCATCATACCGCAGACATGTAGCATGATGTCCCACCCAGTCACATTATCCTGACACCAGGTAGACCAGTCCTAACACTAACATCTTAATTGCTGAATGCCAAGCGAGGTAGCTATTAGTACCATTTTTGTAAGTCTTTGGTATGACTTGGCCGGGGATCGAATCCACGACCTCCCGCTTCCGCGGCGGACACTCTAACCACTAGGATACCGGAGCGGTTCGTAATTATTGGTAATATTTGGTTGCCATTATAACCGCTCACTGTGTATTATAGAAGATTTGTAGACTGCCTTTCAAGTAAGTCGTGCGAAATATGCCATAAGTATCATTCACACTCGCTAGCATTCTTCCAGTGTTCAAGAACAAGTAAAATCCTCACATTTTTTTTTCCTCCAGCAAATTAAGAATAGCCCTCCACCCCAACCCCAACCCCACTAAACCGAAAGATTAAAAAAAACATACCCCCCCCCCCCGAAAACAAGAACAAAACAAAAGAAAACAAGGAAGCAAGGCATGTGCTAAAACGTTCAAATACAAAATGATACCTACCGAGTAAAACAAACGCTCTACTGCTTTTCAAATGCTGTATGAGAATTATTATTTTTGCTCACAGCTATTTTAGTCATAATACACAGCAGGATTTATTAACATTTTACTTCCTGGTCTTTTTAACCGTTAAGTAGACGATCAATATTGCTCAAAACTAGAATGAATACAATGGCATGTGCCTTAAGGGACTTACGAAAGGAAGATACAAGCTAACACTTCACTTCAACGTCGTTGTTCTTGGTGTTGGTGGTAGGTTTTAGCGACACGTTTTAACACATTATTGACTATATCATGCCGAAAAAATCTCAGCAAAGTTCCCTTTGCATGGACACACAAAAGCAACAGGCGCTGGCGAACTTAGGCGGTTAATGAACCAGAAGCCCTCGGATTACGAGTCCGTGACTTTACTAACTTAGCTACCATAGCTGGTACTTGCACCACACACAAATGTTAACGATAACGACCCTTTCATGAAAATTTTAATATCGAACAAATTAGCCACTAAAACATTTTTATCCATCTCGTGTTACAACCGTTCGGGTATAATTGAAGTATTTGTCTAGTTGGAGGTCATGATACACGTCTTACATTTGTGCGAGTCACATGTATGAAGACATATTTTTATATGATATACGAGCTACTAGTTGTCATATCTACTGGTCGAAGACCACAAGAGCCTTTTGATGATCCTATGTCCGGCGTACGTTGCCTGTTGTTTGTTATTGGTAATCATTTTGGAATACTTGTATTAAAGTAACAAAAGTTGGTCCATAGCTTCACCATGAGGCATTTTTTGGTGCAAATGATAATGGCCGCCATGACAGTCATCTTGAAAATCTTATGATCTGAACTCCCTTTATTTTCATATTAAATTGGGACTATTATTAAATACTGGTCCTAAACGAAACTGGTAACCTTGAGACATCCGTATATGGCCGCCAAGGCTGCCATCTTAAATTCGTCTTTTTACTACTCTTCTTGAATGCATGATTGCACAAATATCGGGTTTCATTAAACGATTTCTTAAGATAAGTAGTTAGCTATGAATAAAAATGGGTTGATTGGACCATCAATGTGGCCGCTATCGTTAAACTACTGTAATCGCTATTACTTTTGAGTAGGTATATATAATTATCAAGGGGTGTTCACTAAAACGCTACATCCTACAGGCCTATAATGTCGATTTGACCTCCAATATGACTGCTACCTTGAACATTTAAAAAATGCTCAGCACTTACAAAGAATATAACGAAGGAACAAATTAATTTCTCCTGAATTCCTATATAAAAAAAACTCTTTCGGCTAGTAGTATCAGATCCTTGTTTTTCAGTCTTTAAGGATCACTGGAGTGTGGTTCTTTGTATTTAAAAAAATCCAGTGTAGATGTATTCAACATAGACTTTTCTTACAAAAATCTATCAAATTGGTATTTAAAAAAAGGAAAAATGACAAGAACCAGAAAATAACAGAATTCGATTTTAACAATCCCTGAATATTGATTTTGTTTACAATAATCCATTTGTGATGTATGCAAGCTTTGTATTAGAAGGAGAACACAAAACAATTTTAAATCCAAAAAAATACGAGACTAGCAGTATCTGATAATCATTCGATCCGTTTTACATTCTCTTCTTTTAAGTAATGCATATTTTTTTTGTATATAATGTCATTAAAACAATACGGTTGCTGGGTGGTACGGGTGTTGGTGGGTGGGACAATATTATAATGGTATTAAAGTAATTACGTTGGTTGTTGTTGTTGTAGGGTTTAATGCCATTTGCAGCACATTATAGGCTATACATGGCGGCCAGTATTATTGGTGGAGGGAGAACCCGTTAAGAACCACCGACCCATGATAAGCTACTGGCAAGCTTTCTCACATAACTACATTAGCCTAATCTTAGACTCGAACCCACGCAGACAGAGGTGAGATGGCAGTGATCCGTAACGGAGAGTGCTTTACACCACTCGGCCATTCGGGGCCCTTTTAATTGCGTTGATGGGTGCCGCGGAAGTTTTATGGCACTTATTCTACTGACGTAATTAAAATTAAATTTTAATAATTCAAACATATTCTAGGGTTGTTGGAATGTTTTCATTGCCATAGCAAATTAGGAGAATATGCATTGGAGGGTAATGAAGGGTCTCTGCTTACACTATCTTTTGAAATCAGGTGGTCCTAATAGACTTAATATATACAACTATAATTGCAAGGTTGACACTGACGGTAAAGTCTGGTACGTATTAGTCGTGAAGAATATTTGGTTAAAATTCACTTGAGTGGAACCTCAAGGCCATATTTAATCACTTAAAATCCAGTTTATATTATATTATACAATTATTATTATTATTATTATTATTATTATTATTATTATTATTATTTTACATACATTTATTAGCATTAAAGATCATTGGTAGTTAGTTATCTACCATCAAAGATTAATACAGCCAATTATTAAATTGGTAAATTTTCTATATTCATGTACTAGTATTATTGTTTGGAAAGTATTACGTCACTAATCTTATTCATTGTTTATGATATGTGCTTTCTCAACTGATATAGCTGATTAGTATAATAATAAATTATTGACCAATAACCATTTAGGATAACACAATATTGGAAAGGGCAGATGGAAATCAAGTATCTTTTGTTTAGCCCAGGACACCCATTTATGAGCGTTATGTACAGGCAGTCAAAAAAGGTTTGAATATGTACTTAAATATTGACACGACCAAGCCATTTGCAGAAAACTGATATGATTTTATGTAACTCCAAAGAGCAATCAGAGCAGTCTCAACAAATAAGGGACACAACTCTTATCTTTATTTTATTAATAGTGACCTAGTTTTCTTTTCTTTATATTAGAGACCCAGGAATGACAACATTACCTGGCCCTTTGACCCCATTGCCTCAAACAGTGACACTTTGACAGATTCTAACATGCGGACGCCCTTGAAGTGAAATTTTCAAAACGTTTACCTAAAGGATATTACGTACATCGATGACTACTATTTGTTCAAGTCAAGAATTATCAGCTTTTCTTATTTGTATCTTGGTATAAGACTTTAATATACACGGTTAGTATTAATACATTTTACGAAGTCAGATACTTCTTGCCTACTCTTGCTTGGCGGATGTGGATGGGTATACAGCAAATAAATGATGTTTGACAGTCATACACGTATAATGAACGTGACACATAATGTAACTAGAAACCAATTTCAAGTAATTTAGGACCAGAATAGAGATAAAGCCTATTTTCATTGCCGATATCTATTTGACCAAATATTTAATTAAGGAAACACTAAAATATTCATATATTCCTTTACCGCTGCGTCTCATCTCAGATAAGGCAGGTCTGCAACAAAGCCCACTACTATATTACTTCCGTGTTTTTCTTATTTAACTTTTGTTTCATTTCGTATGAAACGCCATTGATTCACATGACATGACATGATAATTTTGAGTGTGGTTACTCTGCAAAGAAGCTGACAATTCTCTATGCTTGCAAATTCAATTATACAGAGTAAAATATATAAATAAGCTTACCTGTCTAAGTTGGTGACTTATTAGTCACGAGTATAGTGCTGCCCTCGCATTTGATACGACTGCTCCGGATATCAATTTTGTGACACAGAGGCTCATCAAGGGCTTAAACATCAATATCATACAGATGTTGAAAATTCGTTGTATAGATATTATAGTGGTAGAGTGGCATAGTTTTGGATATAAGAGGATGTTTGTGGGGTTTACTGATATTGAAGGTATATGAATGTATGCGGAATCCAACTCGAATTTTTTATGGTACGTTTAGAACAACAAACATTCGGTACTTGTAACAATATTTCTCGGTTTGATGATGAAGGTGATGATTTTGGTGATGATCATGAATGATGATGATGATGATGATGATGATGATGATGATGATAGTCATGGTGAGCGCATATTATCTCACTCAACTCCATTTATGATTAAAGTCCTTTAAGGCAAAACTTACGGTTCAAAATTATATTCTGCTGACCATCGAAATTAACAGAAGGGGGGTAAAATAGAAAACTATTTTCTAAAAATCCTAATTTTTTCTCCTACAATCTTCAATACAGTTTAACATCCCCTAATTAACAAAACTATGCACCTCTATCACTATAATATTCTATACAACGCTAACAGTGAAGTGTTAGGAGAGAAAAACGGTCGGAGTAAATAGATACCATACGCACGATCATTTATTATCTCAGATACAACGCTAATAGTGTTCACATACTATATCTCAGATACAACGCTAATAGTGTTCACATACTATATCTCAGATACAACGATACAACGCTAATAGTGTTCACATACTATATCTCAGATACAACGATACAACGCTAATAGTGTTCACATACTATCCAAATAATCATAGTATAGCTCTCCCACTACATATTCAAACATAATAACATAATATATATATATATATATATATATATATATATATATATATATATATATATATATATATATATATATATATATATAAAGACATTGCGAAAAATAAGCAAAATGCATATTGCCATTAATTGAGCAGTATCTTTAGAATTCACGTAGGTACTTAGAAAGCCACGAACTTTCCTAATCTAGATCTTCGGAGTTAACTTGATACAATAGAAAATCAGTCCTTTTGAAGCAGTATACACTGATCATGGTGATTACAAAATAATATCATTAAATATTTTAAAAGAGCAAAAGTGTGAAATAATTTTCGCACATTGTTGCCATTATATTATATATGAGTACAATAAAGGCTCTGGTAATATAAACAAGAATGGAAAAAGAAAGTTTCAAAATGTTAAGCTATTAATTTATATTTATATTACTTGAAAGGGTTGCCCCACAATGTGGTTATGTATAGGCGGTGGCATGCCCAACATTTTGTGAACATGCTCATGTGGGCACATTTTCGGGTTACAAACTGTCCACACAAGTATTAACACAAGCACCTGGACGTCTCCTGGCAAGAAAAATCCCCAAAGTGCGCATCAATAATAAGTGATTAATTAAAAGGTATAATATTATAAGATATGAATGTCCATGTCTTCTCGTTGGAAAAAATGCAATGTGGGCAGCAGTATGTGAATGAATACTGTTGGATACATGCTGATCATGTTGGAAAGAGTGGTGAGTCAGTTTGCGTGGAAAAATTACATTGTGCAAACTTTTGTACGAATAAACTGAACTGCATGTGTTAGCAGAATCAATCGTGATTTTTTTTAAATGAGATAAATCAATTCCTATGTGTATAATGGCAAACACTTATGAGTATTGGAAAAAAAAATAATTGCCATTTTGACGACTGTATAAGTTTTGATCATGTACCTATGGCAACGAGGTATGACTACATTGAGTATGCTAAATTCAACCCATCGATGCTACTTCTAACTTGGCTTGAGGAAGTGGCTGATCATTAGAAAACTACAATCGACATTTTTCAGCTACATGAAATGAAGTTATCCAGTCAAGAAATCTTGTGAGGGCGGAGAGGACTTTGCAACCACTGTAGAATGATACTAATTTTTGTAATGCAATGCACACAATTCCTGAGTTCTGCAGATTGATGAGAAGTATCTAGAAATGTGAATATAATATATGGTATACCTAGGTGGGTAGGCTGGGCTCGTTCAGGCTGCTCCTGCATCCAAACTGGTGCCAAATATCATGCTCTGCATTCCTTTGGACCCAACCAGCAAGGTCAATAGGGGGATCCTAATGTATGGGCAGCCCAGGATTTCCATACTCCACGCCCAGGCTGGCGCCCTGGAGAGGTCACTCCAGTCTTGCTGCTGAGTGAGGAAACTACAGGCAAGCTGACATTTTAGGGGTTATAAGTACCACACGATTGGCGTAGGGAAGGAGCGCCACGGTTCAGCTTTACCGGTGGGAGGGATCATCATGCCCCACTGGCCGGCTACCGCCCGCCTCAAACCGGACAGACCCGGTCAAAAAGATGTTGACCCGCCGTCGTCTGCATACTCCAGTGGGTGTCTGGAGCTCAGTATGTTGCTCAGCAGAACATGCAGACGGAAATTCCACACCAGACAAAAGAAATAAGGAACCAATAAAGAAGACTCCAGCTCTTTGATTCGCAAGCTGGAATATGCGCACCATATGCACAGACATCTCCAGCGACCTCAGGGAAGTGGACGACACTAGGAACACGGCCATCAATGAGAGAGAACTCTCAAGACTAAATATCATCATAACTGCCCTCCAGGAAACCAGTATCGCCTCTAGTGGCTCCATCAGAGAGGAAAACAACACCTTCTTCTAGTAGAGAACCCGGGGAGCCCCGCCAGCACGGAGTGGGCTTCGCCATCAGAAACAATCTCCTGGCGTCGGTTGAACCTTCCACGGGGGCACTGAGCGTCTCTTGTCTATCCGCCTTACCACTTCTGCAGGTCCTGTTAACATCATCAGTGTCTCTGCCCCCACTCTCACGTCTTCAGAAGACACAAAGAATCAGTTCTATGGGCAGTTTGACGAACAGATACAAGGATGCCCCAACACGAACCATTATTCCTCCTCGGCGACTTTAATTCCAGAGTAGGTGCAGACTAAGAGTCATGGCATACCTGCCTCGGATATCATGACACTAGAAAGATCAACGAAAACGGTCAGAGACTGCTGAATCTGTGCACCTACCATGGCTTGTATATGCGTCACAAACACCTTTTTCAAGTGTAAGCCACAACACAAAGTGTCATGGAAATACCCCAGGTCTCATCCCTCGCACCAACTTGAATTGGTCATCACTAGGTACTCTGCTATTAACAGCGTCCTCTCCATCAGAACCTACCACAGTGCAGACTGCGACTCCAACCATACCCTCGTGAGCAGCAGGGTGCGACTACAGCCAGACACACTACACCGTTCAAAACCAAGAGTTCTCCCCGCATAGATAATGCGCAGATGTTGATTCCCTCCAAGGTGAGGAGAATGTTTCCGCCTTGGACAAGGCTCTCCAGGACCTGCCAGAGCACAATGACAGCCAGGTGAAACGCCAGGAAGGGTGCTATCTACAATACATCCATGACCTCGTTTGGCAAGAAGGGACGACCCAGCCAGGATTAGTTCAACTCGCACATATCAACGATGGAACTACTAATGGAGGCGAAGGGAAAAGCCTTCATAGCTTACACAAAAATGTCATAATGAACGGACGCTTGCTGGTCTCAGAAGTGCCTGAAGCAGCATCTAACGCATCGCTAGACAGTGCGCGAACGAGTACTGGTAACAACTGTGTGAAAGAATCCAGTTCAGTGTCGAGTCCGGAAACATCCAAGGTATTACAGTGGCATCAAGAGAAGGCTCTAGGCTCTACAGTGAAAGAGGTCACTCCCCTGAAATTTCTGAAGGGAGAGAAGATCAAAAAAGACCGTGGGCAACAGATAGCCAGATGGGTGGAGCACTTCTCAGAGTTATACTCCCGAGAAACGTAAGTCACCAATGCAGCTCTCAGCAGCATAAAGAATCTTCCCACTATGAAGGAGCTTGACAAAGTGCCAACTTTAGAGGAACTCAGCAACGTAATTTAATCCGAAACGACAATGCACCATGTAGTGACATCATACCGCACGAAGCTATCAAACGTGGGAAACTAACATTGATTCAACCATTGCATGAGATACATTGCCTCTGCTGGAAGGAAGGAAGGAGCAGTCCCCCAAAACATGTGCGACGCCTCATTTATGACCCTTTACAACAAAAAAATGTGCAACCACAGTGACATATAATTACAGAGTGATCTCGTTCCTGAACATCGTTGGTAAATTGTACGCCCGCATCATACTCAACAGGCTGCAGTTGCTGGCGGACCGTGTACACAGAATCTCAGTGCGGCTTCAGAGCAGGTAAGTCGGCGAAAGACATGATCTTTTTTCTGCGACAACTCCAAGAGAAGGGCAGAGAGCAAGGCAAAACAAAATAAACAACCCCAACTCTGCAGCATGATAATCTTTTTCCATGCGGATATGAAGGGAACAGTCCTGTGTAATGGATCCTCCTCAACATAATTGCTAATAAACAGCGGCGTGAAGCAGAGCTGCGTGCTGACGCCAACCCTTTTTCGAGATCTTCTCATCGATTCTGTCACACGCCTTCGACTCATCCACTCATCCAATGATGACATATATATATATATATATATATATATATATATATATATATATATATATATATATATATATATATATATATATATATATATATATATATATATATATACACACACACACATACACCCCAGGTCGACGGGAGGCTGTTCAACCTGTCACGACTGTGCTCGAAGACCAAAGTGAGGGATGTGCTCGTCAGGGAGATGCTTTTTGCAGATGACGCGGCTCTTGTGGCCCACACCGAGGAAGCCATCCAAAGACGGAGAGGCCATTTCGCTGATGCCTGCATGCAGTTTGGGCTGACAATCCGCCTGGAAAAGATAAACGACAACGTGCAAAATACCACCATTGCCCCTTCCATCAAAATCAACGGTGTCACCCTGGGAGCAGTCAACAACTTTACCTACCTGGGCTCAACCATCAGCAACACTCTCTCGCTTGATAAGAAGCTGGACAGAAGGCTTGGAAAGGGAAACATCATCATGGCACGCCTAACGAAGAGGGTGTGGGAAAATAACGCGCTGACAGAGCACACCAAGGTCCAAGTTTATCAAGCATGTGTTCTTAGTATCCTACTATTTGGAAGTGAGACCTGGAGTCCTACACGAGACCTACATGAGACAAGAGCGCCGGCTCAACTCCTTCCATATACTGTGCCTAAAACGCATACTGAAAATTAGCTAGCATGTCCCACACAGAGAGATCCTTCAGCATGCAAATGTCCCAGCATGTACTCCCGGCTGAGCAAACACCGCCTTCGATGACCTGGACACGTCGACGCATGGAGGATGGAAGGCTGCCAAAGGACATCATAACTCTCCACTGGCACGAGAAGAGTCGGCCGTCTCTCATTCCGTTTCAAGGATGTGTGCAAGAGGGACATGAAGGCAAGCAGCATTTCACCCGATGGCTGGGAAATGCTGGCCGAGGTCCGAGGCACCTAGAGACTTTCGGTAAGCAAGGGCATAGCCAGTTGGCGGCAGAAAAACGTGAGAGAAGAAATAACGCGGCAGCAACCACAGAAACTCAGACTTCCCAGTATGACTGCACCAACTGCAATAAGAACAGTCACTCGTGTCTAGGCCAACACCCTTGAGACAGACAATACCCCAAGAGCGCTATTCCTCTTTCTCAATGGTGATATAGTTATGACTGTGGTCGAAGAGGAAATAATCAAAACCAGGAAGTTTTGTGAAACTGAGCAATTTAATTATGATAGTAATGAAATACAAATTTAAGAGAAACTTACTGTTTCTTCAATTAAATCAAAAATAATTCAAACAGTTATATCATAAGTACTACAGAAGGGAATGTTCCGAATGAATTCCAGATCCTAAGAATGTACAGGTCTGCCAGCTGTCATTGTGTATCACAATGACAATGTCCAGAATTCCATAGTATGCATTCACAATAGTCCCAGAATTCCATAGTATGCATTCACAATAGTCCCAGAATTCCATAGTATGCATTCACAATAGTTCCAGAATTCCATAGTATGCATTCACAATAGTCCCAGAATTCCATAGTATGCATTCACAATAGTCCCAGAATTCCATAGTATGCATTCACAATAGTCCCAGAATAATGTTTTAGTCCAGTGAGCGCTGTTTAGTTCCAACAAATAATCCAAACAAATGTCTACATTCAAATTATATCTAAACACAATATTAAACACATTTGCAGACTGATATTAACACAAGAATATATGATTTTAATAATAAAATAAGAAATATACTTACAAGTTTGGAGTAATTTATGGTTGTGTAGTTTAAGTCAGATGGTTGTGTACCTGAGTAAGTATTCTCAACTATTAACGATTTGAGTAATAAGGTCTTTCACATAAAAGGAGATAATTACTTACACATGATATTATTATTTAGAATCAAGGAATCCCAAAACGTTTGCCCACTCGTAATCCAAAGAGTATGACCAGTATGGTTTGCCCTGTAAATATAGTTACCATTGGCTTATCGGTTCATTTGCGTGCGTCACTTCAGATTTCATTCACAATTCGAAAGTCTCATAATCAAATATTTAGAGCAAAGTCACAACTGAACTCAGATCCCACTTAATGCTTCCGGGTCAGCACCCAAATATTAATCACAGTCTAGTTTCTAGAGTATTTGTGTACTCCTAATTTGGTGGGTATGCCACTCCCCATGTTCGTCCCACGAGACTGCAAGTCATTTATATTGTTATTTGCAGACACTAAGCACGTAGTCGAAACATTTCTTAAGATGAATACCAAAACGTTTGTTCTGGAGTTAGTATTTACTTTTGCAATGTGACTTAATTGGAACCAGTTCATGTCTGAAAGAAACCAATCAGAAGCGACTTAATTGGAACCAGTTCATGTCTGAAATAAACCAATCAGAAGCGAGTTATTTGGGCCCATATCTAGACTTCAAAATATGAAATCATTAAGTCATTCCTAGAAATATAATGTTATATGAGGTTGTATGTTCCTTTATATGTTCCTTTTTATTCCGTATTTGTATTTTATTAGGGATTTTAATAATTAGTTTCACTTATACATGGAGAGAACATTTCGCAGAAAATATTTAAATATTTATAATGCATAATTGTTTTAAAGCATCATGTCCGTCCTTACAGCATTGAAAGAAATTGTGTACTACTTTGCCTGAAACAGATCTAGGCTTTCATAGTTTCAATCAAATGTAAGGTAACACTTTAATTAGACAAAAGATGCAATATTCCTTAATTGGTAATCAAGGACACCAAACAATACTGCATAAATATAGTCAAAGTCGAAATCCGTGACTTAATACACGAGCAACATGATGCCTACCAATCTCTCAAATGTTTATGACTACAATATCTAAATCTCGACTGAACCTTGCGGGCATAGATGGGTACTTAATGGAAAAGAACACGTAATAATATTTCTTAATTTTAATAATACTACATTTGACAACGTCATGATTTTATCTTGTCAGTTTCGAAGCTTGCAATCAATTTTGTCAACGATGCTTGGCCGAAATACAACTTCAATCTCCCCATACGACCTAGCCCTTATAGAACTGACCATCCATATGTACCTCATTTATTTCGTGAAACCGATTTCTATTATTGGTCCGATACATACTCCATCGATGGGGTAAGACTCTTTTGTACATTATAAACTATTCTGATTCAAAATTATATTAATTTGGAGCAGGCTACGTCCTCGCTTATTTCTATGTAACTCGTTTATTTTGATGTTTGCTTTTGGAGTTACATCTAGAAATTGTAACCGCTGTTTAAGAGCTTCGCATAACGCAATTCTTTAGTATTTAAAACTTCGCGGAGAGTAAGAATAATACTATATTACAGAGCTTGTATTTGAATAAATTGTGGGGAATACAAAAGTACACAAGGTCGAGCTTGTGAGCTCAATGCACCTCGTGAAAGACATACTATCAAAAGTTTGTTATATTTTCATCTCCCAACTTCATTTGCAATCGTACAACATACTGGCCTCTTATTGGACATATTTAATCATACCAGTTGCTTTCAAAAACATAGAATGAAAATGTAATCCCAAATTTGAAAGTGATGCAAAAGGAATTAATTCTTCAGGCCTAACAATTGTTAAGAAAACTGTGTTATATATTCTATCAAATCTGCATGTCGTATATGGCCATTAGTACACTCACGTCATCTCTTTCAAAACGTTCAACATTGAACTACTTTTTTAGGGCATTAGGATTCTCAGATATACTTAAGATGGCTATCTGGAGCAACAACATTCGTATTACTGCGATAAGTGATCTGTAAGATACGTTAAAACCATTTTTTTTTCGATTAAAGCCATACCACTACACCCACCCCCACCCCCGGGGAGAGAGGTTCTTAACTTTTATTAAAGTATTTTAAATACGAAAAGCTTAATTTTTTTATTTTATTAAAACACGTTACACTCTTAAATTACCTTGTTCATAGAAAGCATTTTTTGACCAATTCCTATATATAGATGCATTCATGCATGTTTAAGCTAACACCTTTCTTGATAAGCGTATCAATGAGAGTAGACCTTCTGTATAAGTTTGTGTACACAAACATAACTATAATATAATATTCTGACTCCACGTTAGACTCCACACCAACTAATAATGATAATAAATGCACAAATGGCATCACTTTGCATAAAACACGCTTGTGACACGCACTCAGGTGAATAAGTAATCACTACACACTTCGTTGCATTACATTCTTGTGAAAGAGGTTAATAATTATCAAGAGTTCTATCTATCTCAAAATATAATAATGTGCTTGGCGTTCAAAACATGTTATATCCATAAACAAAAAATTGATCTCTTTCGACAAAGAGATCCAGTCATTTATTAGTAGTATCACAGCTGGAATGTCGGAAAATAAGCACCCGAAAGTTTCATCGAATGAGTCATTAATCCAGAAAATCGAATGTTGCAGAAACCGCCTCACCAGTATTTTCCTCTTCTGCTTCGACTTCTATTTCTGTACCGCTCATGCAAATCTTGACGAAGATTGGGCGATCGTTTCCAACCGTCTCCTGGAGGTGGATGTTAAGGGTTCCCAAGTGAATGCAGGACTCATCCGTGACGTACACAGGATCATTTTCAGTGGATGCATAGATGGGAAAGGCAACAGAATCTTGCTCAAAATTTGCCGGTTGATGAGTACCTTCATACTGAGGTTCACCTGTTCTAACCGGATCCCCTATTTCTGCGAATTTTAAGAACACATCTGAGCATTGTTCTTCACCTTGATCTGTAAGGTACAACTTTTCCAACGGGTGTTCATCATGGATAAATGGCACCAGAGTAGACATTCCATATGTGTATCTGCAAATCCTTTCAGCGATGCTGTTAGGCTTGTGTCCAAATATGACTGCTCCTTTGAGAACAGCCAAGCCAGGATCTGATGGAATGATTATCCTCTTCTGCTTAAAGTTGTTTTTTACGAAATCCTGCAGGATTGGTGATTCAGAGTAGCCGCCAACCATCAAAATCGTGGTTACATCCTGAACCTCTGGCTCATTAAACAAACTCTCCAGATGTTCTATTATCGCGATGCACGACTGTTGAAAAAAATCTGTTGCAACATCAGGTTCTATCCGTAACTTGTCACCAATCCAGCTAATGCGATTCTTATACTTTGATTTGGAAGCAATAATATCCTTGATTTCTTTTCCTCTTTTTGCTTTGCATATTTCGGCAAGGGCAATGGGGACTTTCATGTTAATTTTACCTTCCATATCGGGCTTAAAGGTTCTCTTTTTGACCTCGAACTCTCTGAAGAGATCCATGAGATCCGATTTGTCTTTCTTGTCAACTTCAATCATAACGTCATTTCCAACGATACCAGTTAGCAGATCGACGAAGGCTTTGTCTACCTTTGTTCCACCCCAATCACCACCACTAGCCCTGTGTAGTTCTCTAAGTTCTCCGTCATCCATCACTTCATGCACCGTTATATCAATTGTGCCACCTAAAATAGGAATAAGTGTGTGTGTGTGTGTACTGTATATAATTATTAAAAAAAGAGTATCTACCTTTTCCCAAACCATGTGAAAGCTAAGGCCTCTTTTGGGTCAATGGAATTAATCTTTGCGCCTATGCCACTATAGGGTTATATGAGCCATAATGGATCTAAGGTAATTTATCATTAGGCCTCCATTTCTACAGTAAACCTTTCCTATATCATTGAAATGATGGGAAGGTGTGAATGAAAAGTAAAATATATGCTAACTAGCCGTATATTTAAAATTTTGGAACGTATGGGGTGTAGTTAAAAGATGATGTACATAGGTTTCAGTTCATGGGACGGTATGGGGATAAGGATAAATTGTAATCTTGAATTTAACCTACTACCAACACTCATTCATCTACTAACCAGAACGTTGTTTCATCGATCAAAACCTACTCAATTACTGATCAACATCTACACGTACGTATGAAATATGCCGCTTGAATGGGCAGCACCCAAATATAAAACGTTATAGAACGATGAACACAAACTTAACTATTAAACTACGCCATCATTTACTAATCATCAACTCGAGTGACTAATACGCTTTATCTTCTGACTAACACCCACACTTGCTAACCAACACGCTGTTTGTGGAGCCAATTCACATACGTCTACTGATCAACACCGTCTGATATACGTACCCTACTAAGCAATGTCAACACTTACTAACGATCATTCCGTTGGGACTGATCACCACCCAGTGATCTATTTGCCACATTGAATGGAAAATCCCTTAGACTGAATACTTCTTAGTGGCCACAAACATGTATCCGAAATAGTTGTACTATTTTATATTATGATTGTTGGCACGGTGCTCTCAATATATTGTCAGACTCTATCTTTTTACAAAAAAATCATCGTTATGACATATAGTCTTTGTTTGACCATAACAGCGCATTCTAACCAATCTTTGCAAAGAAATGAGTAAATGTTAAATGCACTCTATCGGTTGTAATCTGAAACCGCCACAACAGAGCTCACTTCTAGTCAGAGATCTAAAGAGAGTCATTCGAAAATATATTTACGGAGGACTTCTGGAGCAACTCCAGGCTACTCCACTCGAGGTAAGAGTGAAGATGCCTGTTATGTCTGTCAGGGGGAAGGTGTTTAACCGCATCTTACTGAACAGGATGAAAGAGGCAGTTGACCCGCATCTCCGTGACCAACAAGCTGGCTTCCGAAAGGAAAGGTCGTGCACGGACCAGATAGCGACACTGCGCATCATCTTGGAACAGTCTCTGGAGTGAAATTCGCCACTCTACGTGAATTTTCTCGACTATGAGAAAGCGTTCGACAGCGTTGACAGGGAGACCCTCTGGAAAATACTGAGGCACTATGGAGTCCCGGAAAAGATCACCAACATCATCAGGAAGTCCTATGAAAGAATGACTTGTAGGATCGTCCACGGCCGCCAATTCACCGATGCCTTTGAAGTAAATACAGGGGTGAGACAAGGATGCCTTCTATCACCATTCCTCTTCCTGCTGGCCATTGACTGGGTCATGAAGACATCGACAGACCAAACAAGAAACGGCATCCAGTGGACGCTGTGGAAACAGCTGGACGACCTAGATTTTGCTGATGACCTGGCTCTCCTCTCGCATACCCAACAACAGATGCAGGAAAAGACCAGCATTGTTGCGGACAACTCAGCCAGCCTGGGCCTCCACATCAACAGAAGAAAGAGCAAGGTTTTCAAGACAAATGCATCCAGCAATACACCCATCACAGTGGAAGGCGATGCGCTGGAGGAGGTGGATAGCTTCACCTACCTTGGCAGCAACCTGGACAAGCAGGGAGGAACGGATGCAGACGTTAAGACACGCATCGGCAAAGCAAGGGCAGCTTTCCATCAGCTGAAGAACATATGGATATCAAGGCAGCTTAACATCACCACCAAGATCAGGGTCTTCAACACCATCGTGAAGCCGATATTGCTGTACGGAGCAGAGACCTGGAGAACCACCGCTACCACCATGAAGAAAATCCAGGTCTTCATCAACACCTGCCTCAGGAAGATCCTCAAGATCCGCTGGCCAGAAAGAATCAGCAACAACGAACTGTGGCAGAGAACGAAGCAACAGCCCGTTGAGGATGACATCCATCAGAGACGCTGGCGATGGATTGGCCACACCCTCCGCAAACCTGCTCCCAACATCACCAGGCAAGCCCTCACATGGAATCCTCAAGGAAAGAGGAAGAGAGGAAGACCCAGAAACACCTGGCGCCGTGATTTGGATGCAGACGCAAAGAAGATGGGCAAGACGTGGGGACAGCTGGAGAGACTCGCCCAGAACCGAGACGCCTGGAGGGAGCTGGTTGGCGGCCTATGTCCCAAACGGGGCCACAGGCGGAGATGAGATGAGATGATGTCTGTCAGGAAAAAGGGCATTGCTAGTATACCCCAATCTGGCAGAGAATAAGAATCTAGAAAGCATGAGAGACCACCCAAGAACGTGGAAAAGAGAGAGAAAAAAGAAAAGATTTGAGATTCCGAATAACAAACAGAAGAACTCATTCAAGTACAGAAATTCAAAGCAAGGCAAAAAGCAGATAAAGCAAAAGAACACAATGTTGTAAAGAAGTTCGTAAATGCACAACAGTAAACAGAAGTACAAAATAGATTTTGTCATGTGTTTTTAAGTTTCATTGTGAATTTCATTTAAAAAATCTACAAAAATGTGTAAATATCTTGAATTTGCTTTTTAGTGCTGAGCATATATGCGACACATTTAAAAAATGATGGATCTTGTTTTCTCTGATTTGGCAATGGTGAATAACATTGCTCTTCCAAGAGATGCGGATGAACCCGAAAAAGTACCGCTGTATCTTGAAAGAATTTTCAGCTTCATGTTTGATATTATATAAGTACGTTTATTTCTCTAATGTAAGAATCGGTCTACTCTTTTGTCTCTTATTATTTCAGTGCTAGGGATTATAAGCCTGATGGGTGGTAGCTTTGCTTACAAGGGTATGGCAGGGAAGATAAAGGGGTAGTAGTGTATGTATAGTTTTTGTGTGCGTGTCGATTGATCAATCGTTTGAGAGAGAGAGAGAGAGAGAGAGAGAGAGAGAGAGAGAGAGAGAGAGAGAGAGAGAGAGAGATAGAGAGAGAGAGAGAGAGAGAGAGAGAGAGAGAGAGAGAGAGAGAGAGAGACTCATTCCATCATAAAGTGTATCTATCTTAATATTGTTTAAAAGACGATGGTTATAGGGGTAGTATTGGGATATAGTTTTGTTTATTAGATCTAATTGCATGAATGAATGTATTGTGTGAGTCTGAGTGCACCGTGTGTGTATTATAGTACTCCATTTGTTACTATCCAGTCACTCTCCGATGATAGTATATAAGTATTTGGGAATAGTGTGTTAGCATTTCAAAAGATTTCTCTCCAAAGCTCCATGAGTGACAGGATATGAGTATTTTCATGTTTATGAAGTGTAAATATTCCAAACATTTTCTCTGCTTTTAATTCACTGCTGGATATCAGGGCTATTAAGTGTAGTACGGACAGTTTTGTTTACAAATGAACGGTAGGAAAATAATAGGAGTTGTAGAAGTGTGTGTATATAGTGTATTTGTGTTATTGCTTATAGTCCAACATCAGCAGTAACTGTCTTAAGCCTTTTCTTCGTCTTAGTCCAACATCGCTGCCGTTGTCGTCCTTGTTGTACTTGTGTGAACCCACAACAAGCCTTTGTATTTCAAAATGTTAAATTTTTAAAACAAATTGTGCATTTTGTAGAAATAATTTTTAAAACTTTTAAAGTTAAGGGGGAAGTTTTAAAAAATCCCATATCAGTCTTCTCTTAAATTAGAATTTTAGTGTTACTTTTAGTTTACTTTTAGGACTTTTCAGTCAACGCTAAATTTCAAATCAATGTCAAAATTTTACTTTTTGATATTATACTAGGCAATCATTTTATATTATTCGGAATGTTTTCAGCCTTCGCTAAAGGCGGTAGAATGTTCAGAATTTTAATTGGTTTTAATGACATTCTCTCTGCTTTGGATAGCGGAAAGATTACAGTCTGTACCCTCTTTGATTGTCTGCAGTACTTGACACAATAGACCATGATATATTACTTCACCGCCTCCAGCATGTATTTGGCATTCACAATACAGCCTTACTGTGGTTCAAGTCCTACTTAGTCAACAGGACACAAATTGTATCTGCAAATGGAATACACTCCATCCCAGTTGATCTATAGTGTGATGTTCCACATGGACCTCTTGTCTTCATCATATACACTCAGCCGCTCTCAAGAAATTCATCACCCAAGGCGAATTGTTTAGTAAGACGTGGATGTTGGGTAATAAATGAATGGTGTTGGTCAGTAGATGAGCCATGCCTTGTCAATCAGAAGGCTTTTTTTATAATTAAGAGGCTTTTAGTTAGTAGATGAGTGGGTGTTGGTGTCTCAAATGACCTGTTAATTTGTAAGTGTGGGCGTTGTTCAGTAGATGAGTAGGATTTGGTCACTGAAACTACGTGTTGGCTAGTAAGTCTGGGCGTTGACTGGGTTTTGGTGCATCTGGACGCATGTCGTTTAGTAAGTGTTGGTGTAGGCTAGTATAAGAATCAGTGTTGTTTAGTAGATGACAGGGTAATGGATAATGTGCACTCGTGCGGCGTGGGGGGGGGGGGGGGTTAAAAGTGTGGGTGTTGCTTAGTAGACCATGTGGTTATTGGTTGGTAGATGAATGTTATTTTATTTAGTCACATGGCGCATTCGTTAGATGTGTAGTTTGAACATTACACTTTGCTTTTGTCCCCATACAGTCAGTCCCATCATCTTAAACATATGGACTAGCTTTATAATGTCAAAATTGAGGCGTAATGACCTCATGGTGGCCCATTGGACCCAAGAGTGCCACAAGCCTGGTGTTAAATTCCTATGACCGCATAGTACCCCAAATTACAACTGTTGATATATTGACATACTGTATAACATTGTTCTCAAATCAATACATACATAACTTTAGGCAGTCGTTAACGTTTGAGAATAACCACGATTAAGTACTTTAGTTGCAAGATATGCGATAATCGTTGTCTCCAGTTGTCTAAAACTCTTCAGCATACGAAATTTGTAAATATTGAGCATATATTTTTTCACTGTTTTATGCAACAAGGTAGAAATATTTTTGTATTCCAGATATTACTAGGTACTTTAATGAAGTAGTTCTATTAAGTGCACGATGAAGGACGTTTCTCATTTTGTAGCAAGAATAATTAACAAACCTCCTGCATCTAGAACGAGGTACTTTGATCCCAACTTGAATGGCTTGAAGCCACCCTCTGTCCCGGATATCATTTTTAAAGGCAGGTGCTGACAAAATATAGACGCAGCTTCAGGCTCTAAGGCCATAAGCAGCTGGTCTCCAGGAATGTCAGCCTGAAATTGAAAGACAAAAATTCAGATGTAATATATATTAGGAAGAGATTTAATCTTCCCGCCTTTTTTTTATCAAACCAGGCTTATACCAATCATCTGCATTTTAAATCAGAATTGGTTTTTGAAATATCTCATTCTCCTACAAGAAAGACTACATATCTAACTAAGTAATGAAGATGAAACAGCTATCATAATGATGTCCCCATATATATATATATATATATATATATATATATATATATATATATATATATATATATATATATATATATATAACTTTTATCCACCCATTGCGCAATAATACGCTTATATTCCACATAATTGTAACGAGCCGGTAGGTTAATGGCTTTTCATTGGCTTAGCGTTCATGTATGTTAATGGCGAAGCTAACAAAGTGTTTCTAGTGCTCTAATTTTCTTATTAAAACATCTTTTATGTTTAAATCATAAGAGTGTATTATATTGATTTATTCACCCTAAAAGAAAACAAGAAACTAAAAAAGCAAGAAAATCAACTTATCAATATGCAAAGTTGATAGTAAATAGCCACAAAATGCATACAACTACATTTTGCAGCGGACACACTCGGGGATGGGAGTTCATTCACTAGACGAATACACAGCTGCCTGTAGTAAATACGAACTCAGTTAAAAAGTGTAAATATATGTATTTGTATGTGATATAAATAAAATATATGAACACTATACTCGTTGTATAAATGTTTCGTTCAAAGGAAACTCGGCAAGCCTTGTGGTATATACTTGAATACTTGATACATCATATATATAGTCAAAATTCAAATATGTCAGTTGTTTAGGATGGCTATCTGTCAACAAAAAACAGAAGACGCTCTGATAAATTCTATAAGTAAACGAGCTATCAATGTAATGGTGTTTAAAATGCATTACTACCTTTTCAGCTGCTTCTCTCATGAACTGCTTGGCAGCGTCATTCCAGATGGCAGGAACTGTTAAGACCCATCTTATGTCAGTCCTCTCTATACCAGAGATGCGATCTTGGCAGGTCTTAAACAAATGGTCTACTAGATACTTAAGACACGAGGAGAATACTAACATTGCCGACAGTGTCTTTCCATCGTCAGACTCCAGATTAAAGTTTCTTTTAAGAGACTAAAAATAAAAACGCCATTAATTAAGACCCTTTTGAAAATGAAGCCAATTTATTATTTTGTAAAGTTCTCTATGTAGCATATTTCTTTCTGATGGCTAGTCATTGTAAACATTTAGTTCAGTTTCGACGTTCCTGTTTTTTCCGTTGGTCATAACTTCACATGAAGTCTAAATTTTAATATTATACAACTTTCGTACAAATTAAATGCATTGGAAACGTTCCCTTAAGTTAAAACACTATTTAAATAGATATGTATTTCAGTAGAAGGAAAGTAGTTATTTTTTGTGTTACTAGTACGTACCATTTTGTCATAGAGCGTCATCTTGAACCTTCGGAAGTAATACCATCCACGTGCTTTGTCATCTGCGGCTAGGTCTGCATATTTATCCTCCGCTTCATAGCCGAAGGAGTGGAATTTCTTGTGTGGGTCGAAAAGGGCACATGTTGGGGCCTTTAGAGATACCAAGCTTCTTGACCCAGCATTCCATACGTTTGTGGATATTTTACACGGGTCTTTCTCATAATCGTTCCGGAAAGAAAAACCATAGCCGGAATACGTAGTTCCAAAGTCTATGGCTGCCACAAGTAGACATGGTCTCATGGACATCGCCATCTTTAACCCTTCTTCTCAGAGGTAAAGACTCGGATGAGATGATCTGTAACATAAATGTATGCAATGATAATCGCTATGTTTATTGTACCAACGCTTGGGAACTTTATTATAAATAAATTAATGAGTTGCGCTTAAATATCTTCTACTGTAAAAGCGACATTTACACATTTTTAATTTTTTCCTTTTTTTCCCTTGGTAATACATTGTATTTCCACGTTACTGTATTTTTAACTTTTAAAAAAAAATCAACCGATCATAAATCGTATGGGCAAATGAGATTCAATATCTGTGTGTGTATGCATTATGGCAGAAAGGAGTCAACTAAAATTATTTTACAAACAACTCTCTTCTGAAAAGTCCGATCTCCTATCCACCCCTATAATCCATTGTAAATTTATGTTACATCAGCATACAAGTCTATGCTAATAAGAAAGATGCTTGAAAACTACATTCTCGCACTGGATTAGGTTTGAGTACAGGACATTTTGTGTCCGACGTATGAGTGAAAGTGTATATCTGCAGAAACACCTAGGTAGATCGTTTTCAACGGTGTTTCGTGCTTGAAAAATGAGTTGATGTATAAAAATGTTAAAGTTTGATGGATAGGCCTATAAGAATACCTTTGTCAAAATATATTCGTTGGAATGCTTTAAGGCGTCAATGTCGATTAAGGACGAAAAGTATTTCACAATGAAATATGGTTGTACCATTCATGCTGAGATTCACCATTCGAATTTTGTGAGTGTGTGTATGTCTGAGTGTATGTATGTGTAAGTGTATATATGTGTGAGTGTATGCATCCTTTAGTGCATGTATGTGTGAGTGTATGTATGTGTGAGGGTGTGTGTGTGTGAGTGAATTGTGAGTGTATGTATGTGTGAGTGTATATATGTGTGAGTGTGTGTATGTGTGTATGTATGTGTGAGTGTATGTATGTTTGAGTGTATGTATGTGTGAGTGTATGTATGTGTGAGTGTATGTATGTGTGTGTATGTATGTGTGATTGTATGTATGTTTGAGTATGTATGTGTGAGTGTATATATGTGTGAGTGTATGTATGTTTGTGTATGTATGTGTGAGTGTATGTATGTTTAAGTGTATGTATGTGTGAGTGTATGTATGTGTGAGTGTATGTATATGTGAGGGTGTGTATGTGTGAGTGAATTGTGAGTGCATGTATGTGTGAGTGTATATATGTGTGAGTGTATGTATGTGTGAGTGTGTGTATGTGTGAGTGTATGTATGTGTGAGTGTGAAATAATATGCTGAATATGCATTGTTTAAAACTGCTACTTGAAATTGCAACAATTGCTCATGAATCAAAATAAACAACAGTGACATATTTTATATATAGCTGAGGTACTATTCTAAGCTGGATCCAGATAGCAACTTTTTTGAGTGTAGTTGACATAATGTCTAAGATATAGAGAGTGTGACAAACGAATCTATTGAAAATATGAAAAGTCGTACAGCATAACGAAATAGGTTTCAGTGACCTATATTTGGAATGTTTAAGTTACACTGGGATAACACAACATGCAAATAATGACGATGATATGTGAAACACATTTAACGATATGAAATATGTCACGAACAGGTAACGAATAAACAGCAACTACTACTTCTATTACTACAACCACTACTACTAACAAAATTAAAACTAATAATAATAATACTTATTATTATTATTATTATTATTATTATTATTATTATTATTATTATATAAACGGCAATAGATGCCAGAGGTCTACTTCCTATTAGGTTGATCCAAAGGATAAAAACTCCAATAACAAGGAAGCCTTTCAACTTGTATTAAAAGGAATTGGTGATCGAAGAAGAAGCCGTTTCTCCGGTAGAAAAGTAAAGGTGATGGATATTTCTAAGGCCTTGTTTGATGGTTTCCTGGAACCTCATTCTTAAACTTTCCAATGACATTTTTATTTTGAATCATCTTGCAGTTTGGTATCTTTGGGTGAGTCAGATAAATCGAAATGATCTTTTGCGAAAATCATGTCTACTTAGATATCTTCGTTATCGAGTTCATAACATAACTAATTTGTGTCGGTAAAAAGCAGCTTGATTTTGTTGTCAAATACGTACCCATAGTCAAAATCGGACATTAACAATTTGGACAACTCTGAAAGTGGAATTCCCGAGTAAATGGACTTGTTGACGAGAATACCCGTTTTCTTCCTATGATTCACTACAAGGATTCTTTAAATATCTCCATTGCGACAATCGCGGCATAGGCATTTGATTTGTTGGAGATCAGTGAGATTCCACCGTGAAAACATTTCTTGACACAACTATACTTCTCAATATTGGTGATTTGTTCCAATCTGACTTTAAACAAACTTAACGTGCCATCCTAACACAAACATGGAACTGAATAATACAAATCAGAATCTAGCCCGTAATAAGACATGCAGGGATCACAAAAAGTGTTAAAAACCTATCCGCAAATAAAAGGATTTATTTGGTTAACTTAACAATGAGAATGTTTCTGATTATGCCTGCATGAATGCTTGCAATGTCTGTAACAAAGTTAATACCGAAAATCTGAGCCCATATTATGGAGTAAATCTGACGTCTGGTGCAGCTGTCTAACATTTTTAAAACATTTCATGATCTCTGTATCTGATGGATTCTGACTGTATATTCAGTAAGATTATGAACGAACCGGATTATATTTTGGAAGTACTTATGTCGCATCTTGAGAAGCAAGAACAGTCCAGTTAAAAACGTTTTGTGAAAATACATCTATCTTCCTTCTAAGGGTCTGAAAGCATTTCTTATATCAACATATTTTATATAAAAGAGCAGACTGGTTTAGTAATAAAATGCGATTCAGTTTCCTCATCAATGATCGTAAGTATGCAAAGAATGTTTGTCATACCAGATATAAACACAGCTCAGTTGAGAAAATATTTTGTATATCTCATTCAGGTCTCGTGTTATGTATATCTATATGTTATTGCAATTTTGTTCATAACTGTAAATTGTAGTGTTTATCTGTAAAGAAGATATAACTATGGTATAGTATCTTTTTATAATAAAAAAAGATATTAAGAATGTCTTTAGATCGCATAAAAACTACGCATAGATGTAAAGTTTCAAATAATAAACATGTTTTCGAGTTTGGAGTTATTTATGGTTCACTAGCTAAAGTCCGGTTGGTGAATACTTCGACATATGTCAAGTGAATAAGTACTGTGAAATATTAGATTGAGATGTAAGGTCTGTCACGTGGTGGATATTTCGACATACAAATGATAAATGTGAATCATGCAACCGTTAGAACTGTCTAAACCGTCTAAGGCTTGAATACAATTATAATTTCCATCCACATTTTCACCCGTAGTGATTTCCACATATTTTATAACGATCGGCCCAAATAGCAAAATTTATAAACATTTGCCAGTATAAGACATACCCACTGTCTCAATATTTAAATTTCAGTAAAAAGACTTTATTGTTTCTCCTCTGAGTTGATAAAACTAGATAAGAATTGGATATCTAATATTGAAATAATTATCAAAGAACATCATGCTAATATATCAGTAAGCAAAACCTTTCTACCACAATCACCATCACCACCACCAGTACCAATAGCTACCGAAACTTTTTCACGCCCAAGTAAACTTATAGATTTCTCTCCCATAACTGAATGTGATACAATTTTATAACTAACTCTGCAACAGGATGATAAAATAATGATAAAGAAATATACGGAACACGATATTGTCCTTAATAAATTGGATTTCGGCTTATTTCGTTGTTGTATTACCGTCTTGCTCTATTGTACACACCCCACCCCGTACATTTTTAAAGGCTATATTACTTCCGTATCGCGAAAAAAGTTTTATTTCTGATAAGATTGCTTGTTTGGAATTCCACTTTTGCCTGAATAATATTATAAGCAATCATTTCCACAGACTATATTTCATAGTGTATTTAAAAGTGTTATTTAGAAACAGTACTTACTTAAATGTACAAGCTGTCCTCAAATGAGACTCAAATAAGACTTCTTTTACCTGGTCTATGTTCAACACCTGTATGTTGCGTAACCTATTTTCTTAGAATAGTACCTGCAAAAAGAGAGTGATAATAATAAAACTGTACACAGAATACTTAAAAATGCGACTTATAAATTCTGCAACGGTGATTATTTCGATTTCGTTTTACTGGCATATACATTTGGTCCTTAACAAAATTAGACTATAAAGAAACAGCTAGACTCTTCAGCTTATTTTATTAGATTACTTTATTGTATTCCCTATCCGGGCCTCCATTTCGAATTCGTGGAAGAGATCTATTTATGTACCATTGAGACTGCTACATGAGACACATTGTTTAGTCCCGGGCTTGAATTTTAGAATATCCACAACCGAATGTTCTGTTATGATCTCAAAATAATGACCAATTACGAAATTATATGTTTGTTTGTTTGTTTGATTAGGAATTGAACGTAGCTTTTTAACAATTTTTCAGTCATATCGCTACGATATCTGCAGTGAGCCAGTTTATAGTGATGTCTAGCACTGGGGCATCATACCGCAGACATGTAGCATGATGTCCCACCCAGTCACATTATCCTGACACCAGGTAGACCAGTCCTAACACTAACATCTTAATGCTGAATGCCAAGCGAGGTAGCTATTAGTACCACTTTTGTAAGTCTTTGGTATGACTTGGCCGGGGATCGAACCCACGACCTCCCGCTTCCGCGGCGGACACTCTAACCACTAGGACACCGGAGCGGTTCGTAATTATTGGTAATATTTGGTTGCCATTATAACCGCTCACTGTGTATTATAGACGATTTGTAGACTGCCTTTCAAGTAAGTCGTGCCAAATATGCCATAAGTATCATTCACACTCGCTAGCATTCTTCCAGTGTTCAAGAACAAGTAAAATCCTCTCCTTTTTTTGTCCTCCAGCAAATTAAGAATAGCCCTCCATCCCAACCCCAACCCCAATAAACCGAAAGATAAAAATACATACCCCCCCCCCCCGAAAACAAGAAAAAAAATAGAAAACAAGCAAGCAAGGCATGTGCTTGAAAAGCTGTAAATGTTCACATAAAACGTTCGAATACAAAATGATACCTACCGAGTAAAACAAACGCTCTACTGTTTTTCAAATGCTGTTTGAGAATTATTATTTTTGCTCACAGCTATTTTAGTCATAATACACAGCAGGATTTGTTAACATTTTACTTCCTGGTCTTTTTAACCGTTAAGTAGACGATCAATATCGCTCAAAACTAGAATGAATACAATGACATGTGTCTTAAGGGGCTTACGAAAGGAAGATACAAGCTAACACTTCACTTCAACGTCGTTGTTCTTGGTGTTGGTGGTAGGTTTTAGCGACAAGTTTTAACACATTATTGATTATATCATGCCGAGAAAATCTTAGCAAAGTTCCTTTTGCATGGACACACAAAAGCAACAGGCGCTGGCGAACTTAGGCGGTTAATGAACCAGAAGCCCTCGGATTAAAAGTCCGTGACTTTACTAAGCTACCATAGCTGGTACTTGCACCACGCACAAATGTTAACGATAACGACCCTTTAATGAAAATTTTAATATCGAACAAATTAGCCACTAAAACATTTTTATCCATCTCGTGTTACAACCGTTTGGGTATAATTAAAGTATTTGTCTAGTTGGAGGTCATGATACACGTCTTACATATGTGTGAGTCACATGTATGAAGACATATTTTTATATGATATACGAGCTACTAGTTTTCATCTCTACTGGTCGAAGGCCACAAGAGCGTTTTGACGATCCTATGTCCAGCGTACGTTACCTGTTGTTTGTTGTTGGTAATCATTTTGGAATACTTGTATTAAAGTAAGAAATGTTGGTTCATAGCTTCACCATGAGGCATTTTTTGGTGCAAATGATAATGGCCGCCATGACAGTCATCTTGAAAATCTTATGATCTGAGCTCCCTTTATTTTCATATTAAATTGGGACTATTATTAAATACTGGTCCTAAACGAAACTGGTAACCTTGAGACATCCGTATATGGCCGCCAAGACTGCCATCTTAAATTCGTCTTTTTACTACTCTTCTTGAATGCATGATTACACAAATATCGGGTTTCATTAAACGATTTCTTAAGATAAGTAGTTAGCTATGAATAAAAATGGGTCTATTGGACCATCAATGTGGCCGCTATCTTTAAACTACTGTAATCACTATTACTTTTGAGTAGGCATATATAATTATCAAGGGGTGTTCACTAAAACGCTACATCCTACTGGATAAAAATGTCGATTTGACCTCCAATATGACTGCTACCTTGAACATTTAAAAAAATGCTCAGCACTTACAAAGAATATAACGAAGGAACAAATTAATTTCTCCTGAATTCCTATAAAAAAACCTCTTTCGGCTAGTAGTATCAGATCCTTGTTTTTCAGTCTTTAAGGATCACTGGAGTGTGGTTCTTTGTATTTAAAAAAAAATCCAGCGTAGATGTATTCAACATAGACTTTTCTTATAAAAATCTATCAAATTGGTATATAAAAAAGGAAAAATTACAAGAACCAGAAAATAAGAGAAGTCGATTTTAACAATCCCTAAACATTGATTTTGTTTACAATAATCCATTTGTGATGTATGCAAGCTTTGTATTAGGAGGAGAACACAACACAATTTTAAATCCAAAAAATACGAGACTAGCAGTATCTGATAATCATTCGATCCGTTTTACATTCTCTTCTTTTAAGTAATGCATATTGTTTTTGCATATAATGCCATTAAAACAATGCTGTTGATGGGTGGTACGGGTGTTGATGGGTTGGACAATGGTATAATGGTATTAAAGTAATTGCGTTGGTTGTTGTTCTTGTAGGGTTTAACGCCATTTGCAGCACATGATAGGCTATACATGGCGGCCAGTATTATTGGTGGAGGAAGAACCCGGGAAAACCCCCGTTAAGAACCACCGACCCACGATAAGCTACTGGCAAGCTTTCTCACATAACTACATTAGCGTAATCTTAGACTCGAACCCACGCAGACAGAGGTGAGATGGCGGTGATCCGTAACGGAGAGTGCTTTAGACCACTCGGCCATTCGGGGCCCTTTTAATTGCGTTGATGGGTGCCGCGGAAGTTTTATGGCACTTATTCTACTGACGTAATTAAAATTAAATTTTAATAATTTAAACATATTCTGGGGGTTGTTGGAATGTTTTCATTGCCATAGCAAATTAGGAGAATATGCATTGGAGGGTAATGAAGGGTCTCTGCTTACAATGTCCTTTGAAATCAGGTGGTCCTAATAGACTTAATATATACTACAAAAATTGCAAGGTTGACACTAACGGTAAGTCTGATACGTATTGATTTGAAGAATATTTGGTTAAAATTCACTTGAGTGGAACCTCAAGGCCATATTTAATCACTTAAAATCCAGTTTATATTATATCATACAAATATTATTATTATTATTATTATTATTATTATTATTATTATTATTATTATTATCATTATTATTATTATTATTATTATTATTATTATTATTATTATTATTTTACATACATTTATTAGCATTAAAGATCATTGGAAGTTAGTTACCTACCATCAAAAATTAATACAGCCAATTATTAAACTGGTAAATGTTCTATATTCATGTACTAGTATTATTGTTTGGAAAGTATTACGTCGCTAATCTTATTTATTGTTCATGATATGTGCTTTCTCAACTGATACAGCTGATTAGTATAATAATAAATTATTGACCAATAACCATTTATGAGCGTCATGTACAGGCAGTCAAAAAGGTTTGAATATGTACTTAAATAGTGACACGACCAAGCCATTTGGAGAAACCTGATATGAATTTATGTAACTGCAAAGAGCAATCAGAGCAGTCTCAACAAATAAGGGACACAACTCTTATCTTTATTTTATTAATAGTGACCTAGTTTTCTTTTCTTTATATTAGAGACTCAGGAATGACAATATTACCTGGCCCTTTGACCCCGTTGCCTCAAACAGTGACACTTTGACAGATTCTAACATGCGGACGCCCTTGAAGTGAAATTTTCAAAACGTTTACCTACAGTATATTACGTACATCGATGCCAACACCCTTGAGACAGACAATACCCCATGGGCGTTATTCGTCTCTCTCAATGGTAATATAGTTATGACTGTGGTCGAAGCGGAAATAATCAAAACCAGGAAGTTTTGTGAAACTGAGCAATTTAATTATGATAGTAATGAAATACAAATTTAAGAGAAACTTACTGTTTGTTGAATTGAATCAAAAATAATTCAAACAGTTATATCATAAGTACTACAGAAGGGAATGTTCCGAATGAATTCCAGATCCTTGAATGTACAGGTCTGCCGGCTGTCATTATGCATCACGATGGCAATGTCCAGAATTCCATAGTATTCATTCACAATAGTCCCAGAATTCCATAGTATGCATTCACAATAGTCCCAGAATTCCATAGTATGCATTCACAATAGTCCCAGAATTCCATAGTATGCATTCACAATAGTCCCAGAATTCCATAGTATGCATTCACAATAGTCCCAGAATAATATTTTAGTCAAGTGAGCGCTGTTTAGTTCCAACAAATAATCCAAACAAATGTCTACATTCAAATTATATCTAAACACAATATTAAACACATTTGCAGACTAATATTATTACAAGAATATATTATTTTAATAATAAAATAATGAACATACTTACAAGTTTGGAGTAATTTATGGTTGTCTTGTTTAAGTCAGATGGTTGTGTACCTGAGTAAGTATTCTCAACTATTAACGATTTGAGTAATAAGGTCTGTCAC
The DNA here is from genome assembly GCA_029339505.1 of Unio delphinus. Taxonomy (NCBI): domain Eukaryota; kingdom Metazoa; phylum Mollusca; class Bivalvia; order Unionida; family Unionidae; genus Unio; species Unio delphinus. The sequence continues at coordinate 8,688,531 of JAQISU010000179.1, read as the reverse complement.
ATAAAAGGAGATAATTACTTACACATGATATTATTATTTAGAATCATGGAATCCCAAAACGTTTGTCCACTCGTAATCCGAAGAGCATGACCAGTATGGTTTGACCTGTAAATATAGTTACCATTGGCTTATCGGTTCATTTGCGTGCGTCACTTCAGATTTCATTCACAATTTGAAAGTCTCATAAATAATCAAATATTTAGAGCAAAGTCACAACTGAACTCAGATCCCACTTAATACTTCCGGGTCAGCACCCAAATATTAATCACAGTCTAGTTTCTAGAGTATTTGTGCACTCCTAATTTGGTGGGTATGCCACTCCTTATGTTCGCCCCACGAGACTGCAAGTCATTTATATTGTTATTTGCAGACACTAAGCACGTAGTCGAAACACTTCTTAAGATGAATACCAAAACGTTTGTTCTGGAGTTAGTATTTACTTTTTCAATGCGACTTAATGGGAACCAGTTCATGTCTGAAAGAAACCAATCAGAAGCGACTTAATTGGAACCAGTTCATGCCTGAAACAAACCAATAAGAAGCGACTTAATTGGAACCAGTTCATGTCTGAAACAAACCAATAAGAAGCGACTTAATTGGAACCAGTTCATGTCTGAAAGAAACCAATCAGAAGCGAGTTATTTGGGACCATATCTAGACTTCAAAATATGAAATCATTAAGTCATTCCTAGAAATATAATGTTATATGAGGTTCTATGTTCCTTCATATTCCTTATTTGTATTTTATTAGGGATTTGAATAATTAGTTTCACTTATACACGCAGAGAACATTTCGCAGAAAATATTTAAATATTTATAATGCATAATTGTTTTAAAGCATCATGCCCGTCCTTATAGCATTGAAAGAAATGGTGTACTAGTTTGCTTGAAACAGATCTAGGCTTTCATATATTCAATCAAATGTAAGGTAACACTTTAATTAGACAAAAGATGCAATATTCCTTAATTGGTAATCATGGACACCAATCAATACTGCATAAATATAGTCAAAGACAAAATCCGTGACTTAATACACCAGCAGCATGATGCCTACCAATCTCTCAAATGTTTATGACTAAAACGTCTAAATCTCGACTGAACCTTGCGGGCATAGATAGGTACTTAATGGAAAAAACCATGTAATAATATTTCTTAATTTTAATAATACCTACATTTGATCACGTCATGATTTTATCTTGTCAGTTTCGAAGCTTGCAATCAATTTTGTCAACGATGCTTGGCCGAAATACAACTTCAATCTCCTCATACGACCTAGCCCTGCTAGAACTGACCATCCATATGTACCTCATTTATTTCGTGAAACCGATTTATATTATTGGTCCGATACATACTCCATCGATCGGGTAAGACTTTTGTGTACATTATAAACTATTCTGATTCAAAATTATATTAATTTGGAGCAGGCTACGTCCTCGCTTATTTCTATGTAACTCGTTTATATTGATGTTTGCTTTTGGAGTTACATCTAGAAATTGTAACCGCTGTTTAAGAGCTTCGCACAACGCAATTCTTGAGTATTTAAAACTTCGCTGAGAGCAAGAATAATACTAGACTACAGAGCTTGACTTTGAATAAATTGTGAGGAAGACCAAAGTACACAAGGTCGAGATTGTGAGCTCAACGCACTTCGTGCAAAATATACTATCAAAAGTTTGTTATATTTTCATCTCCCAACTTCATTTGCAATCGTACAACATACTGTCCACTTATTTGACGTAATTAATCATACCAGTTGCTTTCAAAAACATAGAATGAAAATGTAATCCCAAATTTGGGAAGTGATGCAAAAGGAATTAATTCTGCAGGCCTAATAATTGTTAAGAAAACTTGTATATTCTGTCAAATATGCATGTCGTATATGGCCAGTAGTACACTCACATCATGTCTTTTAAAACGTTCAACATTGAACTATTTTTTTTAGGGCATTAGGATTCTCAGATGTACTTAAGATGGCTATCTGAAGCAACAACATTCGTATTACTGCGATACGTGATCTGTAAGATACGTTAAAACCATTTTTTATTAGAGCCATACCACTAACCCCCTCCCCCCGGGGAGAGGTTCTTAACTTTTATTAAATTATTTTACATAAGAAAAGCTTAAATATTTTATTTTATTAAAACACGTTACACTCTTAAATTACCTTGTTCATAGAAAGCATCTTTTGACCAAATCCTAGAAATAGATGCATTCACGCATGTTTAAGCTGGCACCTTTCTTGATAAGGGTATCAAAGAGAGTAGAACTCCTGTATAAGTTGGTGTACACAAACATAACTATAATATAATATTCTGACTTCACGTGAGACTCCTTACCAACTACTAATGATAATAAGTGCACAAATGGCATCACTTTGCGTAAAACACGCTTATGACACGCACTCAGGTGAATAAGTAATCACTACACACTCCGTTGCATAACATTCTTGTGAAAGAGGTTAATAATTATCAAGAGTTCTATCTCAAAATATAATAATGTGCTTGGCGTTCAAAACATGTTATATCCATAAACAAAAAATTTATCTCTTTCGACAAAGAGATCCAGTCATTTATTAGTATCACAGCTGGAATGTCGGAAAATAAGCACCCGAAAGTTTCATCGAATGAGTCATTAATCCAGAAAATCGAATGTTGCAGAAACCGCCTCACCAGTATTTTCCTCTTCTGCTTCGACTTCTATTTCTGTACCGCTCATGCAAATCTTGACGAAGATTGGGCGATCGTTTCCAACCGTCTCCTGGAGGTCGATGTTAAGGGTTCCCAAGTGTATGCAGGACTCATCCGTGACGTATACAGGATCATTTTCAGTGGATGCATAGATGGAAAAGGCAACAGAATCTTGCTCAAAATTTGCCGGTTGATGAGTACCTTCATACTGAGGTTCACCTGTTCTAACCGGATCCCCTATTTCTGCGAATTTGAAGAACACATCTGAGCATTGTTCTTCACCTTTATCTGTAAGGTACAACTTTTCCAACGGGTGTTCATCATGGATAAATGGCACCAGAATATCCATTCCATATGTGTATCTACAAATCCTTTCAGAGATGCTGTTAGGCTTGTGTCCAAATATGACTGCTCCTTTGAGAACAGCCAAGCCAGGATCTGATGGAATGATTATCCTCTTCTGCTTAAAGTTGGTTTTTACGAAATCCTGCAGGATTGGTGATTCAGAGTAGCCGCCAACCATCAAAATCGTGGTTACATCCTGAACCTCTGGCTCATTAAACAGACTCTCCAGATGTTCCACTATCGCGGAGCACGACGGTTGAAAAAAATCTGTTGCAACATCAGGTTCTATTCGTAACTTATCACCAATCCAGCTAATGCGATTCTTATACTTTGATTTGGAAGCAATAATATCCTTGATTTCCTTTCCCCTTTTTGCTTTGCATATTTCGGCAAGGGCAATGGGGACTTTCATGTTAATTTTACCTCCCATATCAGGCTTAAAGGTTCTCTTTTTGACCTCGAACTCTCTGAAGAGATCCATGAGATCCGATTTGTCTTTCTTGTCAACTTCAATCATAACGTCATTTCCAATGATACCAGTTAGCAGATCGACGAAGGCTTTGTCTACCTTTGTTCCACCCCAATCACCACCACTAGCTCTGTGTAGTTCTCTAAGTTCTCTGTCATCCATCACTTCATGCACCGTTATATCAATTGTGCCACCTAAAAATAGGAATAAGTGTGTGTGTGTGTACTGTATATAATTATTAAGAAAAGAGTATCTACCTTTTCGCAAACCATGTGAAAGCTAAAGCCTCTTTTGGGTCAATGGAATTAATCTTTGCGCTTATGCCACTATAGGGTTATATGAGCCATAATGGATCAAAGGTAATTTATAATTAGGCCTCCATTTCCACAGTAAACCTAGTCCATATCATTAAAATGATGGGAAGGTGTGAATGAAGAGTAAAATATATGCTAACTATCCGTATATTTAAAATTTTGGGACGGTATGGGGTGTAGTTAAAAGATGTTGTTTTTTTTTTTTTTTTATGGTTTAACGCCATTTTCAGCACAATATAGGCTATACATGGCGGCCAGTATTACTGGTGGAGGAAGAAACAAACCCCGGAAAGAACCACCGACCCACGAGAAGCTACTGGCAAGCTTTCTCACATAACTACATTTGCCGAATCTTAGACTCGAACACACGCAGACAGAGGTGAGATGGCAGTGGTCCGTAACGGACAGCGCTTTAGACCACTCGGCCACTCGGGGCCCCTCAAAAAGGATGATGTACATAGGTTTCAGTTCATGGGACGGTATGGGGATAAGGATAAATTGTAATCTTGAATTTAACCTACTACCAACACTCATTCATCTACTAACCAGAACGTTGTTTCATCGATCAAAACCAACTCAATTACTGATCAACATCTACACTTACGTATTAAGTATGCCGCTTGAATGGGCAGCACCCAAATATAAAACGTTATAGAACGATGAACACAAACTTAACTATTAAACTACACCATCATTTACTAATCATCAACTCGAGTGACTAACACGCTTTATCTTCTGACTAACACCCACACTTGCTAATCAACACGCTGTGTGTGGAACCAATACGCATACGTCTACTGATCAACACCGTCTGATATAGTACCCTACTAACCAATGTCAACACTTACTAACGATCATTCCGTTGGAACTGATCACCACCCAGTGACCTATTTGCCATATTGGAAGGAAAATCCCTTAGACTGAATACTTCTTAGTGGCCACAAACATGTATCCGAAATAGTTGTATTATTTTATATTATGATTGTTGGCACGGTGCTCTCAATATATTGTCAGACTCTATCTTTTTACAAAAAATCATCGTTATGACATATAGTCTTTGTTTGACCATAACAGCGCATTCTAAGCAATCTTTGCAAAGAAATGAGTAAATGTTAAATGCACTCTGTCGGTTGTAATCTGAAACCGCCATAACAGAGCTCACTTCTAGTCAGAGATCTAAAGAGAGTCATTCGAAAATATATTTACGGAGGACTTCTGGAGCAACTCCAGGCTACTCCACTCGAGGTAAAAGTAAAGATGCCTGTTATGTCTGTCAGGAAAAAGGGCATTGCTAGTATACCCCAATCTGGCAGAGAATAAGAATCTAAAAGGCATGAGAGACCACCCATGAACGTGGAAAAGAGAAAAGAAAAAGAAGAGATTTGAGATGCAGAATAACAAACAGAAAAACTCATTCAAGTACAGAAATTCAAAGCAAGGCAAAAGCAGATAAAACAAAAGAACACAATGTTGTAAAGAAGTTCGTAAATGCACAACAGTAAACAGAAGTACCAAATAGATTTTGTCATGTGTTTTTAAGTTTCATTGTGAATTTCATTTAAGAAATCTACAAAAATGTGTAAATATCTTGAATTTGCTTTTTAGTGCTGAGCATATATTGCGACACATTTAAAAAAATGTGGATCTTGTTTTCTCTGATTTGGCAATGGTGAATAACATCGCTCTTCCAAGAGATGCGGATGAACCCGAAAAAGTACCGCTGTATCTTGAAAGAATTTTCAGCTTCATGTATGATATTATATAAGTACGTTTATTTCTCTAATGTAAGAATCGGTCTACTTTTTTGTCTCTTATTATTTCAGTGCTAGGGTCGCTAGGATTATAAGCCTGATGGGTGGTAGCTTTGCTTACAAGGGTATGGCAGGGAAGATAAAGGGGTAGTAGTATATGTATAGTTTTTGTGTGCGTGTCGATTGATCAATCGTTAGAGAGAGAGAGAGAGAGAGAGAGAGAGAGAGAGAGAGAGAGAGAGAGAGAGAGAGAGAGAGACTCATTCCATCATAAAGTGTATCTATCTTAATATTGTTTAAAAGACGATGGTTATAGGGGTAGTACTGGGATATAGTTTTGTTTATTAGATCTAATTGCATGAATGGATGTATTGTGTGAGTCTGAGTGCACCGTGTGTGTATTATAGTACTCCATCTGTTACTATCCAGTCACTCTCCGATGATAGTATATAAGTATTTGGGAATAGTGTGTTAGCATTTCAAAAGATTTCTCTCCAAAGCTCCATGAGTGACAGGATATGAGTATTTTCATGTTTATGAAGTGTAAATATTCCAAACATTTTCTCTGCTTTTAATTCACTGCTGGATATCAGGGCTATTAAGTGTAGTACGGACAGTTTTGTTTACAAATGAACGGTAGGAAAATAATAGGAGTTGTAGAAGTGTGTGTATATAGTGTATTTGTGTTATTGCTTATAGTCCAACATCAGCAGTAACTGTCTTAAGCCTTTTCTTCGTCTTAGTCCAACATCGCTGCCGTTGTCGTCCTTGTTGTACTTGTGTGAACCCACAACAAGCCTTTGTATTTCAAAATGTTAAATTTTTAAAACAAATTGTGCATTTTGTAGAAATAATTTTTAAAACTTTTAAAGTTAAGGGGGAAGTTTTAAAAAAAACCCATATCAGTCTTCTCTTAAATTAGAATTTTAGTGTTACTTTTAGTTTACTTTTAGGACTTTTCAGTCAACGCTAAATTTCAAATCAATGTCGGATTTTTACTTTTTGATATTATACTAGGCAATCATTTTATATTATTCGGAATGTTTTCAGCCTTCGCTAAAGGCGGTAGAATTTTCAGAATTTTAATTGGTTTTAATGATATTCTCTCTGCTTTGGATAGCGGAAAGATTACAGTCTGTACCCTCCTTGATTGTCTGCAGTACTTGACACAATAGACCATGATATATTACTTCACCGCCTCCAGCATGTATTTGGCATTCACAATACAGCCTTACTGTGGTTCAATTTCTACTTATTCAACAGGACACAAATTGTATCTGCAAATGGAATACACTCCATTCCATTAGATTTATGCTGTGATGTTCCACATGGACCTCTTGTCTTCATCATATACACTCAGCCGCTCTCAAGAAATTCATCACCCAGTGCGAATTGTTTAGTAAGACGTGGATGTTGGGTAATAAATGAACGGTGTTGGTCATTAGATGAGCCATGCCTTGTCAATCAGAAGGCTTTCTTGTAATTAAGAAGCTGTTAGTAGATAAGTAGGTGTTGGTGTCTCAAATGACCTGTTGATTTGTAAGTGTGGGCGTTGTTCAGTAGATGAGCAGGATTTGGTCACTGAAACTACGTGTTGGCTAGTAAGTCTGGGCGTTGGCTGGGTTTTGGTGCAACTGGACGCATGTCGTTTAGTAAGTGTTGGTGTAGGCTAGTATAAGAATCAGTGTCGTTTAGCAGATGACAGGGTAATGGATAATGTGCACTCGTGCGGCGTGGGGGGGGGGGGGGGTAGGGTTAAAAGTGTGGGTGTTGCTTAGTAGACCAGTGGCTATTGGTTAGTAGATGAATGTTATTTTGTTTAGTCACATGGTGCATTCGTTAGATGTGTAGTTTCAACATTACACTTTCCTTTTGTCCCCATACAGTCCCATCATCTTAAACACATGGACTAGCTTTATAATGTCAAAATTGAGGCGTAGTGACCTCATGGTGGCCCACTGGACCCAAGAGTGCCACAAGTCTGGTGTTAAATTCCTATTGACCGCATAGTACCCCAAATTACAACTGTTGATATATTGACATACTGCATAACACTGTTCTCAAATCAATACATAAATAACTTTAGGCAGTCGTTAACGTTTGAGAATAACCACGATTATGTACTTTAGTTGCAAGATATGCGATAATCGTCGTCTCTAGTTGTCTAAAACTCTTCAGCATACGAAATTTGTAAATAATGATCATATATTTTTTCACTCTTTAATGCAACAAGGTAGAAATATTTTTGTATTCCAGATATTACTAGGTATTTTAATGAAATAGTTCTATTAAGTGCACGATGAAGGACGTTTCATATTTTGTAGCAAGAATAATTAACAAACCTCCTGCATCTAGAACGAGGTACTTTGATCCCAACTGGAATGGCTTGAAGCCACCCTCTGTCCCGGATATCATTTTTAAAGGCAGGTGCTGACAAAATATAGACGCAGCTTCAGGCTCTAAGGCCATAAGCAGCTGGTCTCCAGGAATGTCAGCCTGAAATTGAAAGACAAAAATTCAGATGTAATATATATTAGGAAGAGATTTAATCTTCCCGCCTTTTTTAATATCAAACCAGGCTTATACCAATCATCTGCATTTTAAATCAGAATTGGTTTTTGAAATATCTCATTCTCCTACAAGAAAGACTACATATCTAACTAAGTAATGAAGATGAAACAGCTATCATAATGATGTCCCCAATATATATATATATATATATATATATATATATATATATATATATATATATATATATATATATATATATATATATATATATATATATATATATATATATATATATATATATATATATAAATTTGTTTTCCGCCCAGTGCGCAATAATACGCGTATATTCCACATAATTGTAACGAGCCGGTAGGTTAATGGCTTTTCGTTGGCTTAGCGTTCATGAATGTTCATGGCGAAGCTAACAAAGTGTTTATAGTACTCTAATTTTCTTATTAAAACATCTTTTATGTTTAAATCATAAGAGTGTATTATATTGATTTATTCACCCTAAAAGAAAACAAGAAACTAAAAAAGCAAGAAAATCAACTTATCAATATGCAAAGTTGATAGTAAATAGCCACAAAATGCATACAACTACATTTTGCAGCGGACACACTCGGGGATGGGAGTTCATTCACTAGACGAATACACAGCTGCCTGTAGTAAATACGAACTCAGTTAAAAAGTGTAAATATATGTATTTGTATGTGATATAAATAAAATATATGAACATTATACTCGTTGTATAAATGTTTCGTTCAAAGGAAACTCGGCAAGCCTTGTGGTATATACTTGAATACTTGATACATCATATATATAGTCAAAATTCAAATATGTCAGTTGTTTAGGATGGCTATCTGTCAACAAAAAACAGAAGACGCTCTGATAAATTCTATAAGTAAACGAGCTATCAATGGAATGGTGTTTAAAATGCATTACTACCTTTTCAGCTGCTTCTCTCATGAACTGCTTGGCAGCGTCATTCCAGATGGCAGGAACTGTTAAGACCCATCTTATGTCAGTCCTCTCTATACCAGAGATGCGATCTTGGCAGGTCTTAAACAAATGGTCTACTAGATACTTAAGACACGAGGAGAATACTAACATTGCCGACAGTGTCTTTCCATCGTCAGACTCCAGATTAAAGTTTCTATTAAGAGACTAAAAATAAAAACGCCATTAATTAAGACCCTTTTGAAAATGAAGCCAATTTATTATTTTGTAAAGTTCTCTATGTAGCATATTTCTTTCTGATGGCTAGTCATTGTAAACATTTAGTTCAGTTTCGACGTTCCTGTTTTTTCCGTTGGTCATAACTTCACATGAAGTCTAAATTTTAATATTATACAACTTTCGTACAAATTAAATGCATTGGAAACGTTCCCTTAAGTTAAAACACTATTTAAATAGATATGTATTTCAGGAGAAGGAAAGTAGTTATTTTTTGTGTTAATAGTACGTACCATTTTGTCATAGAGCGTCATCTTGAACCTTCGGAAGTAATACCATCCACGTGCTTTGTCATCTGCGGCTAGGTCTGCATATTTATCCTCCGCTTCATAGCCGAAGGAGTGGAATTTCTTGTGTGGGTCGAAAAGGGCACATGTTGGGGCCTTTAGAGATACCAAGCTTCTTGACCCAGCATTCCATACGTTTGTGGATATTTTACACGGGTCTTTCTCATAATCGTTCCGGAAAGAAAAACCATAGCCGGAATACGTAGTTCCAAAGTCTATGGCTGCCACAAGTAGACATGGTCTCATGGACATCGCCATCTTTAACCCTTCTTCTCAGAGGTAAAGACTCGGATGAGATGATCTGTAACATAAATGTATGCAATGATAATCGCTATGTTTATTGTACCAACGCTTGGGAACTTTATTATAAATAAATTAATGAGTTGCGCTTAAATATCTTCTACTGTAAAAGCGACATTTACACATTTTTAATTTTTTCCTTTTTTTCCCTTGGTAATACATTGTATTTCCACGTTACTGTATTTTTAACTTTTAAAAAAAAATCAACCGATCATAAATCGTATGGGCAAATGAGATTCAATATCTGTGTGTGTATGCATTATGGCAGAAAGGAGTCAACTAAAATTATTTTACAAACAACTCTCTTCTGAAAAGTCCGATCTCCTATCCACCCCTATAATCCATTGTAAATTTATGTTACATCAGCATACAAGTCTATGCTAATAAGAAAGATGCTTGAAAACTACATTCTCGCACTGGATTAGGTTTGAGTACAGGACATTTTGTGTCCGACGTATGAGTAAAAGTGTATATCTGCAGAAACACCTAGGTAGATCGTTTTCAACGGTGTTTCGTGCTTGAAAAATGAGTTGATGTATAAAAATGTTAAAGTTTGATGGATAGGCCTATAAGAATACCTTTGTCAAAATATATTCGTTGGAATGCTTTAAGGCGTCAATGTCGATTAAGGACGAAAAGTATTTCACAATGAAATATGGTTGTACCATTCATGCTGAGATTCACCATTCGAATTTTGTGAGTGTGTGTATGTCTGAGTGTATGTATGTGTATATATGTGTGAGTGTATGCATCCTTTAGTGCATGTATGTGTGAGTGTATGTATGTGTGAGGGTGTGTGTGTGTGAGTGAATTGTGAGTGTATGTATGTGTGAGTGTATATATGTGTGAGTGTGTGTATGTGTGTATGTATGTGTGAGTGTATGTATGTTTGAGTGTATGTATGTGTGAGTGTATGTATGTGTGAGTGTATGTATGTGTATGTATGTGTGATTGTATGTATGTTTGAGTATGTATGTGTGAGTGTATATATGTGTGAGTGTATGTATGTGTGTGTATGTATGTGTGAGTGTATGTATGTTTAAGTGTATGTATGTGTGAGTGTATGTATGTGTGAGTGTATGTATATGTGAGGGTGTGTATGTGTGAGTGAATTGTGAGTGCATGTATGTGTGAGTGTATATATGTGTGAGTGTATGTATGTGTGAGTGTGTGTATGTGTGAGTGTATGTATGTGTGAGTGTGAAATAATATGCTGAATATGCATTGTTTAAAACTGCTTCTTGAAATTGGACCAATTGCTCATGAATCAAAATAAACAACAGTGACATATTTTATATATAGCTGAGGTACTATTCTAAGCTGGATCCAGATAGCAACTTTTTTGAGTGTAGTTGACATAATGTCTAAGATATAGAGAGTGTGACAAACGAATCTATTGAAAATATGAAAAGTCGTACAGCATAACGAAATAGGTTTCAGTGACCTATATTTGGAATGTTTAAGTTACACTGGGATAACACAACATGCAAATAATGACGATGATATGTGAAACACATTTAACGATATGAAATATGTCACGAACAGGTAACGAATAAACAGCAACTACTACTTCTATTACTACAACCACTACTACTAACAAAATTAAAACTAATAATAATAATACTTATTATTATTATTATTATTATTATTATTATTATTATTATTATTATTATATAAACGGCAATAGATGCCAGAGGTCTACTTCCTATTAGGTTGATCCAAAGGATAAAAACTCCAATAACAAGGAAGCCTTTCAACTTGTATTAAAAGGAATTGGTGATCGAAGAAGAAGCCGTTTCTCCGGTAGAAAAGTAAAGGTGATGGATATTTCTAAGGCCTTGTTTGATGGTTTCCTGGAACCTCATTCTTAAACTTTCCAATGACATTTTTATTTTGAATCATCTTGCAGTTTGGTATCTTTGGGTGAGTCAGATAAATCGAAATGATCTTTTGCGAAAATCATGTCTACTTAGATATCTTCGTTATCGAGTTCATAACATAACTAATTTGTGTCGGTAAAAAGCAGCTTGATTTTGTTGTCAAATACGTACCCATAGTCAAAATCGGACATTAACAATTTGGACAACTCTGAAAGTGGAATTCCCGAGTAAATGGACTTGTTGACGAGAATACCCGTTTTCTTCCTATGATTCACTACAAGGATTCTTTAAATATCTCCATTGCGACAATCGCGGCATAGGCATTTGATTTGTTGGAGATCAGTGAGATTCCACCGTGAAAACATTTCTTGACACAACTATACTTCTCAATATTGGTGATTTGTTCCAATCTGACTTTAAACAAACTTAACGTGCCATCCTAACACAAACATGGAACTGAATAATACAAATCAGAATCTAGCCCGTAATAAGACATGCAGGGATCACAAAAAGTGTTAAAAACCTATCCGCAAATAAAAGGATTTATTTGGTTAACTTAACAATGAGAATGTTTCTGATTATGCCTGCATGAATGCTTGCAATGTCTGTAACAAAGTTAATACCGAAAATCTGAGCCCATATTATGGAGTAAATCTGACGTCTGGTGCAGCTGTCTAACATTTTTAAAACATTTCATGATCTCTGTATCTGATGGATTCTGACTGTATATTCAGTAAGATTATGAACGAACCGGATTATATTTTGGAAGTACTTATGTCGCATCTTGAGAAGCAAGAACAGTCCAGTTAAAAACGTTTTGTGAAAATACATCTATCTTCCTTCTAAGGGTCTGAAAGCATTTCTTATATCAGCATATTTTATATAAAAGAGCAGACTGGTTTAGTAATAAAATGCGATTCAGTTTCCTCATCAATGATCGTAAGTATGCAAAGAATGTTTGTCATACCAGATATAAACACAGCTCAGTTGAGAAAATATTTTGTATATCTCATTCAGGTCTCGTGTTATGTATATCTATATGTTATTGCAATTTTGTTCATAACTGTAAATTGTAGTGTTTATCTGTAAAGAAGATATAACTATGGTATAGTATCTTTTTATAATAAAAAAAGATATTAAGAATGTCTTTAGATCGCATAAAAACTACGCATAGATGTAAAGTTTCAAATAATAAACATGTTTTCGAGTTTGGAGTTATTTATGGTTCACTAGCTAAAGTCCGGTTGGTGAATACTTCGACATATGTCAAGTGAATAAGTACTGTGAAATATTAGATTGAGATGTAAGGTCTGTCACGTGGTGGATATTTCGACATACAAATGATAAATGTGAATCATGCAACCGTTAGAACTGTCTAAACCGTCTAAGGCTTGAATACAATTATAATTTCCATCCACATTTTCACCCGTAGTGATTTCTACATATTTTATAACGATCGGCCCAAATAGCAAAATTTATAAACATTTGCCAGTATAAGACATACCCACTGTCTCAATATTTAAATTTCAGTAAAAAGACTTTATTGTTTCTCCTCTGAGTTGATAAAACTAGATAAGAATTGGATATCTAATATTGAAATAATTATCAAAGAACATCATGCTAATATATCAGTAAGCAAAACCTTTCTACCACAATCACCATCACCACCACCAGTACCAATAGCTACCGAAACTTTTTCACGCCCAAGTAAACTTATAGATTTCTCTCCCATAACTGAATGTGATACAATTTTATAACTAACTCTGCAACAGGATGATAAAATAATGATAAAGAAATATACGGAACACGATATTGTCCTTAATAAATTGGATTTCGGCTTATTTCGTTGTTGTATTACCGTCTTGCTCTATTGTACACACCCCACCCCGTACATTTTTAAAGGCTATATTACTTCCGTATCGGGAAAAAGGTTTTATTTCTGATAAGATTGCTTGTTTGGAATTCCACTTTTGCCTGAATAATATTATAAGCAATCATTTCCACAGACTATATTTCATAGTGTATTTAAAAGTGTTATTTAGAAACAGTACTTACTTAAATGTACAAGCTGTCCTCAAATGAGACTCAAATAAGACTTCTTTTACCTGGTCTATGTTCAACACCTGTATGTTGCGTAACCTATTTTCTTAGAATAGTACCTGCAAAAAGAGAGTGATAATAATAAAACTGTACACAGAATACTTAAAAATGCGACTTATAAATTCTGCAACGGTGATTATTTCGATTTCGTTTTACTGGCATATACATTTGGTCCTTAACAAAATTAGACTATAAAGAAACAGCTAGACTCTTCAGCTTATTTTATTAGATTACTTTATTGTATTCCCTATCCGGGCCTCCATTTCGAATTCGTGGAAGAGATCTATTTATGTACCATTGAGACTGCTACATGAGACACATTGTTTAGTCCCGGGCTTGAATTTTAGAATATCCACAACCGAATGTTCTGTTATGATCTCAAAATAATGACCAATTACGTAATTATATGTTTGTTTGTTTGTTTGATTAGGAATTGAACGTAGCTTTTTAACAATTTTTCAGTCATATCGCTACGATATCTGCAGTGAGCCAGTTTATAGTGATGTCTAGCACTGGGGCATCATACCGCAGACATGTAGCATGATGTCCCACCCAGTCACATTATCCTGACACCAGGTAGACCAGTCCTAACACTAACATCTTAATGCTGAATGCCAAGCGAGGTAGCTATTAGTACCACTTTTGTAAGTCTTTGGTATGACTTGGCCGGGGATCGAACCCACGACCTCCCGCTTCCGCGGCGGACACTCTAACCACTAGGACACCGGAGCGGTTCGTAATTATTGGTAATATTTGGTTGCCATTATAACCGCTCACTGTGTATTATAGACGATTTGTAGACTGCCTTTCAAGTAAGTCGTGCCAAATATGCCATAAGTATCATTCACACTCGCTAGCATTCTTCCAGTGTTCAAGAACAAGTAAAATCCTCTCCTTTTTTTGTCCTCCAGCAAATTAAGAATAGCCCTCCATCCCAACCCCAACCCCAATAAACCGAAAGATAAAAATACATACCCCCCCCCCCGAAAACAAGAAAAAAAAAATAGAAAACAAGCAAGCAAGGCATGTGCTTGAAAAGCTGTAAATGTTCACATAAAACGTTCGAATACAAAATGATACCTACCGAGTAAAACAAACGCTCTACTGTTTTTCAAATGCTGTTTGAGAATTATTATTTTTGCTCACAGCTATTTTAGTCATAATACACAGCAGGATTTGTTAACATTTTACTTCCTGGTCTTTTTAACCGTTAAGTAGACGATCAATATCGCTCAAAACTAGAATGAATACAATGACATGTGTCTTAAGGGGCTTACGAAAGGAAGATACAAGCTAACATTTCACTTCAACGTCGTTGTTCTTGGTGTTGGTGGTAGGTTTTAGCGACAAGTTTTAACACATTATTGACTATATCATGCCGAGAAAATCTTAGCAAAGTTCCTTTTGCATGGACACACAAAAGCAACAGGCGCTGGCGAACTTAGGCGGTTAATGAACCAGAAGCCCTCGGATTAAAAGTCCGTGACTTTACTAAGCTACCATAGCTGGTACTTGCACCACACACAAATGTTAACGATAACGACCCTTTCATGAAAATTTTAATATCGAACAAATTAGCCACTAAAACATTTTTATCCATCTCGTGTTACAACCGTTCAGGTATAATTAAAGTATTTGTTTAGTTGAAGGTCATGATACACGTCTTACATATGTGTGAGTCACATGTATGAAGACATATTTTTATATGATATACGAGCTACTAGTTCTCATCTCTACTGGTCGAAGGCCACAAGAGCGTTTTGACGATCCTATGTCCAGCGTACGTTACCTGTTGTTTGTTGTTGGTGATCATTTTGGAATACTTGTATTAAAGTAAGAAATGTTGGTTCATAGCTTCACCATGAGGCATTTTTTGGTGCAAATGATAATGGCCGCCATGACAGTCATCTTGAAAATCCTATGATCTGAACTCCCTTTATTTTCATATTAAATTGGGACTATTATCAAATACTGGTCCTAAACGAAACTGGTAACCTTGAGACATCCGTATATGGCCGCCAAGACTGCCATCTTAAATTCGTCTTTTTACTACTCTTCTTGAATGCATGATTACACAAATATCGGGTTTCATTAAACGATTTCTTAAGATAAGTAGTTAGCTATGAATAAAAATGGGTCTATTGGACCATCAATGTGGCCGCTATCTTTAAACTACTGTAATCACTATTACTTTTGAGTAGGCATATATAATTATCAAGGGGTGTTCACTAAAACGCTACATCCTACTGGATAAAAATGTCGATTTGACCTCCAATATGACTGCTACCTTGAACATTTAAAAAAATGCTCAGCACTTACAAAGAATATAACGAAGGAACAAATTAATTTCTCCTGAATTCCTATAAAAAAAACTCTTTCGGCTAGTAGTATCAGATCCTTGTTTTTCAGTCTTTAAGGATCACTGGAGTGTGGTTCTTTGTATTTAAAAAAAAATCCAGCGTAGATGTATTCAACATAGACTTTTCTTATAAAAATCTATCAAATTGGTATATAAAAAAGGAAAAATTACAAGAACCAGAAAATAACAGAATTCGATTTTAACAATCCCTAAACATTGATTTTGTTTACAATAATCCATTTGTGATGTATGCATGCTTTGTATTAGGAGGAGAACACAACACAATTTTAAATCCAAAAAATACGAGACTAGCAGTATCTGATAATCATTCGATCCGTTTTACATTCTCTTCTTTTAAGTGATGCATATTGTTTTTGCATATAATGCCATTAAAACAATGCTGTTGATGGGTGGTACGGGTGTTGATGGGTTGGACAATGGTATAATGGTATTAAAGTAATTGCGTTGGTTGTTGTTCTTGTAGGGTTTAACGCCATTTGCAGCACATGATAGGCTATACATGGCGGCCAGTATTATTGGTGGAGGAAGAACCCGGGAAAACCCCCGTTAAGAACCACCGACCGACTATTAGCTACTGGCAAGCTTTCTCACGTAACTACATTAGCGTAATCTTAGACTCGAACCCACGCAGACAGAGGTGAGATGGCAGTGATCCGTAACGGAGAGTGCTTTACACCACTCGGCCATTCGGGGCCCTTTTAATTGCGTTGATGGGTGCCGCGGAAGTTTTATGGCACTTATCCTACTGACGTAATTAAAATTAAATTTTAATAATTCAAACATATTCTAGGGGTTGTTGGAATGTTTTCATTGCCATAGCAAATTAGGAGAATAAGCATTGGAGAGTAATGAAGGGTCTCTGCTTACAATGTCCTTTGAAATCAGGTGTTCCTAATAGACTTAATATATACTAAAAAAATTGCAAGGTTGACACAAACGGGAAAGTCTGATACGTATTAATTTGAAGAATATTTGGTTAAAATTCACTTGAGTGGAACCTCAAGGCCATATTTAATCACTTAAAATCCAGTTTATATTATATTATACAAATATTATTATTATTATTATTATTATTATTATTATTATTATTATTATTATTATTTTACATACATTTATTAGCATTAAAGATCATTGGTAGTTAGTTACCTACCATCAAAAATTAATACAGCCAATTTTTAAACTGGTAAATGTTCTATATTCATGTACTAGTATTATTGTTTGGAAAGTATTACGTCACTAATCTTATTTATTGTTCATGATATGTGCTTTCTCAACTGATACAGCTGATTAGTATAATAATAAATTATTGACCAATAACCATTTATGAGCGTTATGTACAGGCAGTCAAAAAGGTTTGAATATGTACTTAAATAGTGACACGACCAAGCCATTTGGAGAAACCTGATATGAATTTATGTAACTCCAAAGAGCAATCAGAGCAGTCTCAACAAATAAGGGACACAACTCTTATCGTTATTTTATTAATAGTGACCTAGTTTTCTTTTCTTTATATTAGAGACTCAGGAATGACAACATTACCTGGCCCTTTGACCCCGTTGCCTCAAACAGTGACACTTTGACAGATTCTAACATGCGGACGCCCTTGAAGTGAAATTTTCAAAACGTTTACCTACAGTATATTACGTACATCGATGCCAACACCCTTGAGACAGACAATACCCCATGGGCGTTATTCGTCTCTCTCAATGGTAATATAGTTATGACTGTGGTCGAAGCGGAAATAATCAAAACCAGGAAGTTTTGTGAAACTGAGCAATTTAATTATGATAGTAATGAAATACAAATTTAAGAGAAACTTACTGTTTGTTGAATTAAATCAAAAATAATTGAAAAAGTTATATCATAAGTCCTACAGGAGGGAATGTTCCGAATGAATTCCAGATCCTTGAATGTACAGGTCTGCCGGCTGTCATTATGCATCACGATGGCAATGTCCAGAATTCCATAGTATTCATTCACAATAGTCCCAGAATTCCATAGTATGCATTCACAATAGTCCCAGAATTCCATAGTATGCATTCACAATAGTCCCATAATTCCATAGTATGCATTCACAATAGTCCCAGAATTCCATAGTATGCATTCACAATAGTCCCAGAATTCCATAGTATGCATTCACAATAGTCCCAGAATAATATTTTAGTCAAGTGAGCGCTGTTTAGTTCCAACAAATAATCCAAACAAATGTCTACATTCAAATTATATCTAAACACAATATTAAACACATTTGCAGACTAATATTAACACAAGAATATATTATTTTAATAATAAAATAATGAACATACTTACAAGTTTGGAGTAATTTATGGTTGTCTTGTTTAAGTCAGATGGTTGTGTACCTGAGTAAGTATTCTCAACTATTAACGATTTGAGTAATAAGGTCTGTCACATAAAAGGAGATAATTACTTACACATGATATTATTATTTAGAATCATGGAATCCCAAAACGTTTGTCCACTCGTAATCCGAAGAGCATGACCAGTATGGTTTGACCTGTAAATATAGTTACCTTTGGCTTATCGGTTCATTTGCGTGCGTCACTTCAGATTTCATTCACAATTTGAAAGTCCCATAAAGAATCAAATATTTAGAGCAAAGTCACAACTGAACTCGGATCCCACTTAATACTTCCGGGTCAGCACCCAAATATTAATCACAGTCTAGTTTCTAGAGTATTTGTGCACTCCTAATTTGGTGGATATGCCACTCCCTATGTTCGCCCCACGAGACTGCAAGTCATTTATATTGTTATTTGCAGACACTAAGCACGTAGTCGACGCATTTCTTAAGATGAATACCAAAACGTTTGTTCTGGAGTTAGTATTTACTTTTTCAATGCGACTTAATTGGAACCAGTTCATGTCTGAAAGAAAACAATCAGAAGCGACTTAATTGGAACCAGTTCATGCCTGAAACAAACCAATAAGAAGCGACTTAATTGGAACCAGTTCATGTCTGAAACAAACCAATAAGAAGCAACTTAATTGGAACCAGTTCATGTCTGAAAGAAACCAGTCAGAAGCGAGTTATTTGGGACCATATCTAGACTTCAAAATATGAAATCATTAAGTCATTCCTAGAAATATAATGTTATATGAGGTTCTATGTTCCTTCATATTCCTTATTTGTATTTTATTAGGGATTTGAATAATTAGTTTCACTTATACACGCAGAGAACATTTCGCAGAAAATATTTAAATATTTATAATGCATAATTGTTTTAAAGCATCATGCCCGTCCTTATAGCATTGAAAGAAATGGTGTACTAGTTTGCTTGAAACAGATCTAGGCTTTCATATATTCAATCAAATGTAACGTAACACTTTAATTAGACAAAAGATGCAATATTCCTTAATTGGTAATCAAGGACACCAAACAATACTGCATAAATATAGTGAAAGACAAAATCCGTGACTTAATACACCAGCAGCATGATGCCTATCAATCTCTCAAATGTTTATGACTAAAACGTCTAAATCTCGACTGAACCTTGCGGGCATAGATAGGTACTTAATGGAAAAAAACCATGTAATAATATTTCTTAATTTTAATAATACCTACATTTGATCACGTCATGATTTTATCTTGTCAGTTTCGAAGCTTGCAATCAATTTTGTCAACGATGCTTGGCCGAAATACAACTTCAATCTCCTCATACGACCTAGCCCTGCTAGAACTGACCATCCATATGTACCTCATTTATTTCGTGAAACCGATTTATATTATTGGTCCGATACAAAATCCATCGATCGGGTAAGACTTTTGTGTACATTATAAACTATTCTGATTCAAAATTATATTAATTTGGAGCAGGCTACGTCCTCGCTTATTTCTATGTAACTCGTTTATATTGATGTTTGCTTTTGGAGTTACATCTAGAAATTGTAACCGCTGTTTAAGAGCTTCGCACAACGCAATTCTTGAGTATTTAAAACTTCGCTGAGAGCAAGAATAATACTAGACTACAGAGCTTGACTTTGAATAAATTGTGAGGAAGACCAAAGTACACAAGGTCGAGATTGTGAGCTCAACGCACTTCGTGCAAAATATACTATCAAAAGTTTGTTATATTTTCATCTCCCAACTTCATTTGCAATCGTACAACATACTGTCCACTTATTTGACGTAATTAATCATACCAGTTGCTTTCAAAAACATAGAATGAAAATGTAATCCCAAATTTGGGAAGTGATGCAAAAGGAATTAATTCTGCAGGCCTAATAATTGTTAAGAAAACTTGTATATTCTGTCAAATATGCATGTCGTATATGGCCAGTAGTACACTCACATCATGTCTTTTAAAACGTTCAACATTGAACTATTTTTTTTAGGGCATTAGGATTCTCAGATGTACTTAAGATGGCTATCTGAAGCAACAACATTCGTATTACTGCGATACGTGATCTGTAAGATACGTTAAAACCATTTTTTATTAGAGCCATACCACTAACCCCCTCCCCCCGGGGAGAGGTTCTTAACTTTTATTAAATTATTTTACATAAGAAAAGCTTAAATATTTTATTTTATTAAAACACGTTACACTCTTAAATTACCTTGTTCATAGAAAGCATCTTTTGACCAAATCCTAGAAATAGATGCATTCATGCATGTTTAAGCTGGCACCTTTCTTGATAAGGGTATCAAAGAGAGTAGAACTCCTGTATAAGTTGGTGTACACAAACATAACTATAATATAATATTCTGACTTCACGTGAGACTCCTTACCAACTACTAATGATAATAAATGCACAAATGGCATCACTTTGCGTAAAACACGCTTATGACACGCACTCAGGTGAATAAGTAATCACTACACACTCCGTTGCATAACATTCTTGTGAGAGAGGTTAATAATTATCAAGAGTTCTATCTCAAAATATAATAATGTGCTTGGCGTTCAAAACATGTTATATCCATAAACAAAAAATTTATCTCTTTCGACAAAGAGATCCAGTCATTTATTAGTAGTATCACAGCTGGAATGTCGGAAAATAAGCACCCGAAAGTTTCATCGAATGAGTCATTAATCCAGAAAATCGAATGTTGCAGAAACCGCCTCACCAGTATTTTCCTCTTCTGCTTCGACTTCTATTTCTGTACCGCTCATGCAAATCTTGACGAAGATTGGGCGATCGTTTCCAACCGTCTCCTGGAGGTCGATGTTAAGGGTTCCCAAGTGTATGCAGGACTCATCCGTGACGTATACAGGATCATTTTCAGTGGATGCATAGATGGAAAAGGCAACAGAATCTTGCTCAAAATTTGCCGGTTGATGAGTACCTTCATACTGAGGTTCACCTGTTCTAACCGGATCCCCTATTTCTGCGAATTTGAAGAACACATCTGAGCATTGTTCTTCACCTTTATCTGTAAGGTACAACTTTTCCAACGGGTGTTCACCATGGATAAATGGCACCAGAATATCCATTCCATATGTGTATCTACAAATCCTTTCAGAGATGCTGTTAGGCTTGTGTCCAAATATGACTGCTCCTTTGAGAACAGCCAAGCCAGGATCTGATGGAATGATTATCCTCTTCTGCTTAAAGTTGGTTTTTACGAAATCCTGCAGGATTGGTGATTCAGAGTAGCCGCCAACCATCAAAATCGTGGTTACATCCTGAACCTCTGGCTCATTAAACAGACTCTCCAGATGTTCTATTATCGCGGAGCACGACGGTTGAAAAAAATCTGTTGCAACATCAGGTTCTATTCGTAACTTGTCACCAATCCAGCTAATGCGATTCTTATACTTTGATTTGGAAGCAATAATATCCTTGATTTCCTTTCCCTTTTTTGCTTTGCATATTTCGGCAAGGGCAATGGGGACTTTCATGTTAATTTTACCTCCCATATCAGGCTTAAAGGTTCTCTTTTTGACCTCGAACTCTCTGAAGAGATCCATGAGATCCGATTTGTCTTTCTTGTCAACTTCAATCATAACGTCATTTCCAATGATACCAGTTAGCAGATCGACGAAGGCTTTGTCTACCTTTGTTCCACCCCAATCACCACCACTAGCTCTGTGTAGTTCTCTAAGTTCTTTGTCATCCATCACTTCATGCACCGTTATATCAATTGTGCCACCTAAAAATAGGAATAAGTGTGTGTGTGTGTGTACTGTATATAATTATTAAGAAAAGAGTATCTACCTTTTCCCAAACCATGTGAAAGCTAAAGCCTCTTTTGGGTCAATGGAATTAATCTTTGCGCTTATGCCACTATAGGGTTATATGAGCCATAATGGATCAAAGGTAATTTATAATTAGGCCTCCATTTCCACAGTAAACCTAGTCCATATCATTAAAATGATGGGAAGGTGTGAATGAAGAGTAAAATATATGCTAACTATCCGTATATTTAAAATTTTGGGACGGTATGGGGTGTAGTTAAAAGATGTTTTTGTTTTTTGTTTTTTATGGTTTAACGCCATTTTCAGCACAATATAGGCTATACATGGCGGCCAGTATTACTGGTGGAGGAAGAAACAAACCCCGGAAAGAACCACCGACCCACGAGAAGCTACTGGCAAGCTTTCTCACATAACTACATTTGCCGAATCTTAGACTCGAACACACGCAGACAGAGGTGAGATGGCAGTGGTCCGTAACGGACAGCGCTTTAGACCACTCGGCCACTCGGGGCCCCTCAAAAAGGATGATGTACATAGGTTTCAGTTCATGGGACGGTATGGGGATAAGGATAAATTGTAATCTTGAATTTAACCTACTACCAACACTCATTCATCTACTAACCAGAACGTTGTTTCATCGATCAAAACCAACTCAATTACTGATCAACATCTACACTTACGTATTAAGTATGCCGCTTGAATGGGCAACACCCAAATATAAAACGTTATAGAACGATGAACACAAACTTAACTATTAAACTACACCATCATTTACTAATCATCAACTCGAGTGACTAACACGCTTTATCTTCTGACTAACACCCACACTTGCTAATCAACACGCTGTGTGTGGAACCAATACGCATACGTCTACTGATCAACACCGTCTGATATAGTACCCTACTAAGCAATGTCAACACTTACTAACGATCATTCCGTTGGAACTGATCACCACCCAGTGACCTATTTGCCATATTGGAAGGAAAATCCCTTAGACTGAATACTTCTTAGTGGCCACAAACATGTATCCGAAATAGTTGTATTATTTTATATTATGATTGTTGGCACGGTGCTCTCAATATATTGTCAGACTCTATCTTTTTACAAAAAATCATCGTTATGACATATAGTCTTTGTTTGACCATAACAGCGCATTCTAAGCAATCTTTGCAAAGAAATGAGTAAATGTTAAATGCACTCTGTCGGTTGTAATCTGAAACCGCCACAACAGAGCTCACTTCTAGTCAGAGATCTAAAGAGAGTCATTCGAAAATATATTTACGGAGGACTTCTGGAGCAACTCCAGGCTACTCCACTCGAGGTAAAAGTAAAGATGCCTGTTATGTCTGTCAGGAAAAAGGGCATTGCTAGTATACCCCAATCTGGCAGAGAATAAGAATCTAAAAGGCATGAGAGACCACCCAAGAACGTGGAAAAGAGAAAAGAAAAAGAAGAGATTTGAGATGCAGAATAACAAACAGAAAAACTCATTCAAGTAGAGAAATTCAAAGCAAGGCAAAAGCAGATAAAACAAAAGAACACAATGTTGTAAAGAAGTTCGTAAATGCACAACAGTAAACAGAAGTACCAAATAGATTTTGTCATGTGTTTTTAAGTTTCATTGTGAATTTCATTTAAGAAATCTACAAAAATGTGTAAATATCTTGAATTTGCTTTTTAGTGCTGAGCATATATTGCGACACATTTAAAAAAATGTGGATCTTGTTTTCTCTGATTTGGCAATGGTGAATAACATCGCTCTTCCAAGAGATGCGGATGAACCCGAAAAAGTACCGCTGTATCTTGAAAGAATTTTCAGCTTCATGTATGATATTATATAAGTACGTTTATTTCTCTAATGTAAGAATCGGTCTACTTTTTTGTCTCTTATTATTTCAGTGCTAGGGTCACTAGGATTATAAGCCTGATGGGTGGTAGCTTTGCTTACAAGGGTATGGCAGGGAAGATAAAGGGGTAGTAGTATATGTATAGTTTTTGTGTGCGTGTCGATTGATCAATCGTTAGAGAGAGAGAGAGAGAGAGAGAGAGAGAGAGAGAGAGAGAGAGAGAGAGAGAGAGAGAGAGAGAGACTCATTCCATCATAAAGTGTATCTATCTTAATATTGTTTAAAAGACGATGGTTATAGGGGTAGTACTGGGATATAGTTTTGTTTATTAGATCTAATTGCATGAATGAATGTATTGTGTGAGTCTGAGTGCACCGTGTGTGTATTATAGTACTCCATCTGTTACTATCCAGTCACTCTCCGATGATAGTATATAAGTATTTGGGAATAGTGTGTTAGCATTTCAAAAGATTTCTCTCCAAAGCTCCATGAGTGACAGGATATGAGTATTTTCATGTTTATGAAGTGTAAATATTCCAAACATTTTCTCTGCTTTTAATTCACTGCTGGATATCAGGGCTATTAAGTGTAGTACGGACAGTTTTGTTTACAAATGAACGGTAGGAAAATAATAGGAGTTGTAGAAGTGTGTGTATATAGTGTATTTGTGTTATTGCTTATAGTCCAACATCAGCAGTAACTGTCTTAAACCTTTTCTTCGTCTTAGTCCAACATCGCTGCCGTTGTCGTCCTTGTTGTACTTGTGTGAACCCACAACAAGCCTTTGTATTTCAAAATGTTAAATTTTTAAAACAAATTGTGCATTTTGTAGAAATAATTTTTAAAACTTTTAAAGTTAAGGGGGAAGTTTTAAAAAAAACCATATCAGTCTTCTCTTAAATTAGAATTTTAGTGTTACTTTTAGTTTACTTTTAGGACTTTTCAGTCAACGCTAAATTTCAAATCAATGTCGGATTTTTACTTTTTGATATTATACTAGGCAATCATTTTATATTATTCGGAATGTTTTCAGCCTTCGCTAAAGGCGGTAGAATTTTCAGAATTTTAATTGGTTTTAATGATATTCTCTCTGCTTTGGATAGCGGAAAGATTACAGTCTGTACCCTCCTTGATTGTCTGCAGTACTTGACACAATAGACCATGATATATTACTTCACCGCCTCCAGCATGTATTTGGCATTCACAATACAGCCTTACTGTGGTTCAATTTCTACTTATTCAACAGGACACAAATTGTATCTGCAAATGGAATACACTCCATTCCATTAGATTTATGCTGTGATGTTCCACATGGACCTCTTGTCTTCATCATATACACTCAGCCGCTCTCAAGAAATTCATCACCCAGTGCGAATTGTTTAGTAAGACGTGGATGTTGGGTAATAAATGAACGGTGTTGGTCATTAGATGAGCCATGCCTTGTCAATCAGAAGGCTTTCTTGTAATTAAGAAGCTGTTAGTAGATAAGTAGGTGTTGGTGTCTCAAATGACCTGTTGATTTGTAAGTGTGGGCGTTGTTCAGTAGATGAGCAGGATTTGGTCACTGAAACTACGTGTTGGCTAGTAAGTCTGGGCGTTGGCTGGGTTTTGGTGCAACTGGACGCATGTCGTTTAGTAAGTGTTGGTGTAGGCTAGTATAAGAATCAGTGTCGTTTAGCAGATGACAGGGTAATGGATAATGTGCACTCGTGCGGCGTGGGGGGGGGGGTAGGGTTAAAAGTGTGGGTGTTGCTTAGTAGACCAGTGGCTATTGGTTAGTAGATGAATGTTATTTTGTTTAGTCACATGGCGCATTCGTTAGATGTGTAGTTTCAACATTACACTTTCCTTTTGTCCCCATACAGTCCCATCATCTTAAACACATGGACTAGCTTTATAATGTCAAAATTGAGGCGTAGTGACCTCATGGTGGCCCACTGGACCCAAGAGTGCCACAAGTCTGGTGTTAAATTCCTATTGACCGCATAGTACCCCAAATTACAACTGTTGATATATTGACATACTGCATAACACTGTTCTCAAATCAATACATAAATAACTTTAGGCAGTCGTTAACGTTTGAGAATAACCACGATTATGTACTTTAGTTGCAAGATATGCGATAATCGTCGTCTCTAGTTGTCTAAAACTCTTCAGCATACGAAATTTGTAAATAATGATCATATATTTTTTCACTCTTTAATGCAACAAGGTAGAAATATTTTTGTATTCCAGATATTACTAGGTATTTTAATGAAATAGTTCTATTAAGTGCACGATGAAGGACGTTTCATATTTTGTAGCAAGAATAATTAACAAACCTCCTGCATCTAGAACGAGGTACTTTGATCCCAACTGGAATGGCTTGAAGCCACCCTCTGTCCCGGATATCATTTTTAAAGGCAGGTGCTGACAAAATATAGACGCAGCTTCAGGCTCTAAGGCCATAAGCAGCTGGTCTCCAGGAATGTCAGCCTGAAATTGAAAGACAAAAATTCAGATGTAATATATATTAGGAAGAGATTTAATCTTCCCGCCTTTTTTAATATCAAACCAGGCTTATACCAATCATCTGCATTTTAAATCAGAATTGGTTTTTGAAATATCTCATTCTCCTACAAGAAAGACTACATATCTAACTAAGTAATGAAGATGAAACAGCTATCATAATGATGTCCCCAATATATATATATATATATATATATATATATATATATATATATATATATATATATATATATATATATATATATATATATATATATATATATATATATATATAAATTTGTTTTCCGCCCAGTGCGCAATAATACGCGTATATTCCACATAATTGTAACGAGCCGGTAGGTTAATGGCTTTTCGTTGGCTTAGCGTTCATGAATGTTAATGGCGAAGCTAACAAAGTGTTTATAGTACTCTAATTTTCTTATTAAAACCATCTTTTATGTTTAAATCATAAGTGTGTATTATATTGATTTATTCACCCTAAAAGAAAACAAGAAACTAAAAAAGCAAGAAAATCAACTTATCAATATGCAAAGTTGATAGTAAATAGCCACAAAATGCATACAACTACATTTTGCAGCGGACACACTCGGGGATGGGAGTTCATTCACTAGACGAATACACAGCTGCCTGTAGTAAATACGAACTCGGTTAAAAAGTGTAAATATATGTATTTGTATGTGATATAAATAAAATATATGAACATTATACTCGTTGTATAAATGTTTCGTTCAAAGGAAACTCGGCAAGCCTTGTGGTATATATTTGAATACTTGATACATCATATATATAGTCAAAAGTCAAATATGTCAGTTGTTTAGGATGGCTATCTGTCAACAAAAAACAGAAGACGCTCTGATAAATTCTATAAGTAAACGAGCTATCAATGGAATGGTGTTTAAAATGCATTACTACCTTTTCAGCTGCTTCTCTCATGAACTGCTTGGCAGCGTCATTCCAGATGGCAGGAACTGTTAAGACCCATCTTATGTCAGTCCTCTCTATACCAGAGATGCGATCTTGGCAGGTCTTAAACAAATGGTCTACTAGATACTTAAGACACGAGGAGAATACTAACATTGCCGACAGTGTCTTTCCATCGTCAGACTCCAGATTAAAGTTTCTATTAAGAGACTAAAAATAAAAACGCCATTAATTAAGACCCTTTTGAAAATGAAGCCAATTTATTGTTTTGTAAAGTTCTCTATGTAGCATATTTCTTTATGATGGCTTGTCATTGTAAACATTTAGTTCAGTTTCGACGTTCCTGTTTTTTCCGTTAGTCATAGCTTCACGTGAAGTCTAAATTTTAATATTATACAACTTTTGTAACAATTAAATGCACTGGAAACGTTCCCTTAAGTTAAAACACTATTTAAATAGATATGTATTTCAGGAGAATGAAAGTATTTATTTTCTGTGTTAATGGTACCTACCATTTTGTCATAGAGCGTCATCTTGAACCTTCGGAAGTAATACCAACCATGCGCTTCGTCATCTGCGGCTAGGTCTGCATATTTATCCTCCGCTTCATAGCCGAAGGAGTGGAATTTCTTGTGTGGGTCGAAAAGGGCACATGTTGGGGCCTTTAGAGATACCAAGCTTCTTGACCCAGCATTCCATACGTTTGTGGATATTTTACACGGGTCTTTCTCATAATCGTTCCGGAAAGAAAAACCATAGCCGGAATACGTAGTTCCAAAGTCTATGGCTGCCACAAGTAGACATGGTCTCATGGACATCGCCATCTTTAACCCTTCTTCTCAGAGGTAAAGACTCGGATGAGATGATCTGTAACATAAATGTATGCAATGATAATCGCTATGTTTATTGTACCAACGCTTGGGAACTTTATTATAAATAAATTAATGAGTTGCGCTTAAATATCTTCTACTGTAAAAGCGACATTTACACAGTTTTAATTTTTTCCTTTTTTTCCCTTGGTAGTTACTGTATTTTTAACTTTAAAAAAAAATCAACCAATCATAAATCGTATGGGCAAATGAGATTCAATGTCTGTGTGTGTACGCATTATGGCAGAAAGGAGTCAACTACAATTATTTTCCAAACAACTTTTATGTTACATCAGCATACAAGTCTATGCTAATAAGAAAGATGCTTGAAAACTACATTCTCGCACTTGATTAGGTTTGAGTACAGGACATTTTTTGTCCGACTTATGGGTTAAAGTGTATCTCTGCAGAAACACCTAGGTAGATCGTTTTCAACGGTGTTTCGTGCTTGAAAAAATGAGTTGATGTATAAAAATGTTAAAGTTTGACGGATAGGCCTGTAAGAATACCTTTGTCAAAATATATTCGGTGGAATGCTTTAAGGTGTCAATGTCGATTAAGGACGAAAAGTATTTCACAGTGAAATATGGTTGTATCATTCATGCTGAGATTCACCATTCCAATTTTGTGAGTGTGTGTATGTGTGAGTGTATGTATGAGTAAGTGTATGTATGTGTGAGTGTATGTATGTGTGTGTATGTATGTGTAAGTGTATGTATGTTTGAGTGTATGTATGTGTTAGTGTATGTATGTATGTGTGAGGGTGTGAGTGAATTGTGAGTGTTTGCATGTGTGAGTGTATATATATATATATATATATATATATATATATATATATATATATATATATATATATATATATATATATGTATGTGTGAGTGTGTGTGTGTATGTATGTGTGAGTGTGTGTATGTGTGAGTGTGAAATAATACGCTGAATATGCATTGTTTAAAACTGCTACTTGAAATTGCAACAAGTGCTCATGAATCAAAATAAACAACAGTGACATATTTTATATATTGCTAAGGTACTATTCTAAGCTGGATCCAGATAGCAAATTTAATGAGAGTAGTTGACATAATGTCTAAGATATAGAGGGTGTGACAAACGAATCTATTGAAAATTAAAAGTCGTACAGCATAACGAAATAGGTTTCAGTGACCTATATTTGGAATGTTTAAGTTACACTGGGATAACACAACATGCAAATAATGACGATGATACATGAAACACATTTAACGATATGAAATATGGCACGAACATGTAACGAACATGTAACGAGCACGATATTGTCCTTAATAAATTGGATTTCGGCTTATTTCGTTGTTGTATTACCGTCTTGCTCTATTGTACTATTGCACACATCCCACCCCCCACCCCCACCCCCACCCCCCGTACATTTTCAAAGGCTATATTACTTCCGTATCGGGAAAAAAAGTTTTATTTCTGATAAGATTGCTTGTTTGGAATCCCACTTTTGCCTGAATAATATTATAAGCAATCATTTCCACAGACTATATTTCATAGTGTATTTAAAAGTGTTATTTAGGAACAGTACTTATTTAAATGTACAAACTGTCCTCAAATGAGACTCAAATATGACTTCTTTTACCTGGTCTATGTTCAACACCTGTATGTTGCATAACCTATTTTCTTAGAATAGTACGTGCAAAAAGAGAGTGATAATAATAAAACTGTACACAGAATACTTAAAAATGCGACTTATAAATTCTGCAACGGTGATTATTTCAATTTCGTTTTACTGGCATATACATTTGGTCCTTAACAAAATTAGACTATAAAGAAACAGCTAGACTCTTCAGCTTATTTTATTAGATTACTTTATTGTATTCCCTATCCGGGCCTCCATTCCAATTCGTGGAAGAGATCAATATATGTACCATTGAGACTGCTACATGAGGCACATTGTTTAGTCCCGGGCTTGAATTTTAGAATATCCACAACCGAATGTTCTGTTATGATCTCAAAATAATGACCAGTTACGTAATTATATGTTTGTTTGTTTGTTTGATTAGGAATTGAACGTAGCTTTTTAACAATTTTTCAGTCATATCGCTACGATGTCTGCAGTGAGCCAGTTTATAATGATGTCTAGCACTGGGGCATCATACCGCAGACATGTAGCATGATGTCCCACCCAGTCACGTTATCCTGACACCAGGTAGACCAGTCATAACACTAACCTCTTAATGCTGAGCGCCAAGCGTGGCAGCTGTTAGCGCCATTTATGTAAATCTTTGGTATGACTTGGCCGGGGATCGAACCCACGACCTCCCGCTTCCGCGGCACACACTCTAACCACTAGGACACCGGAGCGGTTCGTAATTATTGGTAATATTTGGTTGCCATTATAACCGCTCACTGTGTATTATAGAAGATTTGTAGACTGCCTTTCAAGTAAGTCGTGCCAATATGCCATAAGTATCATTCACACTCGCTAGTATTCTTCCAGTGTTCAAGAACAAGTAAAATCCTCACCTTTTTTTTCCTCCAGCAAATTAAGAATAGCCCTCCACCCCAACACCAACCCCAATAAACCGAAAGATAAAAAAACATACCCCCCCCCGAAAAAAAGAACAAAACAAAATAAAACAAGGAAGCAAGGCATGTGCTTGAAAAGCTGTAAATGTTCACATAAAACGTTCAAATACAAAATGATACCTACCGAGTAAAACAAACGCTCTACTGCTTTTCAAATGCTGTTTGAGAATTATTATTTTTGCTCACAGCTATTTTAGTCATAATACACAGCAGGATTTGTTAACATTTTACTTCCTGGTCTTTTTAACCGTTAAGTAGACGATCAATATCGCTCAAAAGTAGAATGAATACAATGGCATGTGCCTTAAGGGGCTTACGAAAGGAAGATAAAAGCTAACACTTCACGTGCAACGTCGTTGTTCTTGGTGTTGGTGGTAGGTTTTAGCGACACGTTGTAACACATTATTGACTAAATCATGCAGAGAAAATCTCAGCAAAGTTCCTTTTGCATGGACACACAAAAGCAACAGGCTCCGGCGAACTTAGGCGGTTAATAAACCAGAAGCCCTCGGATTACGAGTCCGTGACTTTACTAACTTAGCTACCATAGCTGGTACTTGCACCACACACAAATGTTAACGATAACGACCCTTTCATGAAAATTTTAATATCGAACAAATTAGCCACTAAAACATTTTTATCCATCTCGTGTTACAACCGTTCGGGTATAATTAAAGTATTTGTTTAGTTGAAGGTCATGATACACGTCTTACATATGTGCGAGTCACATGTATGAAGACATATTTTTATATGATATACGAGCTACTAGTTTTCATCACTACTGGTCGAAGACCGCAAGAGCCTTTTGACGATCCTATGTCCGGCGTATGTTACCTGTTGTTTGTTATTGGTAATCATTTTGGAATACTTGTACTAAAGTAAGAAAAATTGGTCCATAGCTTCACCATGAGGCATTTTTTGGTGCAAATGATAATGGCCTCCATGACACTCATCTTGAAAATCTTATGATCTGAACTCCCTTTATTTTCATATTAAATTGGGACTATTATTAAATACTGGTCCTAAACGAAACGGGTAACCTTGAGACATCCTATATGGCCGCCAAGACTGCCATCTTAAATTCGTCTTTTTACTACTCTTCTTGAATGCATGATTACACAAATATCGGGTTTCATTAAACGATTTCTTAAGATAAGTAGTTAGCTATGAATAAAAATGGGTCTATTGGACCATCAATATGGCCGCCGTTAAACTACTGTAATCGCTATTACTTTTGAGTAGGCATATATCATTATCAAGGGGTGTTCACTAAAACGCTACATCCTACAGGCCTATAATGTCGATTTGACCTCCAATATGACTGCTACCTTGAACATTTAAAAAATGCTCAGCACTTACAAAGAATATAACGAAGGAACAAATTAATTTCTCCTGATTTCCTATAAAAAAAAAAAAACTCTTTCGGCTAGTAGTATCAGATCCTTGTTTTTCAGTCTTTAAGGATCACTGGAGTGTGGTTCTTTGTATTTAAAAAAATCCAGTGTAGATGTATTCAACATAGACTTTTCTTATAAAAATCTATCAAATTGGTATATAAAAAAGGAAAAATGACAAGAACCACAAAATAACAGAATTCGATTTTAACAATCCCTGAATATTGATTTTGTTTACAATAATCCATTTGTGATGTATGCAAGCTTTGTATTAGGAGGAGAACACAAAACAATTTTAAATCCAAAAACTACGAGACTAGCAGTATCTGATAATCATTCGATCCGTTTTACATTCTCTTCTTATAAGTAATGCATATTTTTGTTGCATATAATGTCATTAAAACAATACTGTTGCTGGGTGGTACGGGTGTTGATGGGTGGGACAATAGTATAATGGTATTAAAGTAATTGCGTTGGTTGTTGTTGTTGTAGGGTTTAATGCCATTTGCAGCACATTATAGGCTATACATGGCGGCCAGTATTATTGGTGGAGGAAGAACCCGTTAAGAACCACCGACCCATGATAAGCTACTGGCAAACTTTCTCACATAACTACATTAGCCTAATCTTAGACTCGAACCCACGCAGACAGAGGTGAGATGGCAGTGATCCGTAACGTAGAGTGCTTTAGACCACTCGGCCATTCGGGGCCCTTTTAATTGCGTTGATGGGTGCCGCGGAAGTTTTATGGCACTTATTCTACTGACGTAATTAAAATTAAATTTTAATAATTCAAACATATTCTGGGGGTTGTTGGAATGTTTTCATTGCCATAGCAAATTAGGAGAATATGCATTGGAGGGTAATGAAGGGTCTCTGCTTACAATGTCCTTTGAAATCAGGTGGTCCTAATAGACTTAATGTATACTATTATGATTGCAAGGTTGACACTAACGGTAAAGTCTGATACGTATTAGTTGTGAAGAATATTTCTGGAGTCCTGGAAAGACACAATACTGCGGCCATTCCAACTTGAACGGGTGAAGTATAAATTTTATGTTAATTCTTTATTATTTTCTTGAACACACTGGATGACCATGCTGACAAAAGTCCACATGTATCATTCCTTCATGGGTACATAAGAACTCTCTCGCCATCATACATGAATCAATGAACCACATAAAATATTTTAATGGAAATTTGAATATGTTAAGCCTTGCTGAAAAAGAGAAGGGACATAACATGGACATGTATATGTCTATCTGAATATAGGTACAAATATATGTTTATCTTCATTTTGTATAATGAAGTTCGAACTTGAACAATACTTACTTTTGCAATGGTAGTTTCTGTCTACAAATGAAAACTAGAATTAAAAGGAGATTTGGTTAATTAAAACTGGATAGACTTGCGAAATATATAACAATATGACGTTTGGTTAACATTCACTTGAGTGGAACCTCAAGGCCATATTTAATCATTTTAAATCCAGTTTATATTATATTATACAAATTATTATTATTATTATTATTATTATTATTATTATTATTATTATTATTTTACATACATTTATTAGCATTAAAGATCATTGGTAGTTAGTTATCTACCATCAAAGATTAATACAGCCAATTATTAAACTGGTCAATTTTCTATATTCATGTACTAGTATTATTGTTTGGAAAGTATTACGTCACTAATCTTATTTATTGTTCGTGATATGTGCTTTCTCAACTGATACAGCTGATCAGTATAATAATAAATTATTGACGAATAATCATTTAGGATAACACAATATTGGAAAGGGCAGATGGAAATCAAGTATCTTTTGTCTAGCCCAGTACACCCATTTATGAGCGTTATGTACGGGCAGTCAAAAAGGTTTGAATATGTACTTAAGTAGTGACACGACCATGCCATTTGCAGAAAACTGATATGATTTTATGTAACTCCAAAGAGCAATTAAAGCATTCTCAACAAATAAGGGACACAACTCTTATCTTTATTTTATTAATAGTGACCTAGTTTTCTTTTCTTTATATTAGAGACTCAGGAATGACAACATTACCTGGCCCTTTGACCCCATTGCCTCAAACAGTGACACTTTGACAGATTCTAACATGCGGACGCCCTTGAAGTGAAATTTTCAAAACGTTTACCTAAAGGATATTACGTACATCGATGACTGATATTTGTTAAAGTCAAGAATTATCAGCTTTTCTTATTTGTATCTTGGTATAAGACTTTAATATACACGGTTAGTATTAATGCATTTTACGAAGTCAGATTCTTGCCTACCTTTGCTTGGCGGATGTGGATGGGTACAAATCAAATAAATGATGTTTGACAGTCATACACATATAATGAACGTGATACATAATGTAACTAGAAACCCATATCAAGTAAGGCGTTTTATAATTTAGGAACAGAATAGTTATAAAGCCTATTTTCATTGCCGATATCGATTTGACCAAATATGTAATTAAGCAAACACTAAAATATTCATATGTTCCTTTGCCGCTGCATCATATCCCAGGTAAAGCAGGTCTGCATCAAAGCCCACTAGTATATTACTTCCGTGTTTTTCTTATTTAACTTTTGTTTCATTTCGTATGAAACGCCATTGATTCACATGACATGACATGATACTTTTGAGTGTGGTTACTCTGCAAAGAAGCTGACAATTCTCTATGCTTGCAAATTCAATTATACATTGTAAAATATATAAACATGCTTACCTGTGTAAGTTAGTGATTTATTAGTCACGAGTATAGTGCTGCCCTCTCAAATACGGCTGCTCCCGATATCAATTTTTTGACACAGAGGCTCATCAAGGGCTTAAACATCATTATCATACAGATGTTGAAAATTCGTTGTATAGATGTTATAGTGGTAGAGTGGAATAGTTTGGATATAAGGGGATGTTTGTGAGGTTTACTGATATTGAAGGTATATGAATGTATACGGAATCCAACTCGAATTTTTGATGGTACGTTTAGAACAACAAACATTCGGTACTTGTAAAAATATTTCTTGGTTTGATGATGAAGGTGATGATTTCGGTGATGATCATGAATGATGATGATGATGATGATGATGATGATGATGATGATGATGATGATATTCACGGTGAGCGCATATTCTCTCACTCAACTCCATTTATGATTAAAGTCCTTTAAGGCAAAACTTACGGTTCAAAATTATATTCTGCTGACCATCGAAATTAACAGAAGTGAGGTAAAATAGAAAACTATTTTCTAAAAATCCTAATTTTTTCTCCTACAATCTTCAATACAGTTTAACATCCCCTAATTAACAAAACTATGCACCTCTGTCACTATAATATTCTATACAACGCTAACAGTGAAGTGTTAGGAGAGAAAAACGGTCGGAGTAAATAGATACCATACGCACGATCATTTATTATCTCAGATACAACGCTAATAGTGTTCACATACTATCCAAAAAACCATAGTATAGCTCTCCCACTACATATTCAAACATATTATCATTATATATATATATATATATATATATATATATATATATATATATATATATATATATATATATATATATATATAAAGACATTGCAAAAAAAAAAACATAATGCAAATTGCCATTAATTGAGCAGTATCTTAGAATTCACGTAGGTACTTAGAAAGCCTTGAACGTTCCTAATCTAGATTTTGGGAGTTAACTTGATATAATAGAAAATCAGTCCTTTTGAAGCAGTATACACTGATCATGGTGATTTCAAAATAATATCATTAAATATTTTAAAAGAGCAAAAGTGTGAAATAATTTTCGCACATTGTTGCCATTATATTATATATGAGTACAATAAAGGCTCTGGTAATATAAACAAGAATGGAAAAGAAAGTTTCAAACTGTTAAGCTATTAATTTATATTTATATTACTTGAAATAATAAACTTCTAATTGACTGTTTCCTTAACACGTTTTGCCACTTGTATCCATAAAGCATCATAATTGTTGTCAGCTCTGTAAGATATTTGCCAATGATTTATCACTTTATTTACGTGAATCACTTAAGATTTTATTATGATCCTTAAGTACCATAAATTGGGACAGAAGGCAATGGCTACATGATACTTGCGTCCCAATATTTACAGTTAAGTCACAATTCAACTCGGATCCTATTTATTACTTCTTGGTCACTAATACAAATTTATCACCAATTTATTTCAAAAGTCTTTGTTCTCCTTTCTTGATGATCCTTGGTTTAGATTTTATCATGTTTGGTAATTATTTCAAGGAAATTGACTATTATTTAGAATATAGACATTATGAAGTGATTGTGTGTATTTTGGCGACGATGCACTGTCAGTAATTAGTGCCGATGCTGGAAGTGCAACCTGTGATGTTTACGATCCAGCCTCTCAAAAAAGAAAAAAAAAAGAAAGTCCGATAAACATTAGACAAGAACTTCATTGTGGTTTCATCTTACAAAATAGTTTAGATTCACATAAAATATATTAGGAATTTCACACACTGGAAAGTTCAGTACTGAAAAACAAAATTTGAAATGAAATACGGAAATACTTGTGACTGAGTCAAACTGGAGTGCAGACAAAGTAAGATTGATAGGATTTCCGTTCATGTATACTACATGGATTCAGTAGGTACTAACGAAGGTGGACCGCACTGGGTGATTGCCTTGATCGCCAGAAGTCTTCGGGTACCAAAACCATGTGCGCCAGATGTCTTAGGGCGCCATTAACCCTGTCCGTTGTCATCGTCGCCAAGGGCGCCATTTACCCTTAGTACGCCACTGCTTGAATTGATTCGTGTACGCTAACATTGTCATCTTATCTTACACGGACCGCGTATATAGACATTTTATTACTTCTGAACGGTTCCATGTCCGGGCAATGTCATATATTGTGCAGATGTGATTTCCCAAACGAGTATCAAATTGTTTTCTATTAGCTTTTCATATCAGTCACAACTTTACATGGAACACACGAGGTACTAGCAATGCAGAGAATCAAACTGGGTTTTCTCTATTTTCTATCAGGTAAAAGTATGATTCTACTATGTTCTTAAGATATTTAACACACTTAGCTCCAATTAATTCGGCATTATTAAGTCAATAATATGTTAAATGTGTCATTACAACAAGCGTATCAAGAAGCAGCTAAAATTGCATGTGTAGAAAAATCAAGAACGTGGTTTTCTTATAACAATTTTAAAAGAATACTTTCATGTGTTCATACATGCTTGATGATGTTTTCTTTCGTTGGCACTTCATTTCTGAGGTTTTGCAACTCAGATGCAAATTTGCAATCCCTGTTTTTTTCCGAAACAGGTTTATACCACTGCAAAGAAAATACAATCACGCCGACAGTACCGTTGTCTTACAATATCAAGATGAAACCTATATTTATTAGTAAAAACACTTCCGTCATGATAGGTACTTCGTTGTGAAAATGTTATATGAACCGCGGTATTTTTTGGATCTACATGTATTCGAAACATGTGCTTTCAATCCTGCATCTGAGACCAGTGGTAATGTCCGTAAATTGTTACCTCAATTCAAGTCTGCAATATGACTGAAATTACAGTAATAAAAGATGTCTCTGTTTTGCTTTGAGTTATAACTCGGAGAAATTCTCATAAGATTCCTTTAACTTACATCTTGCATACATTATCAACAAATCCGTAAGAAAGAAACCCATATATCATCTATTTTATCTTCACCCATTTATAGACTGGTTCTCATTCTTCCATATTGTTAGTATCGTGAGTCCTTCTCCCTAATGGCCATAAGTAGAATCACAGGTTCAGGATGACTATCATAATGTTAAATCACTTGGACAATGCAATTAAATTATTTAGTTTTTTTCAGCCTTGGACATGTATTACATTTTGAACTCAATTTCAGCTTTTCTAGCTGTTGGAAATTCCGAGAAAAATATTCTCTCGCCCCAGATATCGGGTGGTCAGAACGTTTTCCCTCATGATTTCCCCTGGCAAGCTTCGATTCAGATCCATACCGGTCACCATTTTTGTGGAGGGGCGTTGATTGATCCTTACTGGGTTCTAACTGCAGCCCACTGCATGGAACAGCATCAGTACTCTCTCTCTCTCTCTCTCTCTCTCTCTCTCTCTCTCTCTCTCTCTCTCTCTCTCTCTCTCTCTCTCTCTCTCTCTCTCTCTCTCTCTCTCATGTTCACTGACCGATATTTATAGGTACATAAGCATTGCCTAACAATTATTCTGTAAAGATGCTTGCTGTGATCATACAGCTGGTCCTTAAAGATCATGGTAATATATATATATATATATATATATATATATATATATATATATATATATATATATATATATATATATATATATATATATATATATGTATGTATGTATGGATATAAATAATATCTCTCTTATCTCTCTTTCTCTCTCTCTCTCTCTCTCTCTCTCTCTCTCTCTCTCTATATATATATATATATATATATATATATATATATATATATATATATATTCTATCAGGTAAAAGTATGATTCTACTATGTTCTTAAGATATTTAACACACTTAGCTCCAATTAATTCGGCATTATTAAGTCAATATTGTGTTCAATGTGATATATATATATATATATATATATATATATATATATATATATATATATATATATATATATATATATATATGTCACGGAAACGTTCGAATTCAATATAATATGTGCTATATCCGGATCGAGAATATTTATTGATACGTGCTGTCTTGACTATCGTTATCTAGAAGATGATCGACCAGGGTGTTATTGCCCGGATCGACAAAATTATAAAATAAAATATGAAACTAATGCATGGAAATAAACAGAGATCTGAGAGGTTAAAGGAATAAACACAACACGAGCCAAAATATGAATAAAGTAAAAAAAATTGAATCAGTTTTTTTATACTAATGAAACTGAATATGACCTTTGAATTAAACACTTTCTTAGTAATAATATCGAAGTTGATAAAATAAAATGACATTCGCTTGATCCCGATAAGACTAATTTCATCATGAAAACGAGTGTACAACCATACTCAATTACACAGTACGCCGTATAACCTGGTTGTTTGCCGATCACTACAAATTCAACGATAGTGTCTGGTTAGAGTGGACCCATGTATGTCATCTTTTTTTTAAACCTCCTTTCGGGTCATCAACCGTAATTTTGCAGCGACCTTCATTTGTACGTACGCAAGGATACAATTTAAAATACATGAATATAAGAAATGTCAGAGTAGTTGAGAGTTATTTTAAACGCTTTTTACCAGGAAATGTCTCTTGTACCTGTTTTTTGTTACAGGCCAAATCTAATACGGGTTGTTCTTGGTGAACACACCTTGTCGGAAATTGAGGGATCGGAACAGTACAGAAATATCTCGCGCATTGTCATAGTGAGTACAAACTATTACGGTAGCATGAACAGGGAATTATATTTTGTACCGTACATCAATTTAATATTAAGGTAGCATGAACGGATAAAGTATATTTTGTACTGCAATTTGATATTAAGGTAGCATGAACAGTTGAAGTATATTTTGTACTGCGATTTGATATTAAGATATCATGAACGGATAAAGTATATTTTGTACTGCAATTTGATATTAAGGTAGCACGAACAGCTGAAGTATATCTTGTACTGCGATTTGATATTAAGGTAGCATGAATGAATAAAGTATGTTTTGTACTGCAATTTGATATTAAGGTAGCACGAACAGCTGAAGTATATCTTGTACTGCGATTTGATATTAAGGTAGCATGAATGAATAAAGTATATTTTGTACTGCAATTTGATATTAAGGTAGCATGAACAGGTAAAGTATATTTTCCACTGCAAATTTTGAAACATGAATCAAAGTCTGCATTTATCCCGATAAATATTTTTTCACGCGCTTTGACAAGATAATATGATGTTTTTTGATGTGCAGTGTCAGTTTAAAATGTTGTATTATGACGTCCATGGTCAGGACAGTTTGTTGTATTTGGATATTAATTGTTGTATTTGGATATT
This sequence comes from Unio delphinus, assembly GCA_029339505.1. Taxonomy (NCBI): domain Eukaryota; kingdom Metazoa; phylum Mollusca; class Bivalvia; order Unionida; family Unionidae; genus Unio; species Unio delphinus. Next base: position 8,647,986 of record JAQISU010000179.1, on the reverse strand, counting down.
AATTATCAAGTTAGAATGTTTTATATAGATGTTTTGTCAATATAGTCGTACTAGTTGTACTTTGATGTAAACTGTTAAGCTAGTCTGTTGTTTTTTATGTACACTGTCAATTTAGTCTATTGTATTTTGACGTACTCTGTGAACTTAGTATATTGTATTTTGACGTACTCTTTGAATTTAGTCTGTTGTACATTCAGGTAAATTGTTCAATTATTCTGTATTATTTTGATGTACACGTAGAAATTAATATGTTTTATTTTGATGTACGGCGTTACGTTAATAAAGTCTTTTATGCATACTGTCAGGTTAGTATGTGGTATTTTGATGTACACTGTCAAGCTAGTATATTGTATTTTGACGGATATTACCAAGCTAGTCTTGTATTTTGATGTACACTGTCAAGCTAGTATATTGTATTTTGACGGATATTACCAAGCTAGTCTTGTATTTTGATGTACACTGTCAAGCTAGTATATTGTATTTTGACGGATATTACCAAGCTAGTCTTGTATTTTGATGTACACTGTCAAGCTAGTATATTGTATTTTGACGGATATTACCAAGCTAGTCTTGTATTTTGATGTACAATTTATCACAATATGCTGGATAACCGTCATACATAAATTCTGGAAAGAATGAATTAGTGTCTCTTGTTCTCAAGTCGTTTGTTGTCTGTTTGTGCGTGATTATATGTGTCTTTTGTTCCCAAGTCGTTTGTTGTCTGTTCATGCGTGATTATGTGTGTCTTTTGTTACATATAGATTCACAAAGGTACTTACTATATGTACGGAACGTTTTCACAATAAATAATTACCGGCTGTATCATATTTAAAAAATGAGGATGTTATGTCTGACTTATTCGTCCGACGTCTTTCCCCGTAATCTTTTCCCTCATGGTTCATCAACACCATCACTCTTTCGCCAATCCTTACAACATAACCACCACAGTTACCACTATTTGTCTTACTGGTGTTTGTTGATTGGTGTTATGTGTTAAATTCTTACAGAAAAACTAACATCTGATACTACTTCTAATAATACTACCACACCACTATGCCAACCATTGAACATTTTAAAAAACAACAATTACTATAGCTAACAATGTTGTTGACACCACTACAACAACTGCTGCTTAACATGACAACAATTTCAAATAATATTATTAATATCATCCATGACTACATTTCATTTTTAGAGAGGATGAACACAAACTGTTTTCTTTCTCAGGTGATTACGCAAACTATGTGAGTTAGTAAATTGTTTCTTCCTCAAACTGTTGTCAGTATTCTTTGCCGTCTGTTTTTACTTATATTTCTTGGAGAACGCTTGATGGACAAATTATAGTTCATATATTCAGATTCCTTATAGTATAAAACAAAAAGCATTGCCATTTTCTTGTAAAACTTCAAGTTCTTTTGACTCTCTCGTGTCTCTATTACCAGAGTCCTTTTTTCAATGCTGTTCGGCCCGAATACAATTATTATCTGCCCTACGACCTCGCTATGCTAGAACTGACGACCCCGGCAAACCTCAATTCTGTCGTGAAACCGATCTCTCTTCCCGATCCAAACCGCAGCTACAGCGGAAGAATTTGCATACTCACCGGATGGGGAAATACGGGAGGTAATTCTATTTTGTATCTTCGGTACATTTGTAAGGTTTTCATTGTTTCAAAGTTGTACCAATGTAAGAGAATGATCCGTCCCAAATGTCTATGTAGCCCGTTTAAATTTGTTTGCTAGGTTTGCATTGTACCAATCGCCTGAAGTAATTTTCTAGCATTTAAAATTTTAGATAGTGTAAAAACATTTACACCGTATATAGCGTGTATGGTATGATAGTTTGGAGGTGAATGATGCTCAACATTGAGCGTTTGTTTGCACCGTGGACAATAACTTAATGTCATTTATTTTACACACTGATCTGTCGACTTCTTTTGTAAACGCATTGTATTAGATGATCCAACACACTGCCCTGTTATATGACAATGTCGAAATCGATGAGTATAATACAATATATTCCAGTGTTTGTACAATTGGATATTATGAACTCAACATCCAAAATGCAATTTCGACCTGTTGTAACGACACACTATACAACAGTGCAAGCACTATAACCTGTAAAATGAGGATCAACTGACAAAATTAATTGGCATAGGTATGCATGTAATAGGTATTTCATATTATCGTATATAATTGTTCTAATTGGTCAACTTCGTGTCTTTCAGGTTCGTTATCGAATACTAAGGTTCTGAATCTGGTCTTTGGCATATACTTGTTGTAGTTGTTATTAAATAGCAGAATAGCCACATTAACTGGTTCACATTTAACGAGCCACATTAACTGGTCCACATTCAACGAGCCACATGAACTGGTCCACATTCAACGAGCCACATTAACTGGTCCATATTCAACGGCTTCAATCCGATTTAAAGGAAATTAATATGGGAATCGATGTAAATAGTACTTATGGTTTGCAGGGTTCTCTCCCATTGTGAATCTATATACTTACAATATATTCGAAGTTTATTGTAGTGTGGGTGTGTGATTTTGATTTAATAACGTAGCTTTAAACATGTTCAGTATTATCGCTACGATGTTTGCTGTCTGGCAGTCAATAGTGATGTCTATTACTAACATCATATCACAGACATGCAGGATCAGGTCCCACCCAGTCACATTATTCTCCCACCAGGCCGACAAGTCCCAATACTAACCTCTTAATGACGAGCGCAACGCGAGGCAACTGCTAGTACCATTTTATGTCTTTGGGATGGCTCGGACGAGGTTTGAACCCGCGACCTTCCGCATCCGAGGCGGACGCTCTAACCACAAAGCCACTATTATCGTAGAAAATCGCTGTAGAAATTCGAAATGATTTGGATGTTGTTTTTTTTATATACGACACAGCAGCACAAGCCAGCTATTTAGTGCGTAAGCAAATGAAGTAAAGTAAATTCACTAAGGACACACCATGGTAGCTGACCCAGACTGGTCAATTGGTACGATTCAAACTCGCACCTTGTCGGACTTGAGACCGGCAAGCTAACAACCGAGCAACCGCGCTTTACTAAAGAGTTTGGAATATAGAAAATATCAGCCCATTGAAATGATCTATTCATATATCATCAACCATGAAGCAAAAACTCTAGAATCAGTACTAAGCGCCTGCAGTCAACCTGGACTGTACTCATCTTCAGGGTATTATTATATTATTTTTTTTTGAGGGGGGGGGGGTAATTTTATTGGGTTGGATTTGGGTTGGCATATGTTTTGTAGATAATGGTTCATTCTTTTCTATAGTGAATGAGGATGGTGCCGATGTTCTTCAAATGGCTGAAGTCAACACGCTGGACAATCGCGTGTGTGAAGATATTTGGGGCTACTACATATACTTCGGGAATCTTTGTGTTTATACTTACGGAGTTGCACCTTGTCAGGTATGTGATTTGCAAAAAATCATATAAATTTTCTAACATCGTCCCAACTCTGATCAATCGCTTACAGCATCTCTAAATTTTCTACTCTGCTTTATAAACTGCCGTGCAGGCAAGGTTTTAAATATAAAGTAAGATATTTTTTATATTTCAAATTAAACAACTTTAACTGTGCTTCATTGCTAGATGCGTCTGTGCTAAATCAAAAAGGTATAACTAGATGAAATGACCATTTAATATCTCACAAATCATCAAGAGGTGATAATATCATGTCAATATATAACCTATTATTACTGATGCATGTAATTTTTTTAAAAATCTTTTAAAGCCCTCTTTGAATTTTTTGTTGTTCTCTTTTCTATTATTGATTTTAATCATGATGTTTCAAGTATTGCATTTTCGTGAGTATTCTAGCAGTATTTATTCTGTGGACAATTGAATTTCTGTTTGTTTAACGATGACAGATAGATCTGGAAATATTTAAACTGCCTTGAAGTTGCATAATGAAGACAGCTGTCATCAAATCTGAAAATATGTATGTTTAAAACAACAACTAATTACCTGAATCAAATGCTTCAATATTTGATGCTTTGTTGTAACTAATAAAGATATAAACTGAACCCTAACGCTCATCAAATTTTAAATACAATTATTCCGGCTTCTGAAAAAAAAATGAAAGAACATTTTGCTTGAGGTAAACACGACATTGTTAATATGGTTGAAAATGGTTATGTTATTTTCTGATATAATTAAACTAGACCATATTTTAAAGAAACTAACCTTGACAAGAAACAGTTTGGCATCGTTGTCTTACCGTATTAGACTATACACGTACAAGTGCTTCGACATTCTTATGCTTGATAACAGTGAGACATTTAACTATAAAAAATAACGAAAGAACAGAATTTACGATATTTATTTAACAGTCTTCTAATACAAGTCAGCTGCGGAAAAGAAATTAAATTAGAAAATAAGAAGTTACATATTCTGATCTCAAGGATGGTTGACTGAAAAATATACATACTTATTGCACAGACAAAGCAAGAAATACATTTCTGCATATAAATGATTAATTATATGGATGGTCAGTACCAAACAGACGTCGTTGACATGTAAACTTATCAAAGATAAACAACGGTTAAAATACACCTCCACAGTAATCAATAACTTCTAAAGTTACGAAAACAAACATATGAGATGAAACACACTATGCTTTCAGAGATATCTGTATCAGTAAAAAGTAGAAAAGATATAGTCTGATAAAGAGTAAATTTAAATTAAAAAAGCTCATGGCAAAGGATAGTTACAGAAAAAAGCATATTTGTTCAACTATTCAGACAACATAAATCCGTTTTAGAAATAAAAACAAGAATGACTAGATTGTGGAAAATATTTACAAAAATTGATAGATAGAAACAATAATACATATCACCCGTCAATAAATATGCTGTTAGTGAGTTCCAGTAAATATAGATTCATTTATTTGGGTACAAGACAACTGATAACTATTGGGAATCTAAATAAGAAATACGACCGAGAAAGTTGTCATAATTTACCCTCACACATACATTATGAAAACCTTGCTTTGAACATTTTCGAATTTCATGACATTAATTTTACACTGAATATTGAAATAGAGCTTTTTAAAAAAATAAGTAATACTTCCTGCAAGTTTTTTTTAAAATTGATATTTCATCTTTCTAGGCTCTTAAATTCTTAAGAATAAATAATTGCCGCTATGTATATTCTGTGTTTGTGTTTTCATTCCAGGGTGATAGCGGTGGCCCACTGGTGTGTTTAGATAATAATGGATATGTTTTGGCGGGGATCTCCTCCTGGGAAGATAATGACTGCGGGGATCATCCTTCCATATACACGAGAGTCACTGAGAATCTGGGCTGGATCCGTGATGTAATTGACAAACAACGGGCATAACGAATGCATGTTGCTTTAAAATAAACAGAATTCAAGAATACGTGTGTATGAATCTCTTCATATGACACCAATTTGACTTATGTCGAAATAGCATTCTCTCAAAAGACTCAATCATCGTGTTTCAAAATTACACCAAACTATAAATACATGTGCCTCCAGAAACTGAAAAGGTCATAATCAAAGGTAGATCTTAACCCACAAAAATTTATTTATAGTTTTCAAGGAACTGAAATTAAATTAATCTAAATCGTCAATCGCTGACAAAGGTCTAACACACAATGCAAATTAAACATAAATAGCACCACCTGAAATCATACCTTGTATAAACAGCACCACCTAAAAACATACCTTGCACGATTTATTTGTATATGAAACTGATATATTTAAAACTCAAAACATACCTTGCACGATTTATTTGTATATGAAACTGATATATTTAAGACTCAAAACAGACTGAAGCACGAACACTTTATATCTTCAAATAATGATGAGGACAAAAGACAGTTTAACCGAAGGAAAATAAGCAAAGCATGTACACATACATATACACATACATACATACATACATACATACATACATACATACATACATACATACATACATACATACATACATACATACATACACAAAGTATGAGGTATACATGTAGTTATGTTTCAAATCATTATTATTTTGCAACATGTACATTTAAATCTTTAACAGCAAATATATAGATTCTCGTAAATTAGAATACAATTGACGCGAAAGGAAACAGTGGCGTGAATTGTTGGAGCAGCAATAGCCAATGGTTTATGATCTGTAGATAGTGTTTGCTTACGCCATTTAACTGCTGAGGAAATAACAAAGCAAATATTGTGTTCTGGGTGGCTCAGTGGTCGCCCTTATCGATCGCTGCGATTCTGGCCTCTCGCGCTCAAACAATATGGGTTTGTGAGAAAGCTATCAGTAACTTTCCGTCGGTTGGTGGTACTTCCAAGTGTTTCCCCCGGGTTCTTCCTCCACCATTTATATAACCGCTCCGGTGGTCTAGTGGTTAGAGCGTCCGCCCCGGAAGCGGGAGGTCGTCGGTTCGATCCCCGGCCGAGTCATACCAAAGACTTACAAAAATGGTACTAACAGCTGCCTCGCTTGACGCTCAGCATTAAGAGGTTAGTGTTAGGACTGGTCGGCCTGGTGTCAGGATAATGTGACTGGGTGAGACATCATGCTACATGTCTGCGGCATGATGTCTCAGTGCTAGACATCACTATAAACTGCCTCACTGCAGACATCGTAGCGATATGACTGAAAAATTGTTAAAGCTACGTTAAAAATCCTAATCAAACAAACAAAAAAAATCCACCATTTATACAGGCCGCCATAGCCTATCTTGCACTGATAGATGGTGTTAAATCCAGAAACAACAATAAAGTAAGTAGTATCATTATGGTAGTTTTGGACTAGCCTAACTTTATACAGGTCAAAGTGCAATATACTCCATTAATAATTCACACTTGAGTAAGACGTTACCACCGTCTCTAATGTTTTCCGATGATGGCACAATACAATCCGTTCGTCGAAAAGTGAAAAAAGATAATGGTACTGATCCGGACGTTGCTGTGATAGCAGTAGAATTCACATTCGTTGACATCAGCACGAATTACAATTTGGGATTTGCAATGTGACAATCTCAGCTTAACGACTGAAATGTTGTACGCGATCTCGTCATCACACATCTTTGGATTTGTGTAGAGGAATCAAATAAGTTATTTTTGGCGCTAAACATACAGTCGTGCAAACACGACGCATCGATGACAACGAAAAAAATTGGCATGCTGAAGGCGAAGATGCAGCAAAGACAGAGGCGTTACACAAGCCAGTTAAATTAAAAGGATTCTCGATATGTGACTTTCGTTTATATCACACAGTGGTACTTGCTGCTTGAGATCACGAAAATGAATTTCCGTTCCTCGTCATGTATTTATGGCATTATAGGATGACAGGTGGTTTAATATACAAAAGGGAAAACCTATATCATTCGGACTCTCTGAGAGCATCTAAGATGTTACTATGACTAAATGTTCATCCAGAATCATCCGAAGAAGCTGTACTACAGTTTGCAAGCAAGTCAACTGTGTCAGCCTTAACACAAATATACTAGGTGATAAGTGATCTATCTATCTGTCTATCTATCTATCTATCTATCTATCTATCTATCTATCTATCTATCTGTCTGTCTGTCTGTCTGTCTGTCTGTCTGTCTGTCTGTCTGTCTGTCTATCTATCTATCTATCTATCTATCTATCTATCTATCTATCTATCTATCTATCTATCTATCTATCTATCTATCTATCTACCTGAATATGTAGATACATAAATATACAGATATCTAAACACTCTTGAAAATGGTCTTACTTTTATCTATTGTGTGTATTTAAATTTTGTTAATGATTATAGATTGTAATGCTCAATTGTAAGCAACATATTAAATATCTAACATAATGTCCTTGACTAAGTTCATCTACAATGCAACTTTACATCAAATTAATAAACAAGGTCAGGTCAGCTTATGTAGTTTAGTAAACTATTTTGAAAAAGCCCAGGTAGGCCATGTTGATCATTGATCAACGGAAAACATATATCCCGAACTCAAATCTACGTAGACATGTTTACATATATTATTTTAATGTCTTAATCTACAATCATTGACATATGTCAACTGTGTGTATGTGTGTGTGATTTGGATTTCAAACGTAGCTTTAACAATTGTTTAGTCACATCGTTACGATGTCTACAGTGTGGGATTTGATAGTGATGTCTAACTGAGACATCATGCTTTGCTGATGAACTAGGTATTTTGAATATAAGTTTTAAGTAAACAAAACCACTTCATTCATATTTTAACATCTGTCTCGTGTAATCAGTATTTTATTCGTGTTCCATTACAACTTCAGATGATTTATTTGTTGAAATTATTCATTCGACTAACAATGCACTTATTGACTTTTGAACTAAAACAATATTTGAGATCTTTTTGAATTCATTCAAGGACATATTTTATTATATAATTGTGATACATCAAGACTGATGGCTCATAACCACATTTAAGTATGTTGGCAAATTCAAGATTGGACTTTATTCGAAACAGTCTATACGTTTGGGCGTAATATAACGTTTAGGATTGTTCGGAATTTAATTCACAATACTGTAAGTTACTTTTAAATTTTCAATTTGTATTCTGGGAAATGTTTTTGGTTGAATTTTATATTACTAAACTTTGGTTTGGTAGTTGAACAAGTAAAACATGCTAAGTGGAATTATCATACGGTACAACGTACGTTATGTGCTAGCACATCATATATAAATACGCTACAATTATTCTTCCATGACAGTATTAACATCATAAACACCGATATTGAATCTCATTGCCAATATCATGATAAAATCTACAACGCATTAGCGCAGTGGCATACCGAGATAAACAAGTGTGTTAAATAGCTACACAGACAAAAACGAATACAATAATATAATCACAAAATGGCTTTAAATGCATTCACCATAATTCCAAATTCCGAATAGATCAAGCACAATATAAATCCAATTAATGAATTATTGAATTTAATATCAATATAACTGAATAGTTTCCAAGACTGGTGTTTGCTACTGGGAATATCTAATTCTTCTGTAATTCTCTTCTAAACATCTCCTATATAGGCAGTTCAGATATATTTTCAGAAAGTGGTGTAATTGGTAACCTCAGCTGTAAGCAAGGTTAGGTGGATTACACTAGCTAATCAGGAATTAGGTCAGCCTTGCCTTTTGAGAGCCCATGTTCTGAAATCAGAATCAAGTGATGTTTACTTGAACAAGAGTACATCTCAAGCCTAACATAAATGGTTAATGCCAGCACTTTGAAACTCCATCTTATTAATCGCTGTAGGTGTTTTACACAGTGTTAACGCAAATAATTGGGCGGGGGTGGGGGTGGGTGGTGATGGGTGGTGGGGCGTCATCACTGAATATAACAATCGGAGACTAAGGTGAACTAACATACACTTCAAAGTGAAACAAAACCAATATTAATGACAAATACTCCGTCTCAACCGTGGAATAATTTATCTAGTGCTTGACTGTTCAACTATTATTGTTTTATTCTTATATTTCACTCTACCAATTCCTACATCACTTGCTGCAGCAGACATTTTAAAATGATTTATTTAAATCTAGAGCTGAACGAACTGATGCAGTCTTGAGTGTACCCTTTAATTTGTCAAAAGCCTCCTGACAATTATCAAACCGATAATAATTTTGAAATGCTGAAATTTACTTTTACCTAAAGGTCAAACGTGGTGACAATACTTGTATTTCCAATTCTGTAAATGCAGTCCTTGATTCTGGGTATCGGAAATTAGTCTGTCTTGGTGACATTATTTACTTTTCTATGATCAGTACACATAAAGAAAGAATTATCTTGTTTCTAGAATCTATGGTGAATTACAGTATCTTTTATATGTCATGATGAAGTCATTGTCCGGGAATATTAAATTTCTTTCTTCAGTAGTCTTCTTAGAGGGGATTGATTGATCCTGTAAGGATGTTGTTGCACAAGTGTCGAATCTACAATTTCAACGTCATGTTATATTCATTTATTCGTTTTCAAACACCCGGAAACAAGTACTCATATTCTTTTAATAGCTGTCTTAATTCGCGGTTCTCTTGTGACAGCAGATGTAAAGATTCTTGTCCAGATTCCTAATTTTGAAGATTGGTTACACCAAATTTACTGAAGTCCGCATTCACGTCTTCATTTAAATCCCCTCTGTGTGGGACACGTACAGCTCAACTGATAAAGTGATTCACAGGCTCTCTATGTCAGCATTCTCCTTTAAGATAATTATGTGGCAAAGTTGTTTTTGTGTCCTTATCCCATGTGTATTTTTAATGTAATTTATGTCACTTAAATTATTTCCTATGGTATAATGGACCGTAATACGTATCGTGAAGAGGATTTGAATGATGTATAATCAAGCCAAAATTGTATCACCCTGCTGAAAATCTTATACCATTTGTATTTCTGTCCTAATCTTCAAAGCAATATGATCTAATCATATTCGGCGAAATCTGATTAAAACTTTCTAAGTGATATTTAGTTTTTAGCTGCATATATTCTTCTTTCATATTTATTGTTTGCATCTGCTATATTGGTGTTTCTATGGTGACATAATATTCTATTTATGAACTATTACATGTTATTACACTGAAATAGAACAATGTATTTGCTTCGTAACCTGACATGAAATCGATTCGTGTGTGATCGAAATTAAGTGCACATTCTTCGTTCATTATCGCCAGTTGTAAATGTCACTTGGGGACATGAATATGAAAAGAGCCAAGCATAATAAACCCATGTTTAAGACGCTTGTTACATTTACAAACATGGGACACATGCGTGAAATTTCCAGAATGAACACGTGCGTGTGAAACACAATATACAGGGGTAAATGCGTCACTGCAGTCTTATTTATATGTAAAAATGTATTTATATGTTCAAGAAAAAAAGTAAAGCTAAAAATTTTGAAAAATCAACAAGTTAGTTATTTCTCTACGATATAAAATAAAATTTCAAGAGACGTTTAGCGTTTCGTTAATTAAATTATAGAATGTTTCCTATGGATTGTAATAGTCTTGAATGTGCTGGTACAACAAAATGATCTAATCCAGAATGTTATTAATTGAGTTTACGATAATCCTAAGTAGTGCGTATACATTCAGAAGTGAATGGGTACTTTAGTTATTCCATTGACTATTTTAAATATATAATTTCTCTCGAATAATATTTGAACACAACGGTAAATTCTAATCACAAATGGATTCCTTAGACTAACCTGTAACAGGAAAGAATTATTTGTTTATCAAATCTATATTTATCCACGTTTTCGATAGACAAAAGTGTGACTAATTACATCTTACAATCATGGACACAACAAAATATGTACATATATGATATAATATTTGTATTATCTAATGTGCAACACACAACCATGGACAAAAGTCACACATACACATAATTAAATATACATAATACCTCTGGTAATAAAAAAAGATTTATATAATAAAGCTTGCTTTTACATATTTGTCGAATAAACATAAATTATTAATATAAACAAAATTATATAGGAAGATGTCTTATGAATGACATACAGTTCAATTAAACAAATTACATGCACAATGGTACTTCTATTTACGTGATAGTGCATCTGTAATCACATTATCCTTTATTAGGATGTGTGCAATGGTAATGCTATATTTTTTCAGCATTAATCTTTGCTTTAATTATCTCTAATTATTGTTTTTCATTTTATTTATGAAATTAAAGGGGTTGAGATAACCGCATACAATAATTTTAGCAGTGTTGAACTAATAAACACTTCAAAATGCTGTAAAACCAAAATCAAAGTCGATCATTCCTTTTCGACTTTAGAATAATTTATCTAGTGCTTTTTACCTCTTGTTTATAAATATAACACAATTGATGAGACACACCATTTGAACTTTTTTGAGCCAATATTCCGCAAACACATCCATCATCATGTATTTTACACAATTGACTAAAGTTTGGTGCTGAAATAAATGTTGCACATTTATGTTAGGTCTTTATTTGCGAAAGATTCCTGACATTTAATAGACCAATATTTCGTATTTCATATTCATGAAATTTGTTAAAGATTTGGCAGTTATAGTAAACGTTTAGCGAAATTTTCGATTATTATCCAGTCGTACTCACAAATCTAATCAGTTGCTGTTTATCAATGAGCACTGGAAATTTAGAAATGGTCTTGACCTTAATTTCAAAGTATTTAACTGAACCTTTTACCACAATACGTCCTAAAACTTTATACAAACACAGCAGAACTCATTTGTATTAAAATAACCGTCAAATTTGCAACAATCAAACATTTCAAAGATTTCTGACTGATCGTATCTGGTATCATTATAGATGATGACATCATCGGTTCTGCAAAACAATAATCTAGACATGATACTAATATATTCATTAAACGCAGGACGGTTGACGGTGAAGACGCAGGAAGGTTGACGGTGAAGACGCAGGACGGTTGACGGTGAAGTTTTCATTCCGAGTGATATCACTTTATATAAAAAAAAGTCCGTATGGAGTTACAAACGCCCAAATTTCTTTAGTGAATGTAATTTGTCAGAAATTGTTTTAGAAGAAGAAGAACGTTTCTGGACCAGATTTCTCAACATTTCTGATTTCCGAAAACTGGTCATTCCAGAGTGAATACAGTCAGATTGCATGTCATTGTTTACATCCTCCCTGTTTTGGACCGGTAAAACTTAATTTATTGAATAATTAACTGTTCAATATCTATCGACATACTCCTGTAACATATTCATATGACAAAGTTGCTTCTGTTTCTATCTCCCAGGTGTGTTAAGGATATAATTTAGGTCATATACTCACTCATTTATCAAAAAAAGTGAAGAAATAAAAAGAACAGTATTTCTCTCCGTTTAGAACAGTAAATTTGCATGAAAACTTTTTACAAGAGAAATGAAACAAATAAAGTTTCAGTAAGAAAACTAGAGGCTGCCAATGATTTTTGTATAGTGTAACACTTTGACCCGTTGTGGTTAATTACATGCTCAAAGGTACTGCATACATTTAGAAGTCGCGTAGTTTCTTCAAAAAGGCATGACCTTTTCTGGTTGAGCTTAGGAAGATATATTACTAGAACTAAAGCCTGATCAATTAGTATACACTAATCTTAGGGTGATTGAAACCTGATCTTAATGAAGAGTTTAATGTTGTGTTTTCTGAGTTTTTCATTGCATAAGCGGTCAGTTGAAAACCACACTGCAAATAACGCCCGATAAACGTAGAATAAGACAACATTAATCTCTTCTTATTGCAATTTATTGCAATACTATTAATTCTTTTATTTGTTATTGTGTTTACTGAAAGAAATTCCCTATCTATTTTAGAGCCTTATTTAGGTATATGAATTCTTGTTGGGGTGTTGGTGGTTGCTGCTTAGCTATTTATAGAACAAGGGATTCCCCATCTGTAACATAACAGTTACGTCTGCATCAAAGAAATAATTCTACCAATGGTAGATGATCTAATGTATTGAACATTGTAGAGAATGGTATTAATATTGTATCTAAATTGGCACATGTTTTCTTTTAAGTATAGTTCAATATTCAAAGCAAACGATGTGTTGTTTTTGTTTTTTTTTAACATGCAAATGGCTCTTGGATATGCGTTCATTCGGTGATTTTGACTTGGCCGAATTCATTGTGTCCAGACATAGTAACCAATTTTCGTTTTGATTAACAGCTTAGGCTACCGACAGGGGCTACTTACAAATTAATTTAAAACTATTTGTAAAAATGGTTATGGTGGCGGAATAGCCAAAGAACGCAAAGCATAGACTCTGATAGTCACGATGGGAGAAGGGATCTCTCTCCCACCCACTCCCACATCGTAACTATCAGAGTCGACGTCGTACATTGTAGGACTGCGAGTCTAATTGATATAATATCAGTGTTTGACCCCACCCCACCCTTCCATCCATATATCCGTTTCACTAATGTTTTTAATTCATTTGCAGCGAGCGGCAGTGAAAATGCTGTATCCCCAATGTTGGTTTGAGCAGATTTTGAGTTTCCCAGCTTTCTGTCAGATTTAGTCTAATAAACAATTATCTCTAGAAGTAAAAAAAAAACAAAACTTCAGAAACGTGTTAATTGATTCTGTAAAAAATATTTGTTCAATGTTCTAATAAAATGTAAACCTTCCATTTTTGTTTCGTTTTAAAAAAAAGTACGGTATGTACACCTTCTGATTTGGTGTTTATATTAATTACTTTGCACGTGTTTATTTATAGAAGTTAGCTTGAAGTAGTTCTCCGTACAGTTTATACAACATAAATACACCTGTGTCCGATCACGTGGTTATATTCAAACAAATATAAATCTTCCATACATATATCACCTGATGCAACTGCATTATTATTTGATACGTGCCAACATTTTAGTTTGTTCAGTACATTTTTATCAATTTTTCTTTTATAAGAGTGTAATAAAAACTCTAGTACTATAATAAAACAGAAAAACAGATATAAATATAAACTGTTGGGATATTGTTATATCACTTGAAATTAAATATGACGAACTGGCTGGCTGCTTCCGTATCACGTTTTCCATTTTGTATTCATATAGTAATTCAACTATATCGTTTCCCATCAAGGTATTTACCAATGGGTTATCTCTTTATTTACGTGAGCCACTTTAGATTTTATTCATAATACTGAAGTACTATAAACTCTGACAACAAGCAACGGTGACGTGATACTTTCATTCAAATATTTACAGCAGTCACTACTGAACTCAGATTCCAGTTATTACTTCCGGGTCAATACCCACAAATGTCATTCCAATCTATTTTTAGAGTAATTGTTCTTTCGATTTTTGGAGATAATATGTGGTGGGTAAGTTTTCGTCACTCTTGATATTGGTTTAAAGAAAATGGTTATCTCTTTAGAATATAAATATTATGACTTGATTGTCTGTATGAATTTGGGCGACGGTGCACAGTAAGTAATCTGGCACGGATACGTACCCAGAAAGAGATATGTAATTCATGAAACGCTCTTTTGTTCACTGTTCAGTCTCTAGTAAAATGCCAGATGACCTAAGACAAGAACTTAACTGCGACTTCCTGTTTTGAAGTTTACTGTAGATTTAATAGTTCATTTAGTTGGATTTGGACTGACTCGAAAGTTAAGCATTACCAAATAAATGTAGGAACTAATAGGCAAAGAAATGTGACCTGAGCCCAATTAGATGACTCGCACTAAATGGTTCCAATTATTATTGACAGGTTCGTTGATTTGTTTGTTTAAAGCTCTATTACGCATACAAAATTACTTTTTTCTTATAAATAAAGAAAGAGGAAAGGAAATGTGTAGAATTTTTTCCTTGATCGATTTATCAAAATTCACAATTGTAAGATCATAATATTGTGCGTTTTATTACACCACATTTCAACTTAGTTATTGATTATAGTGAAACCCCCACCCCTTTCATTTGCTCTACACGAAATCGTTCATGTTTGCTAATATGGTTATCCTAACTTACACTGACTGTATAATGCTGCCTCAAGCTATTTATAGTATGATCTTAACATTTTATTATATCTGAATGGTTATTTGTCAGTGCAATGTCATACATGATCCAGATGCAATTTTCCCAAAGGATTACCATATTGGTCTTTGTTAGGCTTTAACATCAGTCATTAATCTGGGACAGATGAGTTACTAGCAATGCAGATATTTATACTGGGGTATCTTCTACCAGGTAGAGTAATAATTACACTATATTGTTAAAATACTTTGGTTTTACTATATTCTTAACATACTTTGGTTTTACTATATTCTTATTATATTTTAGTTTTATTATATTTTTACTATAGTTTGGTTCAACACAATTCTTAATATGTTTTGGTTTTACTATATTATTAATATATGTTGGTTTTACTATATTTTTAATATAATTTAAGGCACATAACTCCGATTTCTTGGGCATCAAGAGCAGACGACTATCGCAAAATGCAGACGACTTTAGGTATAGAAAAGAGAAAGTAATTTAACAGATTTTGTTTATTGCAAGCTTAAACAAATGTTTCAATCAATTTCAGCATTTCTAGCTGCTGAAAAGTCCGAGAAGGATGTTCCCACGTCCCGGATATCTGGTGGTGAGGACGTTTACCCGTATGACTTCCCCTGGCAAGCCTCTATTCAGTACCAAACGGGTTACCATTTCTGTGGAGGAGCACTGATTGACGCTTATTGGGTCCTGACTGCTGCTCATTGCATGGAAAACCAGCAGTACATTATTCTCTCTCTCTCTCTCTCTCTCTCTCTCTCTCTCTCTCTCTCTCTCTCTCTCTCTCTCTCTCTCTCTCTCTCTCTCTCTCTCTCTCTCAGAATTGTCTCTGCTCTTAATCTTATTATATATTAGTTGCATATATTGAGCATGTAGTCAAATCATTGCCTAAGATGATAAAATGGAAGTTTGTTCTGCGCACCAAAGACAATTCCCGTGAATCAACATATATCACTTACAGATAAGGCTGCCATATGTCATATTTAGTGATTCTGATGTGTGAAATGGTTTAAATTAAATGTAACGAATGATGCGGTTCTAGAATCGTTTGTATTCAGCGATCTTTAATATATTAGGCATCAACGAATTCTGTTTCTCTTTTCATATACAGGACACTTCATAGAAAATATAGGAAAATCAACCATCGATAAAGTGTTTTAAATGTCCCAGTTCGACCTGCTGAGACAAAAGATAGTAATTTGTTCCAAAGAGGTACATACTTTCATATGTTAATCAGCTGAAGAAGCAATTTGTTGTGGCTATATACATGTACAAAATGAAAGAGTACATGTAGTTGGGTTATGTTATACATTGTCAAACAATACTAAGTTTTGTTTATATTTTTGTTTTGCAGGACAAATGAACTGCGGGTTGTTCTGGGTGAGCATTCCTTGTCGGTAATAGAAGACACGGAACAATACAGAAATATCTCTCGAATTGTCATAGTGAGTACACACTATTAAGGTAGCAAAAACGTATAAAATATATTTTGTACGGTAATTTAATATTAAGGTAGCACGAACGGATAAAGTATAGTTTGTATTGTAATTTGATATTAAGGTATCATGAAAAGGTGAACCATATTTTGTAAGGCAATTTGAATCAAATCACGTATTCGTTCAACATTTTTCTTCATCATCGTTTCGGTCATAGTTCGTCAACACAATCACTTTTTCAGAACTCGTCACTACAAAGCCACAACATATTTTACTCCCTTGTATTACTGGTGTATAAATCCAATTTTTTTTATATTTTATATTAATTTTCTTTTAATGTTCCCACCAAACATAACAACTGTGGTATTCCTTTATCCACTTATATTGCCATGAATATTACCACCACAGAAACAATATGAAAATACAACAATTACTCCTACAGTTGTAACCACTAGAACAACAGCTACTAAACGACAACCGGTACCACAACCAATATCCCTATCATCATCATCCTTGACTATATTTTATTTGTAGAAATAGAAATAGAATAGAAATAGAATAGAAACAAAACATAACATTCTCTAAGATAACATGACACAATTTGGGAGTTGGTAAATTTGTGTATTAGATCTCTCTTCAAATTGTTTTCACTATTTTTGTTGTACTTTTCGCTGTATATTTTTGGAGAAAACATGGCGCTTAATGAGGAATATCGGTTATATTTAATATCTCATGTTTCATGTCAGTTTGCTGAAAACATAAACTATGAAGCACCACCTTGGGCTTTAATCCCTTTCTTATAATTCTTTTGTGTCACTCTTACCAGAATCCCTTTTTCAACGGTGCTCGGTCCGAATACAACTACTATCTGCCCTATGATCTTGCTCTGCTGGAACTGAAGACCCCCGTCGACCTCAATTATGTCGTGACACCGATCCCTCTTGCCGATCCGAACCTTAGCTACAGCAAACGAGTTTGCGTTGTCACTGGATGGGGAAAGACAGGAGGTAATTTTGTGTTTCATCTTTGTACATTAAGGGCTTCTTTGGTTTCCATGTTGTCCCAATTTAAGCAAATATACCGTAACAAATTTATGTCGAGCTGCATGTTTACTTTTCTATGTCCATCTTACACTAGAAATTGCGATCACTGCTTTAACGTTTCTTATAATATAATTCCTGAATGTTTTAGAAATTTTATGGAGAGAAACAACATCTATACAGCATAAAGATTGTAGTGTATGATGTTGCGAGGAAGAAGGAAGTACTACAGGGACAACCTGAGAGCACCACATTACAAACACTAAAAGCTTTAATAAAAGACCACCTTACACAATGCATTTCAACTGAAATCGCATAATGGATATATAGATAATATTGCATACGTAGGTTCTACTAAGTCACGATTAAACTAAACAAGTCTACCTCTGTCTTCAGTCTGGTATTGGGTAGCCGATTCTAATCTTCCTGTTTTTTTTAAAAATTTATTAAGAAATCGTATGTGCCAAAAAAAGCGTTGAAAACATTCCTGTCTTTGGTCCACATTTAACAACTACAATCCGCATTGAAAGGAAATTAAATATGGGAATCAGTGGAAATAGCACAAAAATCAACAAATTTAAGGTTTGCATGGTATTTAACCATATTGCATTTAAAAACTTGCAATAATTTAAATTATCAGTGGTATGTTTAAAAACAGTTTATCACTAAATATCTACTTTTTCTGCATGATCCAAGTGAATATTGGCAAGTAACCTCCTATAAATGCTGCAAAACACATATACAGTGTGTACAAACAACATGGAATGTTTTCATCTTTGGCTTATTTTGTTATTAATTTTACTGTTCCATTCAAACAAAAGAATATTATTAACATCTGTGTTAATAAGAGGTTCTATATTTCTTTAGTGAATGCAGATGGAGCCGATATCCTTCAAATGGCTGAAACCAACACTCTGGATAATTACGCATGTAGACATACCTGGCGATACTACATATACTATGGGAACATATGTGTTTATAAGTACGGAGTTACACCTTGTCAGGTATGTGATTTGGAACACTCAAACTACACACCTGATGATATCTTAATATATATTCTACACTTATAGTAAGACACTGGTTATGCAGCATGTCGTTTACAAGCAAACACGCATTAGTACATACAATTTAGGTATACATTTTGTGAAAGTTAACACCATTTTCCTTTTTTATCTTCATTTGTCAAAATCAAGGACAACACAACCATCTTGTTCAACTGCCCCATTCGTATCACAACCAGTATATTATTAAAAGAGTATGCATAATCTAAATTTATTAATTTAATAAATCTATAACATTTTATAAACATTATACATATTTATATTTGTTCCGAATATTTTTAGAAGCTTCAGAAAGAAAATATTGTTCTGTGTTGTTTATCTGCATGTGTAATCCTTCCTTGTTAAACGTGTTCTGTGTTCTGTGTTGTTTATCTGCATGTGTAATCCTTCCTTGTTAAACGTGTTCTGTGTTCTGTGTTGTTTATCTGCATGTGTAATCCTTCCTTGTTAAACGCGTTTCGTTGGCTCATTCAGCTGAAGAGTCATTTAAAACCTTGTGAATAAAACATTATATTGATTGTATCGCTGAATTTTAACACTTTTATCCATCAGTGGAAAAGAGAAAAAAATTATTTTCAGTTACAAGACATTATTTTCTATATCGGTCATTCAGGTAATCCAGTTTTCGTTCGATACATTAGTTTACTTGTGCAGTGTTTCTATCGCTTTTTATTACGTTACTGTTTTAACATTTCTACCATTCGGATCAAATGATTGAAAGAAATAAATACGATTGCAAATGCTGAATCATTAACAATAGCTCTACCAATCAGAAGTGTAGTAGCTGCCATGATTACACTATTTAATGAATGCAAATTTTAATGCTGCAGATTTGTTTTAGATCGCATGGTGAAGATTTAATGCTAAGCAATAACAACATACAATTTGTTTATTTCATCGTGTAAGTACCTAACTGTTTAATCGATTCATTTTCCTGTTTCTTCTCCATGGTAACTTTTATCATTCGTGAAGCGGAGATCGTCAAGTAATACATGAATGCCCTCAACGGGTAAAACAGAGACGGGTCCAACTATCACGGATCCTGTGACTAAGTCTGATGACAAATTGACACTATGGACATTAACAAAGTCGCACTATACTCCCTGCATAAGAACACTCTCTCTTAGATGAAGACTTCTAAGAAAAGTGCAAAGTACCTGACAATAAAAGACTGAGATTCTCCAGTGTCCCTTACAATTTTAAAAGGGATGGGATTGGTCTTATCACCCATTTATATATTATATATACTTAACACATGAAAAATACATTTTCAGTATTGTTTTGTTTTGTTTTGTGATAATTTGTTGATGCAGTTCTGAAATTGTTATTACGCGTGAACGATAATTTACTATCAACTTTACATGCTACATCACCTTTCTCTACTATTTCTCCAGATATTGAAAGTTAAAAACTCACGTGGACATTTTATCAATATTTCTTCTAGCAGTAGCTTTGGCTATTTACCTGATTTGAAAACATTTATTACAGTCGTATAGTGGAAATCGTGTCTCTTTCACCTTTAATGCTGATATTCATCCTGGTTATATTCAACGACTGTTTGTACGCATATTTAGGTTGCAGAAAATCATCAAGTGTTTATGATTCAACAGGTCTCTGAATACTGAATGGTACCAAATTATAAATAACAGCTATTGTCTAATTCAATTTCACGTGCATCTTTTTACGAAGTTGCTTCTCGTGTCGCTCACCAAATTTAGACTTTTAACTTTTTCTTTCATCTCCTATAAATTATAATAAAATTGGAAATAAAAAACAAAATGTTTGTATTGTAAAGCGGAAATTTAAAAAAATACAAGTACTCGAATCATTTGTATCACAACAATGTAAAGTGCTAAAATGAGCTGTTGTTCTTCTTCTTATTATTTTTAAAAGTCTTAAGTTAATTTTTTACATATCTCACGTTTCACGTTTTATTTTATTTTATAAATATGAATGTATATAAATAGTGTTATTGAGACACGCATTTATAGTTCTAGCTGTTAAAACAATAATAGTGCATATTTTAGTGCGTATTCCGTGAAAATGTTATGAAACATTGGAATATATCAGCTTAATTCTTCATAGGTATGCTGTCAAATACTAATTTGCAACACAAGATTTGACGGTACTTTTATCCGATCCATACGTATAAAGACATCTGCATTATCTCTCTATACCATATTTATGATTTCAGTATACAACTCGTGAAATACTTCTATCATCTCTATTCATATTTGTGAAACTCATTCATTCCAACTCCAACACAAGTTCAGATGAAATGACTTGCCTTATTTAAATTATCACTTTTAGATACAGTACATATAGACAAACCTATTATACCAATTAGCAAGTTTCAGATACATGTGGCAGTATGGTATATACATATGTTCCTTTTTCCTTGTACTTCTACATATCGTCCAACATGCTGTTATATTTGTGTCACAGAATTAGGCGAAAATTTGAACTGATTTTTGTTGTACTTGAATTGCAAACGAAACTCACCATTTTCTTGATTTCGTCGTACACTCATTACCTGGGGTGATTAAGTGGCGTGTAACGATTTGCATGTGCCAATTTGTAATTTACATGAAATCCGAAATACTCGTTTTACGTGGTGCACGGCAAGCTCGATGTGATTTATGTTCACCTATTGAGAGTATATAAGGCGAACTATTTATCATAATTTTTTTACGGGAACCAAAATATCTGATCGAAGGATAGATAACCTCGTCTTGCAAATCTCCAGCCAAAGGGGTGAGTGTTAAATTTACATTTCGTTTTATTGTGAATTTTATTCAGATTATCATTTCGTATAATGATGCTTTTATTGCAATTAAACGTGGAATATTTGGAATTACTAGTCACTTTTAGACTTTAAATACAATATCGTAATCTACGGCTTAGATTATTTTTGAGACAACTATTATTAGTCTGGTTTTGTTTATTATAGCTGATTCCGTCGTTGATTCCGTCGTTGATTCCGTCGTTGATACCGTAGAAGTACATCACTGATAGCGCATCTAATAACATCGTTGATACCGTCTCTGATACCGTAGCTGCTAACGTAGTTGTTACAATGTATCTGATACCGTAGCTGCTAATAACATCGTTGATACCGTAGCTGTTAACACATCTGATACCATCTTTTGATAAACGTCTTTGATATCGTCTGATTTGTTGTGGGACATCTATTGTTTGTTCTGGAACATCTCTGTATAAATATCTGAATGTGCTTGTGCCGTTAATTTGTGCAAACGGAATTGAAGTATCTGTCTGTGTGTCGAACTGTCTGTTCGTCAACATCTGTGTAACATGTAAATATCCGGAAAGCTAGAAGTCCGAGTGTCGGAGCTGTCTTAGAGTTGTAAAACGTCCGGGTCGACATCTAGGGGAGTGAGGAACCGTTGGTTCTGGTAGATGTTGTATGCTGTCTGAACGTATAACTGTGGTGGATCCGTGTAGGGAAACGTCCGATAATAGTATTGGTCAACCCTCGGTTCTCGGGGAAACTGGGAGACGATTCAACTGTTGCTGAATCGTGCGGTTATACAGGGGAGACACATAGGTGTATTGAAATTGTAATATAATTTAATACATTGTTGTATTTGCATGCTTATGTCAGATCGCAATAATATTTCAAGTGATCACATAGATATCAATAAAAGCTAGCAACTTGATTGAATACAAGTATATGATCGTGCTAGTTATCGCAATCCATCGTGCGATAGATAGTTTGTCGTTTGTGTTTATTTTTTTTCGTAAATCATACTTGCATTTATTTAACTTTCGTAAAGGATTCTTGGATCTGTGTATAATCCATGAGATCCCTTTACATTTGTGATTCCTTTTGTATTGTTATTTAATTTATTCATGTATTGTGAATGGTTGTGAGTGTAATTGTGGGTTGAGCGCGTGAGTTATTGTGTTAATACATCTGTATTTTTTTCATTTATAATTTATTACATAAATTTATATTTTCTTTCACAAATTGTGTTTGTATTGTTCATTTAATCCACCCTCCTCTCGGTAACAATTCTGTTACAATGGTGTCAGAAGTGGGATCGTTGGATTAAGTGAACTGTCAATCATTTTTGTGAAGGTATACATTTAATGTTTATATTCGAGCGTGACCTTCTGTTAAGATAATACTCTAGTTGGAGTTTATTTTTGTTTAGTTTACCTAGGTCCGTGTGTCCAGTATA
Organism: Unio delphinus; assembly: GCA_029339505.1. Classification (NCBI taxonomy): domain Eukaryota; kingdom Metazoa; phylum Mollusca; class Bivalvia; order Unionida; family Unionidae; genus Unio; species Unio delphinus. The sequence continues at coordinate 8,624,708 of JAQISU010000179.1, read as the reverse complement.
AACGTGTTTAAATTATTGGTTTGGTTATATATCTATATTCATATTACAATTGTCATGTCATCCCTTAAGGACTTGGTTGCCTTAGGCAAAGAATTTGGATATGAAGGTGAAAGCTTAAGGAGATTTATTCAAGAAGAACAAGCCCGGGAAAGGGAAGAAAGGGCAAGGGCAAGGGAATTAGAAAAGGAAGAAAGGATAAGGTCAAGGGAATAAGAAAGGGAATTAGAAAAGGAAAAGGGGGAGGCCGAAGAAAGGAAAAGGGAATTAGAAAGGGTAGCCGATGAAAGGAAACGGGAATTAGAAAGGGAATCCGAAGATAGGAAATGGGCATTTGAGAAGGATAAGATAGAATTAGAGAAGCAGGCCCAAAGGGAAAAGATAGAATTAGAGAAGCAGGCCGAAAAGGACAAGATAGAATTAGAGAAGCAGGCCGAAAAGGATAGGATAGGATGGGAAATGGAAGCGGAGCAAAAGCGAATAGAGTTAGAAGAAAGAGCAAAACAACGGGATCATGAGCGTAAGGTAGAATTAGCGACATCTGGAAGAGAACACGATTCTGCCTTTAGCAAATTAAGGGGCCCCAAATTACCTCCCTTTGACGATGAAAAAGATAACATAGATAGTTATCTTCATCGGTTTGAGCGGTATGCCGAAAACCAGAAGTGGAGTCAAAATGACTGGGCGCTGCATCTGAGTGCTTTATTAAAAGGTAAAGCACTGGATGTATACTCGCGACTTCCTAGGGACGATGTGTTTAAGTACGACGTCCTAAAGGAAGCACTTCTCAAAAGGTACGAGCACACTGAACAAGGTTTTCGAAAAAAGTTCAGGTATAGCAAGCCCGATAAGGGAGAAGCCTATGGTCAGTTCACCGTCAGAATTGCGAACTATTTTGAGCGGTGGATTGAATGCGGCAAAGCGGTGAAAACGTTTGAAGGGTTGACTGATTTCTTGCTCAGAGATCAATTATTTAATACAGTTGGGCGAGAATTAGATCAATTTCTGAAGGAGAAAGTCTTCACAAACGTAAAAGATATGGCTAAGCAAGCCGATTTATTTGCCGAAGCTCATGGGGGAACTCAGAACGTGGTTTTAAAAGATTTTAAGTCTGGAAACCAGTCTGTAAGACCTATGCCTAGGGAGCCTGTAAAATCAGCTGAGGTAAAAAGGTCAGTTGGGAATCCAGTTTTTCAGCGTGTGCGGTGTTTCTTGTGTAATGCATTGGGTCATGTTCAAAAAGACTGTCCTAAAAGAAAGGCACTTATACATAAGGTAGCAGTGGCTATACAAAGTAAAGGTATATCCGATAACAACGTACATGTAGAACCTTGTATTCATTCACTTGGCACGTGTTTATTTCCTGAAGCGCGTGTACCAACCGCGAGAGGGTTTGTCAACGGTCGAGAAGTCGTGGTATTGCGTGACACTGGTTGTACGGGCGTAGTGATCAAACGTAGTCTCGTGCAGGATAACCAAATGCTCGGGTGGGAATCCCCATGTATGCTGCTTGATCAGACGATGGGTCGCATTCCCGTAGCAAGGATCACAGTAAAAACACCTTTCTTAACGGGAACTGTTGATGCCCTTTGTATGGACAATCCTATATACGATCTGACGATCGGTAATGTTGAAGGTTCCCGTCTTCCAACCATGGCCGATTTTAAAATACCTTTGGCCCAGGCAGTCGAAACGCGAGCGCAAACACGGCGAGAGAAATCCGCGTTTCATAAATTAATAGTCCCTGAATCGATCTCAGGAATTTCCCGTGATGATTTCAAACAAGAGCAAGAACGTGATGAGTCCATCAGAACAATTGTTGAGAAAATCACGTCCGGAGCGATTAAACATTGCAAGCGTGGGGGTAGCTCTAGATTCGTACGCAAGAACGGATTAATTCATAGGGAGTTTAGCGCTCGGGAGGGTAAGAAGTATTGGCAAGTGGTCGTACCCCAGAGATATAGATCTCAAGTACTTAGGGTGGCGCATGAGTCAAGCATGGCAGGACACCTAGGTAAGGCTAAGACCACTAGCAGGGTAGTCGCTGAATTCTACTGGCCCGGTGTTAATGGCGATGTCACACGGTTCTGTAGGTCGTGCGACGTATGTCAGAAAACCGTTTGTAAGGGAAGGGTCACAAGGGTGCCCTTAGGACAAATGCCATTAATAGATACACCGTTTAAAAGAGTGGCAGTAGATATTGTAGGACCGATACACCCGGTTACCGAAATAAAGAATCGGTACATACTTACTCTGGTTGATTACGCAACCAGATACCCCGAAGCCGTAGCGTTACCAACTATTGAAACGGAAAGGGTAGCTGAAGCATTAGTTGATATCTTCAGTAGGGTAGGGGTGCCAGAGGAAATCCTCACTGATTGTGGTGCCCAATTCACCTCTGACCTCATGGGTGAAATAAGTAGGCTGTTATCCATCAAACAGCTAAACACTACCCCATACCATCCGATGTGCAATGGACTGGTAGAGAAATTTAATGGTACCCTGAAAAGCATGCTACGGAAGATGTGCGCGGAACGTCCGCAAGACTGGGACCGTTATTTAAACGCTGTTCTGTTCGCTTACCGTGAAGTACCGCAGGAAAGTTTAGGGTTCTCACCCTTTGAACTGTTGTATGGTAGAACAGTTCGAGGCCCGATGCGGATACTACGCGAACTATGGACTGGTGATGTCGCGAACGAGGAAATAAAAACGACTTACCAGTACGTGTTAGATCTAAGAAACAAACTTGAGAGTACATGCCAGATGGCACGTGACGAATTGATTAAATCGGGGCGCAGATATGCCAAGTATTACAACCGCAGAGCGCGTAATAGGAAATTTATTGTGGGAGATCAGGTGCTATTGCTTCTTCCAACGAGTTCGAATAAGTTATTAGTCCAGTGGAAAGGTCCATATGAAGTTAAAGAAGTAAAAGGTGACATGGACTATAAAATTGACATGGACGGTAATGTAAAGACATTCCATGCTAACATGCTCAAGCTGTATATTAAGAGACAGAGCGACAATGTTGGAAAGGGGGTCTTAAATGTCGTTTGTACGGCAGTCGTAGACGATGATGAAGTTGATTCGAATATAGAGAGTTCCCTTGAATGTCCCTTGGGAGTTGCGGGGGAGGGGATAGATAAAGTCGATGTGAGTGCGGAGTTGACGAAAGACCAGCGTCAACAGATTAATGCGCTCTTGGCTAAACATTCTTATGTATTCACTGACAGACCAGGTTGTACAACTTTGTTGGACCTCAAAATTAAGCTGAATACGTCTGACCCTATTCGAATCAAGGGCTATCCGGTGCCATACAACGCACGTGAAGCTGTGGACGAAGAGGTGAGTAAAATGTTGGATCTGGGGGTGATTGAACCCTCCAACTCACCATATTCGTCTCCAGTAGTGTTAGTAAGGAAAAAGGACGGGACGAACCGATTCTGTATCGATTTTCGGCAGTTGAATAAAATCACTGTGTTCGATGCAGAACCAATGCCAGATATGGAGGGTCTATTTGCAAAGTTGTCGGGAAACCGATGGATTTCCAAATTGGATCTGTCCAAGGGATATTGGCAGGTTCCCATTGTCCCAGAGTCCCGAACTTTGACGGCATTTGCGACCCAGAAAGGATTGTATCAATTCAAAGTGATGCCTTTCGGGTTAGTTGGAGCCAGCGCCACTTGTTGTCGTTTGATGCGAAAGTTGCTGAAAGGTTTAACAAACGTTGATAGCTTTGTAGACGACATATTCGTGTACACGAATACTTGGAGTGAGCACGTGTCCGTACTGAGCGAGCTCTTCAATAGACTCCGCAGAGCGAACCTCACAGTGAGACCCACTAAATGCAGTATTGGTTATACAGATTTAGATTGTTTGGGTCATAGGGTCAGCGGTATGGGTCAGTTAAAACCTCATCCCAAGCAAATTGAAGCAATTAGAGACGCACCGAAGCCAACCAACAAAACGCAGGTAAGATCATTTCTAGGTCTAGTAGGTTTTTACAGAAAGTTTATACCGAACTTTGCAGCCATTGCTAGCCCGCTGTCTGATTTGACCAAAAAGGGGCAACCAAACAAAGTGGAATGGGGACCGCCACAAGATAAAGCATTTTGTACTCTGAAAGAGAAACTGGTTAGTGAACCTATATTGAAATTGCCGGATGTCAGCAAACCCTTTATTCTAAGAACAGACGCTTCTGAAACTGGGTTGGGGGCAGTTTTACTGCAAGAGCAGGACGACAGTAAGTTACCCGTAGCTTACTCGAGTAGGAAATTGCTACCCAGGGAGAAAAATTATTCCGTTATAGAAAAGGAATGTTTGGCCGTAGTATGGGGAATTGGGAAGTATCACGCATATCTGTTTGGGAGAGATTTCGTTCTCGAGACTGATCACCAACCCCTACTGTATTTAAACAAGGCCAAGGTCGCTAACGCTCGGTTGATGCGTTGGGCGCTAACACTGCAACCTTATCGTTTCCGTGTAGAAGCAATAAGGGGAGTTGAAAATATAGGCGCAGACTACTTGAGTAGGGCGTGATGGGAAATTTGTATGAATTTGCCCAGTAATAAAATCCAGTTTGTAGTATAACCAGTGTAAATGTTGTAAGATATCATCAGTAGTTATTTTTCTTCTATTCTGTGTTAGTTTTAAAAATGTGTACATTTTTATTCTTAGGGGGGAGGTATTGTCACAGAATTAGGCGAAAATTTGAACTGATTTTTGTTGTACTTGAATTGCAAACGAAACTCACCATTTTCTTGATTTCGTCGTACACTCATTACCTGGGGTGATTAAGTGGCGTGTAACGATTTGCATGTGCCAATTTGTAATTTACATGAAATCCGAAATACTCGTTTTACGTGGTGCACGGCAAGCTCGATGTGATTTATGTTCACCTATTGAGAGTATATAAGGCGAACTATTTATCATAATTTTTTTACGGGAACCAAAATATCTAATCGAAGGATAGATAACCTCGTCTTGCAAATCTCCAGCCAAAGGGGTGAGTGTTAAATTTACATTTCGTTTTATTGTGAATTTTATTCAGATTATCATTTCGTATAATGATGCTTTTATTGCAATTAAACGTGGAATATTTGGAATTACTAGTCACTTTTAGACTTTAAATACAATATCGTAATCTACGGCTTAGATTATTTTTGAGACAACTATTATTAGTCTGGTTTTGTTTATTATAGCTGATTCCGTCGTTGATTCCGTCGTTGATTCCGTCGTTGATACCGTAGAAGTACATCACTGATAGCGCATCTAATAACATCGTTGATACCGTCTCTGATACCGTAGCTGCTAACGTAGTTGTTACAATGTATCTGATACCGTAGCTGCTAATAACATCGTTGATACCGTAGCTGTTAACACATCTGATACCATCTTTTGATAAACGTCTTTGATATCGTCTGATTTGTTGTGGGACATCTATTGTTTGTTCTGGAACATCTCTGTATAAATATCTGAATGTGCTTGTGCCGTTAATTTGTGCAAACGGAATTGAAGTATCTGTCTGTGTGTCGAACTGTCTGTTCGTCAACATCTGTGTAACATGTAAATATCCGGAAAGCTAGAAGTCCGAGTGTCGGAGCTGTCTTAGAGTTGCAAAACGTCCGGGTCGACATCTAGGGGAGTGAGGAACCGTTGGTTCTGGTAGATGTTGTATGCTGTCTGAACGTATAACTGTGGTGGATCCGTGTAGGGAAACGTCCGATAATAGTATTGGTCAACCCTCGGTTCTCGGGGAAACTGGGAGACGATTCAACTGTTGCTGAATCGTGCGGTTATACAGGGGAGACACATAGGTGTATTGAAATTGTAATATAATTTAATACATTGTTGTATTTGCATGCTTATGTCAGATCGCAATAATATTTCAAGTGATCACATAGATATCAATAAAAGCTAGCAACTTGATTGAATACAAGTATATGATCGTGCTAGTTATCGCAATCCATCGTGCGATAGATAGTTTGTCGTTTGTGTTTATTTTTTTCGTAAATCATACTTGCATTTATTTAACTTTCGTAAAGGATTCTTGGATCTGTGTATAATCCAAGAGATCCCTTTACATTTGTGATTCCTTTTGTATTGTTATTTAATTTATTCATGTATTGTGAATGGTTGTGAGTGTAATTGTGGGTTGAGCGCGTGAGTTATTGTGTTAATACATCTGTATTTTTTTCATTTATAATTTATTACATAAATTTATATTTTCTTTCACAAATTGTGTTTGTATTGTTCATTTAATCCACCCTCCTCTCGGTAACAATTCTGTTACAATTTGTACCGACTTTCTTTTGTATTCATTCTTATTATAATACAGTTGTCCGCTTTCATGGCCCTGCTTTACCCTTGAGTTTGAGCTTCAACATTTTCAAAGCCAGTAATATTCGCTGCTATGTTTATTTGTTTTAGTGATACTCATTTCAGGCACGTCACTTAAGAATAAACAATTGCCTTTTTCTAAATTCCATGTTTGCATTTTGATGGTAGGGTGACAGTGGTGGTCCTTTAGTGTGTCTGGACACGAATGGCTATGTCTTGGCTGGAATCTCCTCATGGGGTGATATCGACTGCGGAGATCATCCTTCCATATACACGAGAATCACTGAGAATTTGGCCTGGATACATGATGTTATCGACAATGATGGTCATCATTAATGTCTGTTGCTTTTCAATAAACACAGTCCCAGAATTTTTATGGTCTTTATTATTATTATTATTATTATTATTTATTTGTTTTTCTGTCTCATTCCCTCCTCCTTTTCTGTACAGAGACATAGATAGAGAGACAGGTACATATACGTCTGTCTGACTGTCAATATATATGTCCGTCGGTTGGTCCATTTCTATCATGTTTTACCTTAGAGTGTAGTTGCTGCTCTCCCATTGCAATATGATATACCATCTATCTAGAGCTTCTTGATGCTGAGAAAATCCAAAGACTAAACATTTTCCGTTACAGTTTTGTTTGACTGACTCTAGTGGCGTATCAATCCAGATCTTTATCTGCTTACAGCATGGTTTCCTTTCATAAAATGTTGTATATATGTCTGGCAACCAGTCAAAAAGTTGGCACATCACAGCCAGATGTATCGCAAACCATCTTGAGTACATTAATATATCCATAGAAGAGCAATGTGGCATCAATGCAACTGTAATACTCAGATGAATTTGAGATTTGCTTCCTCTCTTGG